>BSDF01000038.1:887500-945237 GCA_027925045.1 Hypotaenidia okinawae
CCATCATCCATCCATCCATCATCCATCCATCATCCATCATCCATCCATCATCCATCCATCATCCATCCATCATCCATCCATCCATCATCCATCCATCCATCATCCATCCATCATCCATCCATCCATCCATCATCCATCCATCATCCATCCATCCATCATCCATCCATCCATCTGTCCGCCTGTCCCTCCATGCACACCCACCCACACCCCCTGTGCATGCACGTGTCTGTCTGTCCATCCTCACTGTGATGTCATCTGCACACACAGGCGCATCGCCCTGAGGCTTCCCCAGCCCCCCAGCCCCCCCAAGCCCCCGAAGCCCCCCCAGTCCCCCCCAAGCCCCCTCAGCCCCCCCTGAAGCCCCCCCCAGCCCCACCTGTCGCAGAAGCCGGAGATGGTCTCCCAGTGGTGCTCGTGCACCGCGAACCACTCGCAGTCGCCGGGGCCGATGTTGATGTTCACCGAGCAGAAGTTGTTGTTCTCCTGGTGACCTGCGCACACCCCCACCCGTGACGTCACTGCCTGGCGTGACATCACAGCCTCACCGGGGCGCCGCTGCTTCCCCCGGCATCACCCCCCCGTGACCTCATCACCTCACCGTGACGTCACCCTGACCTCACCATGACCTCACCCCCTGCGACCTCACCGCCTCGCGGTGACGTCACCGTGACCTCACTGCCCCGCTGTGACATCACCCCCTGACCCCTCCCCAGGTTCCTTGTTCCCCCCAATTCCACACCCCCCCCCCGTCACCAGGCGAGCGGCTGCCCCACACACAGAGCTCCCCCATAGCCCCTGCCCCCCAAGTGCCCGCTGCCCCCCCGCTCCCTCCCCACCGGGCGTGTGGCTGCCCTCCCAGCCCCGTGCCCCCCCCCATGTGCCCCCCCCACCAGGCATGTGGCTGCCCCCCCAGCCCCCTGCCCCCCCATGTGCCCCCCCTCACCGGGCGTGCGGCTGCCGGGCACCTTCATGTAGAGCTGCACGGTGTTCATACCCCCCCAGCCCCCATGTGCCCCCCCCACCAGGCATGTGGCTGCCCCCCAGCCCCCTGCCCCCCCATGTGCCCCCCCTCACCGGGCGTGCGGCTGCCGGGCACCTTCATGTAGAGCTGCACGGTGTTCATACCCCCCAGCCCCCATGTGCCCCCCCTCACCAGGCGTGTGGCTGCCCCCCCAGTCCCCTGCCCCCCCATGTGCCCCCCCTCACCGGGCGTGCGGCTGCCGGGCACCTTCATGTAGAGCTGCACAGTGTTCATACCCCCCAGCCCCCATGTGCCCCCCCTCACCAGGCGTGTGGCTGCCCCCCAGTCCCCTGCCCCCCCCATGTGCCCCCCTCACCGGGCGTGCGGCTGCCGGGCACCTTCATGTAGAGCTGCACGGTGTTCATGCCCAGGATGGTGTGACCCACGTGGCTCAACATGTTCCCGGCCGACGACACCCGCATGAAGGCCGGGAGCTTCAGCAGCTCCTGCAGCTGCGGCCGCCACCTGGGCAGGGGGGGCACAAGGGGGGTGGGGGGTGTGTCAGGGCACGACACCCCCCCCCACCCCTCTTCACACCCCCCCAATACCCACCAGCAAGCTACACCCCCCCCGCCCCATCTCCAGCTTGAAGTCCAGGGTGTTGTGCCCCCCCCCCCGCCACCCCAAGGAAGAACCCCCACCCATGGAACCCCCCTCCTCCACCCCCCCACCATGGGACACCCTTCCATGGGAGACCCCCCCACCCATGGAAACTCCCCAGCAGGAGCCCCCACACCCATAGGTGCCCCAGCCCCATAGGAGCCCCTCCCCACCCGTGGGTGCCCCACCATGGCAGACCCCTCACTCCTGGGTGCCCCCCCCCATAGGAGCCCCCCCCCCTCCCCACCCGTGGGTGGCCCCCCCCATAGGAGCCCCTCCCCACCTGTGGGTGCCCCACCATGGGAGCCCCCCCCACCCATGGGTGCCCCCCCCAGGGCCCCCCACCCGTGGGTGCCCCACCATGGGAGCCCCCCCCACCCATGGGTGCCCCCCCATAGGAGCCCCTCCCCACCCGTGGGTGCCCCACCATGGCAGACCCCTCACTCCTGGGTGCCCCCCCCATAGGAGCCCCTCCCCACCCATGGGTGCCCCCCCTCACCTCTTGGCATCCGAGAGGTCGATGTTGGTCCCGAACTTGATGATCTGGTGGGATTTCTGGTCGGGGTTACTGGGGGGGGACAGGACACGGGGGGGGGTCATGGCACATCCCCCCCCCAACACACACCCCCCACCCTGAGCTTTGGGGGGACCCCTGGGATCCCCCCTCCCCCAGCCCCCAGCCCCTGGGGTGGTGCTGGGGTGGGGGGGTGGGAGAGGTGTCAGCCACCATGAGGGGGATGGGGGGGGTCCCACCTGGGGGGTGTCTCCGTGGTGCTGTCGGGCTCTTCGGCCTCCTCATCCTCGCTGTCCTTGTCCTCCTGCCCCGGGCGGCACCTCAGAACCCCCAGTAACCCCCAGTCCCTCCCAGTAACCCCCAGTCCCTTTCAATCCCCTCCCAGCTCCTCCCAGTCCTCCCAGTAACCCCCCAGCCCCTCCCAGCCCCTCCCAGTAACCCCATAGACCCTCCCAGTACCTCCAGTCCCTTCAATGCCCTCCCAGTAACCCCCCAGTCCTTTCCATCCCCCATCCCTCCCAGTCCCTCCCAGTAACCCCCAGTCCCTTCATCCCCTCCCAGTCCCTCCCAGTAACCCCATAGACCCTCCCAGTAACCTCCAGTCCCTTTCAATGCCCTCCCAGTAACCCCCAGTCCCTTCCATCCCCCCCATCCCCCATCCCCTCCCAGTAACCCCCAGTCCCTTTCCATCCCCCCATCCCCCCATCCCCTCCCAGTAACCCCCATCCTTTCCATCCCCCATCCCCTCCCAGTCCCTCCCAGTAACCCCAGTCCCTTTCCATCCCCCATCCCCTCCCAGTACCCCCATCCCCTCCCAGTAACCCCCCTGCCCCCGGTACCTGCAGCGCCTCCTGGAAGGAGGAGGCCTGGTACTGGGCGTACTTGGCGATGGTGGTGTGGGAGCGGGAGCTCTCGCAGGGCCAGACCTGGCGGCTCCGCGACGTGTCCCAGTTCTGGTCCGACGGCTGCTGCACCTGGGACCGAACCTCCACCGGCTGCTCCCCGCTCGCCTGCACCAGCGTCTTGGTGCTGAACAGGCCCAGGTCTGGGGAAGGGGGTGTGGGGGTGTGGGGGGTGTGGGGGTTAGGGGGATGGGGGAGCACTGGGAGGGGGCTGGGGGGATACTGGGAGGGAGTATGGAGTTAGAGGGAGGGACTGGGAGGGGACTGGGGGGCTACTGGAGGGGATGGGGAGTTAGTGGGAGGGCATGAGGGACTGGGAGGTTACTGGGAGGACTGGGAGGGGCTAGGAGGGATTGAAAGGGACTGGGAGTTACTGGGAGGGACTATGGGGTTACTGGGAGGGACTGGAAGGGGACTGGGTGGTTACTGGGAGGGGCTGGGAGGGAATAGGAGGGACTATGGAGTTAGAGGGAGGGACTGGGAGGGGACTGGGGGGACTGGGAGGGACTGGGAGGGAATAGGAGGGACTATGGAGTTAGAGGGAGGGACTGGGAGGGGATTGGGAGGGGATTGGGAGGGACTATGGAGTTACAGGGAGGGGCTGGGAGGGGACTGGGGGGTTACAGGGAGGGACTGGGAGGGATTGGGAGGGGACTGGGGGGTTACTGGGAGGGGCTGGGAGGGATTGGGAGGGACTAGGGGGTTACAGGAAGGGACTGGGAGGGAATGGGGGATAACTGGGAGTTCCCAGGGGAATTCCTTGGGGGTTCCCAGGGGATTCCGGGGGTATTCCCAGGAGCGGGGGGGGGGGGGGTGTGTCTCAGTTGGTTTCCCAGGGGATGGGGTGTCCCAAGGGTAGAGAGGGTCCTCAGGGGGAATCCCAGGGGGGATCCCAGGGATTTCCTGGGGGTGGGGGTGTCCCGGGGGGTTCTCAGGGGGGGTTCCCAGAGGGGATCCCAGGGGTAGGGGGGTCTCTAGGGGGGTTCCCAGGGGTAGGGGGGGTCTCTAGGGGGTTTCCCAGGTGTAGGGGGGTCCCAGGGGTAGGGGGAGGTTTCCCAGGGGTAGGGGGGTCCCAGGGGTAAGGGGGTCCCCGAGGTGGGGGGTAGGGGGGGTCCCGGGAGGGGGGTCCCGGGGGGGACGCACTGAGGCGCAGGGAGCCGGCCAGCCCCCGGATGACGGTGATGGGGTTCTTGGGGTCGGTGCAGAACTGCAGCAGGACGGGCGAGAAGGCGTCGCGCTTGCTCTCCAGCTGCGGGGACGGCAGCCAATCAGGGGCCGGCCTCGCTCCTGACAGCCAATCAGGGGCCGGCCTCGCTCCTGACAGCCAATCAGGGGCCGGCCTCGCTCCTGACAGCCAATCAGGGGCCGGCCTCGCTCCTGACAGCCAATCAAGGGCCAGACTCGCTCCTGACAGCCAATCAAGGGCCGGCCTCACTCCTGACAGCCAATCAAGTGCTGGCCTCACTCCTGACAGCCAATCAAGGGCCAGCCTTGCTCCTCAGAGCCAATCAGGGGCTGGCCCGCCTCCTGACAATTAATCGCAGGCCGGGATGCTGACCATGGGCCAATCGGAACCTAGCGTGCTGCACAATAACCAATCAGGGACAAGCATGCTGCCCACGGCCCAATCAGAAACCGGCATCAGGAACCAGTGCACCCCCTGCCGGCAAATCAGAGACCAGCATGCTAACCACTGGCCAATCAGAGACCTGCACCCTGCCCATGGGCCAATCAGCAGGGGGATGCCAAAGGGAATACTCCCGCTTGCCAGCCAATCAGCATTTAGGTTCCCTGATGTATCAGCGAATCAGCAGAGAGCAATACCAACCTGCCAATCAGGTCAGTGATGCCCTGGCTGTACCCTGGCCTGCCAGCCAATCAGCAGCAGGGAATACCTGACCCTGAGCCAATCAGCTTGGGGTTCCCCTGGGGATCTCCCTTCCCGCTGGCCTGGGATGCCCGCCAGCCAGCCAATCAGAGGGCAGGAACCCCACGGACTGACCAGTGAGCAGCAGGGATTCCTTGGGATGCCCTGCCAACCAGCCAATCAGAGTAGAGAGATCCCTAAAATCAGCCAATGACCAACAGGGCCAACCTGCCAACCAGCCAATCAGAGTAGAGAGATCCCTAAAATCAGCCAATGAGCAACGGAGATCCCCGCTAACCAGCCAATCAGAGCGGAGGGACCCCTAAAATCACCCAAGGAGCGACTGGGACACCTCCCTCCCCCCAACCTCCCCCCCATCCCCTCCCCGCGAGCCAATCGCCCGCGGGGGGCACGTCGTGGGCAGCCAATGGGGCGCAGGGTGTGGGGAGGGGGGCGGGACTCACGTAGATGCTGGGCGTGGGGGGGTTGAGCTTGTCGCGGGGCAGCGCGGCCGCCGCCTGGGCCGGGGGCTTCACCGACTGGGCGGGGGACAGGTACGACTCCCGGAACGGCCCCCGCACCCGCGCCTGCCTGGGGGGGCAGCTGTCAGGGACCCCAGCACCCCAACCCCCCCAGACCCCTACGGGACACCCCCAAACCCACACACCCTCACCACCCCAGAGCCCCATAGGACCCCCCCCCAGAACCCCATAGGACCCCCTGCCCCCCACCCCTGAAACCCCCCAGCACCATGGAGCCCCCCCCCCCCCGACATCCATAGGACACCCCCGCCCAAAATGCCCCCAGCCCACCACAGGAATCCCCCAGACCCCCATGGGACCCCAAAAATGCCCCCAGACCCCCCTAAGATCCCCCCAGCCCCCCCATAGGACCTCCCAAACCACCCCCAGCCCCCTTAGGACCCCAAAAATACCCCCAGCCCCCCATAGGGCTCCCCCAGCCCCCCCATGAAACCCCTCCCCGGCCCAGATAGGATCCCTCCCAACACCCCCAGCCCCCCATAGGACCCCCCAGCCCCCCCCACTCACTTGCTGGCTCTCACCACCTCGGCGGCGCTGTGCCCGATATTGAGCTGAGCCAGGGGGGGCCCCGACTCTCCTCAGCCTCGGCGATGAAGGCTTCTCCTCCTCCTCCTCCTCCTCCTCCTCCTCCTCCCGCCGATGGCGCCGCTGCCCCTATCCCCCCCCGACCCCCCCGGGGCCGCTCTCCACCTTGATCAGCCGGATCTTGAGCTCTTTGGGGGGGCCCTCCCCCAGCGACCGCAACTTCATCAGGTCCGAGGCCGAAGGCTGCGGGGGGGCCGGTGGTGCAGCAGGAGGAGGAGGAGGAGGAGGAAGAGGAGGAGGAGGAGGAGGAAGAAGAAGGGGGGATCCTGAGGGGTCCCCGACCCTTTCACCTCACATCTAGGGGACCCCCCTTCTTTTTCCTGCTCGGGTGGGGGTGACGCCGGGGGGGGTTGTTGGTGTTGGTGTGGTTGTTGGGCTGTTGCTGCCGTTGCCGGGGGCGATGGTGGCGGCGGTGGTGGTGATGGTGGTGATGGTGGTGGTGGTGATGGTGGTGCCGGTGGCGGTGATGGTGATGCCGGTGGTGCCGGTGGCGGTGGTGGCGGCGGGGGGGGGGTGGGGGGAGGAGGGGGTGGGGGGAGGGTGAGGGGCGCGGCGTAAATCCCGGGGGCGCTGGGGGGGGGGTGGGGGTGGGGGTGGGGGGGGGGGGCGGGGGTCTTCGGTAACGTCGCCCCCCTAATTTAGGGGGGGCGGAGGTGGAGGAGGGGGGCGGGGAGGAGGAGGAAGAGGAAGAAGAGGAGGAGGAGGAGGGGGAGGGGGAGGGGGAGGGGGAGGAGGAGGAGGAGGAGGAGGAGGAGGAAGGCCGGGGGGACCCGGCCAAGGTGGCGCAGGCGCGGCTGATCTCATCCAGCGCCTCTGACTCGCTGCGGGGGGGGGGCAAAGGGGGAGGGGGGAAGGGTTTTGCCTGGGGGGGGGGGGCGATGAGGTAGCGATTCGGGGGGGGAAGGGATGATTTCGGGGATCCCCCCCCAACCCCCTCCTCCTCCTCCTCCTTCCCCCTCCTCGGGGGCTCCCCCGGGTTTTTTTTGCCTTGGGAAAAGGGGGGGGGCGGAGGGGGGGGGGTCGTCACGTTTCCCGAAGGGGTAAAGCCGGGGGGGGTCGGGGGGGTCCTGACCTTGGGTACCCCCCCCCCAAAAAAAGGCGCCTTGGGACGAGCGAGGGGAGGGGGCCCGGGTAAAAGGGGGGGCTGGAGGTGGGGGTGGGGGGGAGGCTGAGGAGGGGGGTGGAGGGTGTGTGACCCCCCCTCATCTTCCTCCTGCCGGATGGACTCATCCAGCATCCTCATGATGTCCGGGAGGATCTGGGCCAGTTCGGGGGGGTCCTCAAACTGGTCATCGAGGGGGGGGCCCCAAAATCGAATAAACGCCGGGGGGGCCGGGGGGGCGGGTTGGGGAGTGGGGGGAGGGGGAGAAAGGGCCCCCTGAGGAGATCTGGGGGGAGGAGGAGGAGGAGGAGGAGGAGGAGGAGGAGGAGGAGGAGGAGGAGGAAGAGGATGGGGGGGGGGGTTGGTTCCTGAGGTTTCAGGGGGGCGATTTTTGGGGGTGGCGGGGGGGGGTCACCAGCCAAAAATCGGGGGGGGGCTGAGGATGAGGAAGAGGAGGCAGAAGGAGGGCGGGGGGGCGCAGGGGGGCGCTTCTTCGGCCTCCTCTTCTTCCTTCCCGGGGTAGGGGAGGGGGTACGGGGGGTCCGCGCCCCCGCCCCCCCCCCCGAAACGCTGCTGGTGTCCGGGAAGGGTTGTGGGGACCCCCCCGAAGGGGGATGGGGGGGGCTCAGGGCCCCCCCCAAAAAGGATTTCGTCTAACGGGTCCCCCCCGACCCCCCCGGCGGCGTCTTTGAGCCAGGAGAGGGGGGATGTTGGGGGGTTGGGGGGGGGCAACAGGCTGAGCCGGGGGGGCCGTGTGGAGTGGGGCCCCCCCGTTTGACCCCCCGATCCCGGCGGCTCCGGAGGTCGGTAACGGTTGGGAACCTGGGGGGAGGGGGATGGGGTGGGGGGGGGGACCCCGAGTGAGCCAAAGAGTTGGGGGGGGGTGCCCCAGAGCCCCCCCCTCCATCCCTTTATGCCCCCCCTCCCCTCATTGCCCCCACCCCCCTGAGTCCCCCCCAATCCCCCCCTGACCCCGCTGCCCCCCTCCCCCCCACTTTCACCCAGCCCCCTTCCTCCCCCCCCCAAATCCCCCTCCCCCCCCAAATTTCACTGCCCCCCCCCAGGCCCCACTCACGCCACGGGGTCCGTCCCCGCCCCGGGGCTGGGTGCTGCTGGTGGGGGTCCGGGGGGCGCCCGGGGGGGGCGCAAGGCACGCAGGCGATGGGTGCTGGTGAGAGGCCTTGGGGGGGGGAGCGGTGAGGGGGGTGGGGGTGGGGGGGTTGGGGGGGGCACCCTCCCGGCCCCGCTGTCCCTAAGGTCACTTCCGAGGGGGCCGGGGCCGGGTCCGGGGGGCCGGGGGGGAGGGAAGGGGGAGAAGGCCCGAAAGCCGGGGGGGAGGGGGGAAGGGGGGGCCGCCAGGGTCCGCTGGTCCTGTTGGGGTGGGGGGAGGGGAGGGAGAGGGGTTAGTTGGGGGGGAGGGTTTGGGGGGGACATGGACACATGGGGAGGGCGACGGGGGGGGGACACACATGGGGGGGGACACAGGGACATGGGGGGGGGACACAGGGACATGGGGGGGATACACAGAGGGACACGGGGGGGGACACACACAGGGACATGGGGTGGGGGGGGTCCCACCTGTCTGTCCGGGCCGGGCCCCAGGCGGGGGGGGGGCGTCCAGGCATCCCCAGGGGGGCGGGGGGTTCCACAGCCCCGACAGCGGGTATGATGGGGGGGGCCCGGGGGGGGCTGAGCCCCTCCCCCTCCCTGCAGACACAGCAGCGTCAGGAAGGGGGGAGGGGGGGGCTCAGTGACACACCCCCCCCCCCAAAACCTCCCCCGCCCCCCCCAAAACCTCCCCTCCCCCCCCAAACAGCCCCTCCCCCCCCCAACCAGCCCCTCCCCCCACCTGCTCGGGGCTGCGGCTCCTCCGGCGTTTGGGGGGGCTGGGCAGCTCCTCGGGGGGGCGGGGGCTGAACCGCCGGCTGCACCACGGGGGGGTCGGGGGGGCTGCCCCCCACTTCAGCTGGGACCCCCGCTTGGCCGGGAAGCTCCTTTTCTGGGGGGGGGGGGGGGGGGGGGGAAGGGGTGGTGGGGGGAGAGGAAGGGGGTCAATGGGGGGTTGGGGGGGGGGGCAGGTTCCCCAGACACCCCCGCCCTCCCGTGTCCCCCCCCCCGTGGGGTCCCCCCCTCACCTCGGGGTGCAGCAGGCTCCAGACCTGCTGGAGGGGGGGCAGGGTCCTGGCCCGGGGGGGGACACGGCGCCCGAGGGGAAACTCCAGAGCTGGGCCTGGGGAGGGGGGGACACACGGGTCACCCTGTGACCCCCCCACATCACCCTGTGCACCCCCCAGCTCCCCCCCACCCCCGTTCCCCCCCATCCACCTCCCCGTCACTCACCCAGCCCCCCTGTGGCCCCCCCATCCCCCTCAGCCCCCCCATGACCCCCCATCCCCCCTCCCAGTCCCATCCCTGTGGCCCCCCCACCCCCCCATGACCCCTCTGTGACCCCCCATCCCCCCTCCCAGTCCCATCCCCGTAGCCCCCCCATCCCCCTCAGACCTCCCCAACCCCCCATGACCCCCCGTGACCCCCCCTCACCCCCCCATCCCATCCCTGTAGCCCCCCCATCCCCCCCCAGTGACCCCCCCATCACCCCCCCATCCCATCCCTGTAGCCCCCCCCATCCCCCCCAGTGACCCCCCCCATCACCCCCCCATCCCATCCCTGTAGCCCCCCCAATCCCCCCTGCCCCCCCACTTCATCCCCCCCCCCCAAACCTGCTGCAGGCGCCCGATGCGGGCGGCCACGTCCCCTCGGTGGCCGCGGGGGGGCAGCTGGGGGGGCTCATCCAAGGTGGGGGGGGGGGCTCGGCGGGGGTCCCCGCGGCTCCCAGGGCTGCAGCCCCCGCACGCAGCCCTGCAGCGACTCCAGCGAGCCGGGGGGCGCGGGGGGGGGCCCTGGGGGGGAGATTGGGGGGGTCAGCCCCATAGAGACATTAGGGGGGGGATTCCCAACACACACCCCCCCCCCAGGGATGTGGGAACAGGTTTTGGGGGGGGGGGGGCTGTTTAGCTCTGTGGATGTGGGGGGGTCACCACGTGTCACCCCCCCCATGGGGACACCCACACATTTGGGGGGGGGAGGGGTTATGGGGGGGGGAGTGGGGGGTGTCAGTACTTACCCTGGGGGGAAATAGGGCTTGTGGGGGGGCACCCCATTGCTGCCGGGGGGGCACGAGGTGGGGGGGCAGCGGCGCCTGCCCAATGCTGGAAGAACACCTGGGGGGGGGGAATGAGGGGGGTTGGGGGGTTTAGGGGGGAATGAGAGGGGGTTGGGGGGGTTTTTTTGGGGGGACACGACACCCCCCCCGCCCCACCCCGGGGCTGGGGCAGATGGGGTGTGTGCCCCCCCCCCACCAAGGAAAGGGGGTGCCCCTGATGGATGGGGGGTGGGGTCTGGGGGGGTCTAGGATGGTTGGGGGTTCTGGGGGGGGTCCGGGGGGGCGTCAGGGGGGTCTGTGGTGGGTCAAGGCGGTCTGGTGGGGTTGGTGGGGTCTGGGGGAGTCCAGGGTGGATCGGGGGGGATCTGGGGTGGGTCCAGGGGGTTGGGGGGGTCCGGGGGGGGGGGTCTGGGGGGGCAATTGGTGGGTCTGGGAGGGGTCCAGGGGTTTGGGGGGTGATCAGGGGGGTCGGGGGGTGGTCTGGGGGTTTGGGGGGGGATTGGGTGGGTTGGGGGGTCTGGGGAGGGATCTGGGGGTTTGGGGGGGTCTGGGGGGGGTGGTACCTGGCGCTGGGCAGCCAGGGCCGGGGGGGCAGGCCCAGCCCCCGCACAGCCCAGGCTCCCCACGGCGAAGGGCTCCCGTCCCGCCCGGCCGCCCAGCGGCTCCACCGTGCGATGCATCGGCCTGGCCCACGCACACCCCTCAGCAACACCCCTCAGCAACACCCCACCGCAACACCCCACCAAGACCCACAGTCACCCCACCGCAACACCCCACCGCAACACCCTACCACAACACCCCACCACAACACCCCACCGAGACCCACAGTCACCCCACCGCAACACCCCACCGCAACACCCCACCGCAACACCCCACCGCAACACCCCACCAAGACCCACAGTCATCCCACCGCAACACCCCACCGCAACACCCTACCACAACACCCCACCACAACACCCCACCGAGACCCACAGTCACCCCACCGCAACACCCCACCGCAACACCCCACCACAACACCCCACCGAGACCCACAGTCATCCCACCGCAACACCCCACCGCAACACCCTACCACAACACCCCACCACAACACCCCACCGAGACCCACAGTCACCCCACCGCAACACCCCACCGCAACACCCCACCGCAACACCCCACCGCAACACCCCACCAAGACCCACAGTCACCCCACAGCAACACCCCACCGTGCGATGCATCGGCCTGGCCCACACACACCCCGCAGCAACACCCCTCAGCAACACCCCACCACAACACCCCACTGAGACCCACGGTGTCACCCCACCGCAACACCCCTCAGCAACACCCCATGGTGTCACCCCTCAGCAACACCCCACCACAACACCCCACTGAGACCCACGGTGTCACCCCACAGCAACACCCCACAGAGACCCCCCCATGGTGACCCCACAGCGGCACCCACAGTGTCACCCCCCCAGTGTCACCCCCCAGCATCAGCCCCATGTGCCTCCCAGCCCCCCCAGATCCAGCCCCCAACCCCCCAGTCCCCCCACCCCCCAAATCCAGCCCCCCAAGTCACCCCCTACTCACCACTCCTGGGGCGCCGGAATCCTGGGTCCCCCCGGGCCCCCCCGCAGGGGGTGGGTCAGGGGTGGCCCCGGGGGGGTTGGGGGGGTGGGCGCGGCTGCTGGGCTGGGGCGGCCCCTCCCTCACTGCTGCATAAACCTGGGGGGAGGGGCACTTAGGGGGCTGGGGGGGGTGGGGCTGGGGGGTCCTGGGGAGGGGGGTTCTGGGTGGGTGGGGGGTGTTATGGGGGGCTGGGGCTGGTTAGGGGCGGGGGGGGGGTTGTGGGGGGGCTCTTGGGGGGGCTGGTTATGGGGCAGGGAGGGGTTGGCTGGGGGGCAAGGGGGGTTCTGGGGGGGTTTGGGGGGGTTCTGGGGCCAGGGGGGTTGGCTGTGGGGCTGGGGGGTGTTATGGGGGGTGGGGCAGTGCTGGGGGGCTGGGGGAGGAGGTGTTGGTTGTGGGGCAGGGGGGTTGTGGGGCGGGGGGGGGGATTGGGGGGCTGGGGGAGAGTTCTTGGGGGGAGGGGTTGGCTGTGGGGCAGGGGGGGTCTGGGGCAGGGGGGGTCTGGGGGGGGTTGGCTGTGGGGCAGGAGGGGGTCTGGGGCAGGGGGGGGTCTGGGGGGGCTGGGGGGGGTTGGCTGTGGGGCGGGGGGCTGTGGGGCAGGGGTGGGTCTGGGGGGTCTGGGGGGGGTTGGCTGTGGGGCAGGAGGGGGTCTGGGGCAGGGGGGGGTCTGGGGGGGCTGGGGGGGTTGGCTGTGGGGCGGGGGGGGGTCTGGGGTAGGGGGGAGTCTGGGGGGGTTCTGGGGGGGCTGTGGGGGGGTTGGCTGTGGGGCGGGGGTGGGGGGGATGGGCTGTGGGGCATCCGAGGGTCCCCGGAGTGGGGGGAGGGGCGGCGGGGGGAGGGGGGAAGCAGGAAACAACGTGGGGCGGAAGTGGGCGGGGCATGGCGATGACGCACCAGGCGTGGGCGGGGCAGGAGCGCAGGCCCCGCCCCCTCCCCCCGACCCTCGAAGGCCCCGCCCCCTCCTCACCAATCCGCCGCCGCTCTCCGGGCCTCCGGCCAATCACAGGGCGCCCCTCGCTCGGCAGCCAATCATCGTTCCCGTCCGTCTTCTAGCTCAGCCCTGGGTGACCAATCAGAAGGGGGAGGGGCTCTGGCGCCGCTGGCCAATGAGAGTGGGCGAAAGGAGAGGCCCCGCCCCCTTCCAGGGCAGTCCGGGGGGGGGGAGGGGCACATGTGGGGCTGGATTTGGGGGTGTCCCGAGAGGTGGGGGGAGGGGCGGGGAAACCCCCTACCCCCCCCCCCGCGGGGGGAGCGGGAAGGCGCCGGCTGGACGGGAAGGGTGGGGGGGGGTGGGAACCCGCGTGTGACGTCACGGCCCCACCACACCCCCCCGCGCCGTGACGTCATCACGCACCCGCCCCGCGGCACCGCGGGGTCCCCACGGCCACGGGGGGTGGGTGGGTGGGGGGGGGGGTGGGGGTGTGCGGGCCCCAACATCCTCCCTCCCCCTCCGGTCCACAGGGGTCCCCAAACCCCCCAACCCCCCACGCGGGTCCCCACCCCCCCAGACCCCACGTGTCCCTGTCCCCCCCATCCCGGTCCCCTCCTGTCCCTGCCACTCCATGTCCCTGTCCCCCCCGTGTCCCTGTCCCCCCCCATCCCCTGTCCCCCCCGTGTCCCCCCCCATCCCTGTCCCCCCCCGTGTCCCCATCCCACGTGTGTCCCTGTCCCCCCCGTGTCCCTGTCCCCCCATCCCTGTCCCCCCCGTGTCCCCATCCCACGTGTGTCCCTGTCCCCCCGTGTCCCTGTCCCCCCATCCCTGTCCCACCCCCGTGTCCCCATCCCACGTGTGTCCCTGTCCCCCCGTGTCCCTGTGCCCCCGTCCCTGTCCCCCCGTGTCCCCCCCATCCCTGTCCCCCCGTATCCCTGTCCCACGTGTGTCCCTGTGCCCCCCGTGTCCCCCCCCATCCCTGCCCCCCCGTCCCTGTCCCCCCATCCCTGTCCCCCCGTGTCCCTGCGCCCCCGTGTCCCTGTCCCACGTGTGTCCCTGTCCCCCCGTGTCCCCCCGTGTCCCTGTCCCCCCCGTCCCTGTCCCCCCCCATCCCTGCCCCCCCGTCCCTGTCCCCCTGTCCTACCCCTGCCGCTGTCCCCGCCGGCTCTGCCTGCTGTCCCCTGTCCCCGCGTGTGGCCGGGTGACACGGGGTGAGTCACCGCCGGCGCCGCGGCCCCGCGTGGGCTGCGCCCATCCCCCACCCCCCACCCCCCCCACCCCCCTTTCCTGGTGACGTCAGCCGGACGCCCGTGACATCGCGCGGGGGAGGGGACGGGGGTGGGGGAGGGGAACTGGAGGGGAAACACGCGTGGGGACGGGGGGGGGGGGATGGACACATGGGGACATGGGGGGACATGGGGACACGGGGGGGACATGGGGGGACGTGGGGGGACATGGGGACACGTGGGGACACATGGGGAGCTGCAGGGACACGGACACACGTGGGGACACGGGGGGACATGGGGGGAAATGGGGGGGACATGGGAAGAGTGGGGTCATGTGGGGACACGTGGGGACGGGGAGGGAAATGGGGGGGACATACAGGGGGGACATGGTGGGGACATGCATGGGGACATGGGGGGACACGGGGACACACGGGGACACACGGGGACACACGGGAAGAGTGGGGTCATGTGGGGACACGTGGAGACATGGGGGGGACATGGGAGGACACATGGGGAGCTGCAGGGACACAGACACACGTGGGGACATGGGACATGGTAAGAGGGGGTCATGGGACATGGGGGGACATATGGGGGGGACATGGGGGCACATATGGGGGGACATATGGGGGGACATATGGGGGGACACGGGGAGCTGCAGGGACACGGACACAGGTGGGGACACGGGGGGACACATGGGGGGGTCACGTGGGGACACGTGGAGACATGGGGGGGGACATGGGGGGACACGGGGGGGGACACGGGGAGCTGCAGGGACACGGACACACGTGGGGCCATGGGAAGGGGGGGTCACGTGGGGACACGGGGGGGACACGGACACGCAGGGGGGATGAGGTGTGTGGGGACACAGCCAGGGCTGGGGGGACACCTGGGGACACACGAGGACACAGACACACCGGGGGGACATGGGGGGGACATGGGGGGACACAGGGGGACATGGGGACACAGGGGGACACAGGGGGACATGGGGACACGGGGGGACATGGGGGGACACGGGGGGGACACGGGGGGGAGGGACATGGGGGGGGCGAGGTCACACGGGGACACGACACCCGCCGTGTGGGGACACCGGGGTGACCCCGTCCCGTGTCACACGAGTGTCACCTCGGGTGACCCCGCAGCCACGCGTGTGATGGCTGCCCCTCCCCCACCACCCCCACACCCCCCCCCCGGGCTCTTGCCCCAGCCCGAGCTGCCCTGGGGACAGGGGGGGCACGGGTGGGGGGAGGGGAGGGGGATGGGGGGAGGGGCACTCACGTGTCAGCAGGTCTGGGTGGGGGAGGGGCTACGCGCCAGCCATGGTCTGGATCTGGGGGGAGGGGGAGTGGAGAGGGTTACTGGGAGCACTGGGAGTGGGAACTGGGAGCACTGGGAGTGGGAACTGGGAGCACTGGGAGTGGGAACTGGGAGGGACTGGGAGCACTGGGAGGGGAACTGGGATGAACTGGGAGAGCACTGGGGGCACACACTGGGATCCACTGGGAGGGGAATGGGAGGGACTAGGAGCACCGGGAGGGGACTGGGAGCACTGGGAGGGGACTGGGAGGCCATCCCTCCCCCCATACTGGGACCAGTAGAGCAAAGCCCAGGAGGAACTGGGGGAGCTGCTCCCAGTGCTCCCAGTACCTGTCCCTCTCTGGTCCCAGTGCTCCCTCCGCTGTCTGGCTCCCACTTCCCAGCATACCCAGTAGCTCCCAGTAAGACCGTTACCCACCGTCCTCAGACTCCAATACTCCCAGTATACCAGAACCACTCGCTCCCAGTATTCCCAGTTTAACTCCAGTAATGCCATTACCCAGTGCTTCCTGCTCCCAGTGCTCCCAGTGCTCCCAGTACACGGGATACACACCCCTCCCAGCTCCCAGTATGGCCACTGGTTGGCTCCCAGTGCCCCCAGTACAACCATTACCTGCCAGTCCTAGCTCCCAGTGCTCCCAGTAAGGCTGGTCCCTGCCCTTCCAGCATTCCCAATACAGCCAGTCCCTGACCTCCCAGTGCTCCCAGTAAAGCCCTTACCTGGCACCCCCAGCTCCCAGTACTCCCAGTATAGCTCTTAGATGACACTCTGGCATCCCAGTATGGCTGCTAAGTGGAACCCCAGCTCCCAGTACCCCCAGTGCTCCCAGTACAGCCCATGCCTAACACCCCCAGCACCCAGTGCTCCCAGTACAGCTGGTCCTCACTCTCCCAGTACAGCCCATAGCTCCCAGTACAGCTGGTCTCTGCCTTCCCAGTGCTCCCAGTTTGGCTCTTAGCTCTCAGTACAGCCAGGCCCAGTGCTCCCAGTACAGCTCTTTGCTCCCAGTACAGCTGGTCCCAGTGCTCCCTGTGCTCCCAGTACAGCTCTTTCCTCCCAGTACAGCCAGGCCCTGCCATTCCAGCGCTCCCAGTACAGCTCTTTGCTCCCAGTCTGCCGGTCCCAGCGCTCCCAGTACAGCTCTTTGCTCCCAGTGCAGCCAGGCCCAGCGCTCCCAGTGCTCCCAGTACAGCCAGGCCCTGCCATTCCAGCGCTCCCAGT
This sequence comes from Hypotaenidia okinawae, assembly GCA_027925045.1. Taxonomy (NCBI): domain Eukaryota; kingdom Metazoa; phylum Chordata; class Aves; order Gruiformes; family Rallidae; genus Hypotaenidia; species Hypotaenidia okinawae. The sequence goes on from BSDF01000038.1 coordinate 904,092, forward strand.
ACAGCTCTTAGCTCCCAGTACAGCCGGTCCCAGTGCTCCCAGTACAGCTCTATGCTCCCAGTACAGCCAGGCCCAGCGCTCCCAGTACGGCCAGGCCCTGCCATTCCAGCACTCCCAGTACAGCTCTTTGCTCCCAGTACAGCCAGGCCCAGTGCTCCCAATGCTCCCAGTACAGCTCTTTGCTCCCAGTACAGCCAGGCCCAGTGCTCCCAGTACAGCTCTTTGCTCCCAGTACAGCCAGGCCCAGTGCTCCCAATGCCCCCAGTACAGCTCTTTGCTCCCAGTACAGCCGGTCCCGGCACTCCCAGTGCTCCCAGTACAGCTCTATGCTCCCAGTACAGCCAGGCCCAGTGCTCCCAATGCTCCCAGTACAGCTCTTTGCTCCCAGTCCCGCCGCTCCCAGCGCTCCCAGTGCTCCCAGTCCCGCCCCCGCCTTATCACCCGGCCGGGCCCAGCCCGGGGCAGCGGAGGAGGGGGAGGGGATTGGGGGAGGGGCGGGGGGGGCCGGGGCGGGGGGGGGGGGGGGGGCGGGGGGGCATCCCCCCCCCCCCCGCGCGCTGACGCAAGAGCCGCTGACGAACCAACCGGGGGGGGGGGGGGAGGGGGCCGAGCCCAGGCGAACCCGCCGCACCCCCGAGGGGGAGGGGGGGGTCACCCCTCCCACCCCCACCCCCCGATCCGCGAGCCGGGGGGGGGAGGGGAGGGGAAGGAGAGGGGGAGGGGACGCCCGGGGAGGGGAAACTGAGGCACGGGGGGGGAGGGGAGGGAAGGGGGGAGGGGAAGGGGGGTTGGGGTCAGGCGGCGCCCCCCGTCCCGCGCCCCACCTCCCCCCTCCCCTCCCCTCCCCTCCCGTGGCGGCGGCGGCGGTACCTGCGGGGGGTCCCGGGGGCTCTCGGGGGGGGTCCCGGGGGCTCTCGGGGGGGGGTCCCGGGGGCTCTCGGGGGGTCCCGGGGGCCCGGCCCGGCCCCGGCGCTGGCGGCTCCGCCGGCTCCGCTCAAACAAAGGACCCAGCGCCGCGCGCCCCGCCCGCCGCTAGGCCCCGCCCCCGGATACGCCCCCCGCCTTGGACACGCCCCGCAGCCGCTCCTTATATGGGCCGGGCCACGCCCACCGCCGGCCGCCATAGGGCGGGGAAGGGAGGAGGGAGGCCGCGCGCCGCCGCCAAGCCCCGCCCTCCGCCCCGGAGCCGCGCCCACCGCCCCGGGGGACACGCCCACCGGCTCGAGGACACGCCCAGCGGGAGGGGGAGGGAGGAGAGGGGAGGAGGAGGAGGCGGGAGCTGATTGGAGGACACGCCCGCCGCCAGGGACACGCCCACCGCGGAGGGGGGAAGGTCCGGCCCGGGACTGGGAGGCACTGGGAGGGACTGGGATGGGGCTGGTGGAAGTGCGAAGGGCCTGCGAGGGACGGGGACTGGGAGGGACTGGGAGGGACTGGGAGGGACCAGGGGGTAAATGGGAGGGACCAGGAGTGGAACTGGGACCACTGGGAGGAACTGGGTTGTACTGGGAGCACTGCGAGGGACTGGGAGTACTGGGATGGACTGGGATGTACTGGGAGCACTGGGAAGAACTGGGAGCACAGTGTTATACTGGGAGCACTGGTGAGGCCGGGCGGGGGCGGGGCGTTGCCAGGTCGAGCTCCCTTCCACAGCAGCCAATGGCAGCCGCCCCCTGCCGGGCTGCAGCCAATGGGAGCTCAGCATCGGGGGTAGAGGCTGGGGGGCGTGGCCTGGCCGAGCCCCGCCCCGCAGGAACGCGCCGGGCCGCACGTGCGCAGTGACACCCCCCACCCCCCACTCGCACGCGCGGGAGTGGGAGGGGCGAGACAGGACCCGCCCCCCGGCGCGTGTCCGAGGTCACGTGGGCTTTGCGCGAGCCCCACTCCCTCACGTGATGAACCCTCGGCCCCGCCCCCTCCAGCCCGTCCCGGCAACAACCGCCGCGGCGTGTCCTGATTGGCTGAGCGCTCTGTGACGTCAGGGGCCGGCCCGTTCCCATAGCGACCGCGGGGCGGGGGGGGGGGGAGAAACCCGGCGGTGTGACGGGTGGGGGCGGGGCCGGAAGTGGCGTTTGTGTGAGAACGAGGCTGTGCGAGGGGAGGGGACACCGGTGGGGGGCGTGGCAGGGCGTGGCAGGGCGTGGCCCGTGATGGCGACGTGTGACGGGGTGTGTGCCCCGCCCCGGGGACACGTGACACACGTGTGACCCCGTGACGTGTGTGACCCCTGCCACGTGGGACAGGGCAGGCAATGACCCCTGTGACCCCTGTGACCCCCTGACCCCAGTGACCCCGTGATGCCATGGCCACATGACCCATGACCCCAGTGACGCATGACCCCTGTGACCCCATGACCCCAGTGACCCCATGACCCCAGTAACCCCGTGATGCCATGGCCTCATGACCCCATGACCCCAGTGACCCCAGTGACCCATCACCCCAGTGACCCCTTGATCCCTGTGACCCCATGACCCCGTGATGCCATGGCCACATGACCCCCGTGACCCCATGACCCCATGACCCCTGTGACCCCGTGGCGCGTGCAACACTCTGACACACCCGGCTGCTCGTCACACACTCTATGTGGGGGGAGGGGCGGGGCCCGCACAGGAAGTGATGCCAAGCCCCTCCCCTCCCCCACTGATGTCATTTCCTGTGGTGATGTCAGGGCCTCCGGCGTGATGTCATTTCCTACGGTGACAAAGCCCCGCCCCCTCCACCTGCCAATCATGGAGCCCCTGCCCAAGCTCAAGCCCCACCCTCTGCCTTGGCCACGCCCCCTCCCTTGGGAGGCCGCGCCTCATTGGCTGGGGCAGCTGAAGTCACGCCCATCACCCCTAGGCCATGCCCAGGCCCAGTCGGGCCACGCCGCCATTTAGGCCATGCCCCCATTCAGACCACACCCAGACTAAGCCCCGCCCCCTGAGCTTGGCCCCGCCTCCCCCTGCCCCTCCCCCTCACACCTTGCAGTAGGGGGGCGGGGCAGGGGGCGGGGCCAGGTCGTGCAGGGGGCAGGTGGGGGAGGGGCGGTGGGGGAGGGGCGGCGGGGGGTGTTTCGGGGAGCGCCGTGGGGGGACTCCCCTCCCCCTCCTCCTCCTCCTCCTCCTCCTCCACCACCACAGCCCCGCCCCCACCCCCGCTGACGTCAGCAGCGCCGCCGCCCCTCCCCCCGCCCCGCCCACCAGCACCCGCCTGCTGGGGGGGAGGGGCGGGGCCAGGCAAGGGGCTCGTCTGATTGTCTGAGCCTGGAGAGGGGATGGGAGAGGAGGAGTTGGGGGGAAGGGGGGGGTCAGTGTGACCTCTGACCTCTCCCATCACCCCCCTGCACCCCTCCCCCACCGCCCCTCCCCCCACTCCTACCTGCCAGATCCGAGCTGGGTCCTGTGGAGGGGGAGGGGAGGGAGGAAGGGGGAGGGGTTAGTTAGGGTGCTTCTGCCCCCCGCCCCCTCCCTTCCCCCCTCCCCGCCCCTCCCCCGCTCACTCTGCCCCACGCGCAGCGTCACCCTCATGGCGCGGGTCAGACAGGCGCCTCCCTGCCGGTTCTCCAGCCCCTCGGGGGTCCCGTCCGAGGTCGCTGCAGGGGGGAGGGGAGGATGGGGGTGGGAGTGATGTCATCGATGAGGTCACACACACCCCCCGCCCCTCCCCCCGTTCCCATGATGCCTTCGCCCCCACCGGTGATGCCAAAGGCGTCTCTGTGATGTCACGCCCGATGATGTCATCGCCCTGAGGTCACCAGCCTGGCCCCACCCACTGGGAACTCCCCGATGATGATGTCATCAAACACACCCCCCCACACCCCCTCCCCCGCTCCCACCGCCACGCTCCCTTCCGGCGGCGTGATGTCACCACCCTTCCCCTGTGACGTCACCGCCTCCGGCTTTCCCTCCTCTATGACGTCATCACCCCCTGTGTAAGTTTGGAGAACTCCCCAACCAACCCCCAACTCCCTCTCACACCCCCTCCCACCTCCCTTATGATGTCACCATCTCCCTCATGATGTCACCGTCTCCCTCATGATGTCACCGTCTCCCCTATGACATCACTGGCTCCCCTATGACATCACTGTCTCCCTCATGACATCACCGCCTCTCTTATGACATCACCGCCTCACCTATGATGTCACCACCTCCCTCATGATGCCACTGTCTCCCTCATGACATCACCACCTCCCTTATGACATCACCACCTCCCCTATGACATCACCGTCTCCCTCCTCCCTTCCCCTATGACATCATCACCTTCTGCAACCCCTCCCCACCCCCCCAACCATCCACTCCGCTCCCCCTCCCCTCTCCTTTTCCCCCCTTGGTGCCCCCTTGTAACCTCCTCCCCCCTCCCCCCCCCTCCCCCACCCCCTTGCCCCCTGCCCCCCCGGCGCTCACTGATGATGTAATAGTCGTGGCGCCGCCGGAACTCGTGGCCCCAGAGGTTGGGGCTGAACTCCTGGAACTTGATGGTGAAGCGGGAGGGGCGCTGGGGGTGGTCGCAGGTCAGGAGGAGGGGGGAGGGGGAGGGGAGGGGGCAGGTGGCAGCGCCGGGCCTGAGCCCCCCCACCAGGTAGAGCTTGTAGTACTCGTAGGCCGTGACGTCATCACCCCCCCGGGCAAACCAGGTCCAGGCGGTCACCGATTTGGGGGTACAGGACGTACCCCCCGCGGCTAGAAAGCTGGGGGGGGGGGGAAGGGGGTTTGGGAGAGGGGGGAGGGGAGGAGCCATGAGGGGGGGAGGGGAGGCAGCCGCATCAGCGTTGTCATGGCAACCGGCAGCAGCTGCCTGACACAACACCACACACACACCCCCGCACCCCAAATTCTACCCCCTTCACACACCCGGGGTGACTCTGGGGGTTGGGGGGGGGGGGATTTGGGGGAGGGGTGGGGAGGGGGTTGAAGTGGCTCCACGCAGCTCCTGGAACACCCCCCCACCCCCCCGGGTCTCTTCAGACCCCCCCAAACCCTTCAGAGCTCCATTCCCAGTCCCCTCCCCCCAGCCCCCTGGGCCCCCCAGCCCCCCCCCCCAATCCTCTCCCCCCTCCCCCCAATCCCCCCCCCAATCGCCTCTTCCCCTGCCCCCCAACCCCCCTCCCGCTTCCCCCCATGGCCTCTCCCCCCAAGACCCCCCACCCCCCCAATCCCCCTTTCCCCTGCCCCCCCATCCCCTCCAAGCCCCCCTCAACCCCCCCGCCCCCCCTTTCCCAACCCCTCCAAACCCCTCCGAGCCCCCCAATCCCCCTTCCCCTCCCCTCCCCCCCCCCCAGGACCCCCCCTCTCACCGGCGGTTCCCCGTGTGCCAGACCACGGGCTCCAGGCTGAGCCCGGCCCCCCCCGCCCCCAGCAGGGCCACGAGCAGCGCCCCCCACCCCCGAGCCCCCCACCCATCCCGGCCCCGGGACCCGCCGCCGCCGCCGGCTGCAGAGGGACCGCGAGGGGCGTGGCCTATGGGAAGGGGGCGTGGCCTGTGGAAGAAGGCGTGGCCTGTGGAAAGGGGCGCGGTCCGTGTGAAAAAGGGGCGTGGCCAGGCCACTTGAGAGCGAGAGTGGGTTAAGGGGGGCGTGGCTTGCAGCTAAGGGGCGTGGCCACCAGATGTGGGCGTGGCTGTCAGGGCCAGACGCCCCGCCCCCTTCCCCATACATATTCCCCCCCAGGTGTTGCCAGGGGCCGTTGCCATGGAGATGGTGTCTGGCTGGGATGGAGCTCGTTGCCTTGGCAACGCCCAACGCTGGGGGGAGGGGAAGGAGGGGGGCATGAGATTGGGGGCCCAGAGTGGGGGGGGGGTGTGTGTGTCTCTATGGCCCCTCTGGAGCCCCTATAGTGCCTGCCTGGGGTCATCCCAGTGCTGGGGCGGGGGGAAGATGAGGGATGGGGGGGGGTCCCCAAAACTGCTGTCACCCCACGGCCGCAGCGAGACCTGACTCTGGAGGGGGGAGGTGTCATTTATTCCCCCCAAAAAATCACAGAGAGTGAACCCCAACAGTGACACACACCCCCCCCATATACCCCCCTTCCCCCCACCCCTCCCCAAATCCCTGGGGACCCCCCGCCCCCTACCCCCTCAGACCCATCCTGGGGTGGGGGGGGCACACGCATCACACGCGTTGTCAGGGCAACGCAGAGGAGTCCCCCTCCCAAATCTGGGAAGGGGGGAGGGGAGAAGGGGGTGGGGGAGGAGGAGGGTGGGGAGGGGGGGAGAGGGGTGTCTGTGCCCCCCTCCCCACCCCAAATCCTCAGACCACCACGGCCTCAGGGACCCGGTTCTGCCTCTTCACCACGAAGAGCTTCTGTGCCGAGACGGTGACCAGGAGGGAGTGCTCCCCAAAAACCACTGGGGAGGGGGGCAGGGGGGTCAGTGGGGGGTTCCGCACCCCCACCTCCCCCCATCCCCCAAATCTCTCCCCCCAGGGGGTGAAACGCCCCAAGGGAATAGGGGGAGGGGAGTATAGGGGGGAAGGGGGGCACAATTGGGTTAGGGAGTGACAGCTGGGGTTTGGGGGACTCACCTGGGGTTGGGGGGGGGGGTGTGTCACAGACAGGGTTTGGGAGGGTCCCAGCTGGGGTTGGGGGGGGTCCCAGCTGGGGTTGGGAGGGGGTCACAGACAGGGTTTGGGGGGGTCCCAGCTGGGGTTGGGGGGGGTCACAGACAGGGTTTGGGGGGGTCCCAGCTGGGGTTGGGGTCGGGGGGGGTCACAGGGGTTTGGGGGGGTCCCAGCTGGGTTTAGAGGGGGTGTCACAGACAGGGTTTGGGGGGTCCCAGTGGGGTTTGGGAAGTTGAAGGTCTCTCTGCAGGTTTGGGGGCTCAGGGCTGGGGCGGTCTGGGGGGGTTCTGGGGGATTCGGGGGTGGTTTGGGGGGGTCCGGGAGGGGGTCCCACTCACCCGAGAGGCGCTTGAAGGGCGGCTCCAGGCCGCGCTGCAGCCGCAGCCCGCAGGCCGTGGACACCAGCGCCCCCAGCGCCGCCGCCGTCTGCTCGTCGTTCTCCAGCTCACCCGACGACTGGCGGGGGGGGGGGAACAGGGTCAGTGAGACCCCCGGGCCCCCCCACACTCCCCCCATCCGGCCACCCCCACACCCTCCCAATAGCCCCCAGACCCTCCCAGACCCCCCCCCCCCCAAGTCCCCCTCCCAGACCCCCCCGGGCCCCCCCAGAACCCCCCAAGACCCCCATGGGCCTCTCTCCCAGACCCCCCAGGCCCCCCCGGGCCCCCCTTATGCCCCCCCAGGCCCCACTTAGGCCCCCCCAGACCCCCCATTGGCCCCCCCCCCCCAGACCCCCACCGTGCCCCCCTCAGACCCTCCCAGGCCCCCCCGGGTCCCCCTCAGACCTCTCCCAGACCACCCCAGGCCCCCCGGGCCCCCCCAGGTCCCCAAAGACCCCCATGGGCCCCCATCCCAGACCCCCCAGGGCCCACCCCGACCCGCCCCCCCTCACCGCCAGCACGGCGCCGTCGCTGATCACCAGGTACCCCAACTGGTCCGGGATCCGCTCCAGCCCCTGGGTCAGCGCCGTGGTCTGCGGGGGGAGAGAGGGACGGTACCGGGACCGTCCCGGGGACCCCGGTTCCCCTCCCCCCGCCCCCCCCCCCCCCCGCGGGTACCGGTACCGCCGCTCACCATGACGCCGGCGCCCCCCGGTCACGTGACCAACGCTGCCAGGAAAGGTCACGTGACTACCACCCCCCACCCCACCCCCATCGCGCCATTGGCGGAAGGTGCCGCCGATCGGGCTCCCGACGGCCAATCAGCAAAAGGGGGCGGGGTTTAGGGAGGAAGGCGTGATTTGCGTACGGGGGGGTTGAAAAGAGCCGCCGCGATTGGTGGAGCCGCTAGGGCGGGGGGGAGGGACAAGGCGCCCGGCCCCCTTAAATCCTCGAGCCCCGCGGCGTCCAGGAGCTGCCGGTGGAGCCGCAGCTCTACCACACGGAGATCGCCGAGGCCTGCGTGGGCTCCCGTGAGGCCAAACGTGCTGGGAGCCCCCGAAAACTTGCTTTTAGGGTGGGGGGGTCCTTTAAGGTGACCCCCACCCCCCTAAAACCCTTCACCCCCTTTTTCTTCCCCAGGAAGCTCTCCAGAGCATCGCCATCGATCCCGGGCTCTACCAGATGCTTCTGTGCTTCAGCACCTTCATCTCTGAAGGGGTGAGTTTGGGTGGCCCCCACCCCACCCTTGTTTACCCTTCCCCCCTTTTTTGGGGACTCTTATGACATCATCAGACGTCATACACCTCCCCCCTTTTTCCCTCCATCCCCCCCCAGGTGCGTGTCAACGCGGTGCAGAACAACCTGGCGCTGCTCATCTACCTGATGCGGATGGTGAAGGCCCTGATGGACAACCCCACCCTCTACCTGGAGAAATGCCTGAGGGGGGCACACAGGGGGACAGGGACATGGTGGGGGGGCACACAGGGACACGTGGGACACTTGAGGGGGGCGCAGGGATGTGGCCTCACCCCCTCCTGTCCCTCCTTTGGGAACCGGTGCAGACGTGCTGACATTCTTCACCAGTACCTCCCCAGTTCTTCCCTAGTTCTCCCCCAGTACCTCCCCCAGTATCTCCCCAGTACCTCCCCAGTTCTTACCCAGTATCTCCCTTCTCCCTCCCAGTATCTCCTTCGTTTCTCCCCATCATCTCCCCTAGTATCTCCCCAGAATCTCCCCAGTACTTCCCCACTTCCTCCCCAGTTTGTCCCCAGCCCCCCCATGTGTCTGTGTCCCCCGCAGGTGATCAAGATGCTGATCCCGCCCCAGCTGCCGATGGAGGAAGAGAGTGTCCGGGCCATCCTGGAGGGGCCTGTGGTCAGCAACATCGAAAAGATCGAGGCCGACCACGCCCAGACCTTGCTGCTGCTAATGGAAGGGCAGGGGAGGCTTCGGGGGGTGGGGGGGAGTGGGTAGGAGGGGGCAGGAGGATGTGGGGAGCGGGGCCTGGTCAGCAATATGGACAGCAGCCCCTTTGACCCTGGGGCTCAGGGCTTTGTGCTCCGGAGGAAACCTCCTCATGCGACATAGAGAGGGATTTTTGGAGTGTGGAGCGGCCTTCCATTGCAAGCATGCTAAACGTCCAGCAATAGCTCCCAAACCAAAGCAGCCAGCACCACAAGACATACATGGCCTGAAAGCGCCCCATGGCACCTACAAGCAGCCCCTTTGACCCTGGGGCTCAGGGCTTTGTGCTCCGGAGGAAACCTCCTCATGCGACATAGAGAGGGATTTTTGGAGTGCGGAGCGGCCTTCCATTGCCACCATGCTAAACGTCCAGCAATAGCTCCCAAACCAAAGCAGCCAGCACCACAAGACATACATGGCCTGAAAGCGCCCCATGGCACCTACAAGCAGCCCCTTTGACCCTGGGGCTCAGGGCTTTGTTCTTCAGAGGAAACCTCCTCATGCGACATAGAGAGGGATTTTTGGAGTGCGGAGCGGCCTTCCATTGCAAGCATGCTAAACGTCCAGCAATAGCTCCCAAACCAAAGCAGCCAGCACCACAAGACATACATGGCCTGAAAGCGCCCCATGGCACCTACAAGCAGCCCCTTTGACCCTGGGGCTCAGGGCTTTGTTCTTCGGAGGAAACCTCCTCATGCGACATAGAGAGGGATTTTTGGAGTGCGGAGCGGCCTTCCATTGCAAGCATGCTAAACGTCCAGCAATAGCTCCCAAACCAAAGCAGCCAGCACCACAAGACATACATGGCCTGAAAGCACCCCATGGCACCTAGAAGCCGCCCCTTTGACCCTGGGGCTCAGGGCTTTGTTCTTCGGAGGAAACCTCCTCATGCGACATAGAGAGGGATTTTTGGAGTGCGGAGCGGCCTTCCATTGCAAGCATGCTAAACGTCTAGCAATAGCTCCCAAACCAAAGCAGCCAGCACCACAAGACATACATGGCCTGAAAGCGCCCCATGGCACCTACAAGCAGCCCCTTTGACCCTGGGGCTCAGGGCTTTGTGCTCCGGAGGAAACCTCCTCATGCGACATAGAGAGGGATTTTTGGAGTGTGGAGCGGCCTTCCATTGCAAGCATGCTAAACGTCCAGCAATAGCTCCCAAACCAAAGCAGCCAGCACCACAAGACATACATGGCCTGAAAGCGCCCCATGGCACCTACAAGCAGCCCCTTTGACCCTGGGGCTCAGGGCTTTGTGCTCCGGAGGAAACCTCCTCATGCGACATAGAGAGGGATTTTTGGAGTGCGGAGCGGCCTTCCATTGCAAGCATGCTAAACGTCCAGCAATAGCTCCCAAACCAAAGCAGCCAGCACCACAAGACATACATGGCCTGAAAGCGCCCCATGGCACCTACAAGCAGCCCCTTTGACCCTGGGGCTCAGGGCTTTGTTCTTCAGAGGAAACCTCCTCATGCGACATAGAGAGGGATTTTGGAGTGCGGAGCGGCCTTCCATTGCAAGCATGCTAAACGTCCAGCAATAGCTCCCAAACCAAAGCAGCCAGCACCACAAGACATACATGGCCTGAAAGCGCCCCATGGCACCTACAAGCAGCCCCTTTGACCCTGGGGCTCAGGGCTTTGTTCTTCGGAGGAAACCTCCTCATGCGACATAGAGAGGGATTTTTGGAGTGCGGAGCGGCCTTCCATTGCAAGCATGCTAAACGTCCAGCAATAGCTCCCAAACCAAAGCAGCCAGCACCACAAGACATACATGGCCTGAAAGCACCCCATGGCACCTACAAGCAGCCCCTTTGACCCTGGGGCTCAGGGCTTTGTTCTTCGGAGGAAACCTCCTCATGCGACAGAGAGAGGGATTTTTGGAGTGCGGAGCGGCCTTCCATTGCAACCATGCTAAACGTCCAGCAATAGCTCCCAAACCAAAGCAGCCAGCACCACAAGACATACATGGCCTGAAAGCGCCCCATGGCACCTACAAGCAGCCCCTTTGACCCTGGGGCTCAGGGCTTTGTTCTTCAGAGGAAACCTCCTCATGCGACATAGAGAGGGATTTTTGGAGTGCGGAGCGGCCTTCCATTGCAAGCATGCTAAACGTCCAGCAATAGCTCCCAAACCAAAGCAGCCAGCACCACAAGACATACATGGCCTGAAAGCGCCCCATGGCACCTACAAGCAGCCCCTTTGACCCTGGGGCTCAGGGCTTTGTGCTCCGGAGGAAACCTCCTCATGCGACATAGAGAGGGATTTTTGGAGTGCGGAGCAGCCTTCCATTGCAAGCATGCTAAACGTCCAGCAATAGCTCCCAAACCAAAGCAGCCAGCACCACAAGACATACATGGCCTGAAAGTGCCCCATGGCACCTACAAGCAGCCCCTTTGACCCTGGGGCTCAGGGCTTTGTGCTCCGGAGGAAACCTCCTCATGCGACATAGAGAGGGATTTTGGAGTGCGGAGCGGCCTTCCATTGCAAGCATGCTAAACGTCCAGCAATAGCTCCCAAACCAAAGCAGCCAGCACCACAAGACATACATGGCCTGAAAGCGCCCCATGGCACCTACAAGCAGCCCCTTTGACCCTGGGGCTCAGGGCTTTGTGCTCCGGAGGAAACCTCCTCATGAGACATAGAGAGGGATTTTTGGAGTGCGGAGCGGCCTTCCATTGCAAGCATGCTAAACGTCCAGCAATAGCTCCCAAACCAAAGCAGCCAGCACCACAAGACATACATGGCCTGAAAGCGCCCCATGGCACCTACAAGCAGCCCCTTTGACCCTGGGGCTCAGGGCTTTGTGCTCCGGAGGAAACCTCCTCATGCGACATAGAGAGGGATTTTTGGAGTGCGGAGCGGCCTTCCATTGCAAGCATGCTAAACGTCCAGCAATAGCTCCCAAACCAAAGCAGCCAGCACCACAAGACATACATGGCCTGAAAGCGCCCCATGGCACCTACAAGCAGCCCCTTTGACCCTGGGGCTCAGGGCTTTGTTCTTCGGAGGAAACCTCCTCATGCGACATGCAGAGGGATTTTTGGAGTGCGGAGCGGCCTTCCATTGCAAGCATGCTAAACGTCCAGCAATAGCTCCCAAACCAAAGCAGCCAGCACCACAAGACATACATGGCCTGAAAGCACCCCATGGCACCTACAAGCAGCCCCTTTGACCCTGGGGTTCAGGGCTTTGTGCTCCGGAGGAAACCTCCTCATGCGACATAGAGAGGGATTTTTGGAGTGCGGAGCGGCCTTCCATTGCAAGCATGCTAAACGTCCAGCAATAGCTCCCAAACCAAAGCAGCCAGCACCACAAGACATACATGGCCTGAAAGCGCCCCATGGCACCTACAAGCAGCCCCTTTGACCCTGGGGCTCAGGGCTTTGTGCTCCGGAGGAAACCTCCTCATGCGACATAGAGAGGGATTTTTGGAGTGCGGAGCGGCCTTCCATTGCAAGCATGCTAAACGTCCAGCAATAGCTCCCAAACCAAAGCAGCCAGCACCAAAAGACATACATGGCCTGAAAGCGCCCCATGGCACCTACAAGCAGCCCCTTTGACCCTGGGGCTCAGGGCTTTGTGCTCCGGAGGAAACCTCCTCATGCGACATAGAGAGGGATTTTTGGAGTGCGGAGCGGCCTTCCATTGCAAGCATGCTAAACGTCCAGCAATAGCTCCCAAACCAAAGCAGCCAGCACCACAAGACATACATGGCCTGAAAGCACCCCATGGCACCTACAAGCAGCCCCTTTGACCCTGGGGTTCAGGGCTTTGTGCTCCGGAGGAAACCTCCTCATGGGACATAGAGAGGGATTTTTGGAGTGCGGAGCGGCCTTCCATTGCAAGCATGCTAAACGTCCAGCAATAGCTCCCAAACCAAAGCAGCCAGCACCACAAGACATACATGGCCTGAAAGCGCCCCATGGCACCTACAAGCAGCCCCTTTGACCCTGGGGCTGTGGGCTTTGTGCTCCGGAGGAAACCTCCTCATGCGACATACAGAGGGATTTTTGGAGTGCGGAGCGGCCTTCCATTGCAAGCATGCTAAACGTCCAGCAATAGCTCCCAAACCAAAGCAGCCAGCACCACAAGACATACATGGCCTGAAAGCGCCCCATGGCACCTACAAGCAGCCCCTTTGACCCTGGGGCTCAGGGCTTTGTGCTCCGGAGGAAACCTCCTCATGCGACATAGAGAGGGATTTTGGAGTGCGGAGCGGCCTTCCATTGCAAGCATGCTAAACGTCCAGCAATAGCTCCCAAACCAAAGCAGCCAGCACCACAAGACATACATGGCCTGAAAGCGCCCCATGGCACCTACAAGCAGCCCCTTTGACCCTGGGGCTCAGGGCTTTGTTCTTCAGAGGAAACCTCCTCATGCGACATAGAGAGGGATTTTTGGAGTGCGGAGCGGCCTTCCATTGCAAGCATGCTAAACGTCCAGCAATAGCTCCCAAACCAAAGCAGCCAGCACCACAAGACATACATGGCCTGAAAGCGCCCCATGGCACTTACAAGCAGCCCCTTTGACCCTGGGGCTGAGGGCTTTGTTCTTCGGAGGAAACCTCCTCATGCGACATAGAGAGGGATTTTTGGAGTGCGGAGCGGCCTTCCTTTGCAAGCATGCTAAACGTCCAGCAATAGCTCCCAAACCAAAGCAGCCAGCACCACAAGACATACATGGCCTGAAAGCGCCCCATGGCACCTACAAGCAGCCCCTTTGACCCTGGGGCTCAGGGCTTTGTGCTCCGGAGGAAACCTCCTCATGCGACATAGAGAGGGATTTTTGGAGTGCGGAGCGGCCTTCCATTGCAAGCATGCTAAACGTCCAGCAATAGCTCCCAAACCAAAGCAGCCAGCACCACAAGACATACATGGCCTGAAAGCGCCCCATGGCACCTACAAGCAGCCCCTTTGACCCTGGGGCTCAGGGCTTTGTTCTTCAGAGGAAACCTCCTCTTGCAACATAGAGAGGGATTTTTGGAGTGCGGAGCGGCCTTCCATTGCAAGCATGCTAAACGTCCAGCAATAGCTCCCAAACCAAAGCAGCCAGCACCACAAGACATACATGGCCTGAAAGCGCCCCATGGCACCTAGAATCCGCCCCTTTGACCCTGGGGCTGTGGGCTTTGTGCTCCGGAGGAAACCTCCTCATGCGACATAGAGAGGGATTTTTGGAGTGCGGAGCGGCCTTCCATTGCAAGCATGCTAAACGTCCAGCAATAGCTCCCAAACCAAAGCAGCCAGCACCACAAGACATACATGGCCTGAAAGCGCCCCATGGCACCTAGAAGCCGCCCCTTTGACCCTGGGGCTGTGGGCTTTGTGCTCCGGAGGAAACCTCCTCATGCGACATAGAGAGGGATTTTTGGAGTGCGGAGCGGCCTTCCATTGCAAGCATGCTAAACGTCCAGCAATAGCTCCCAAACCAAAGCAGCCAGCACCACAAGACATACATGGCCTGAAAGCGCCCCATGGCACCTACAAGCAGCCCCTTTGACCCTGGGGCTCAGGGCTTTGTTCTTCAGAGGAAACCTCCTCATGCGACATAGAGAGGGATTTTTGGAGTGCGGAGCGGCCTTCCATTGCAAGCATGCTAAACGTCCAGCAATAGCTCCCAAACCAAAGCAGCCAGCACCACAAGACATACATGGCCTGAAAGCGCCCCATGGCACCTACAAGCAGCCCCTTTGACCCTGGGGCTCAGGGCTTTGTGCTCCGGAGGAAACCTCCTCATGCGACATAGAGAGGGATTTTTGGAGTGCGGAGCGGCCTTCCATTGCAACCATGCTAAACGTCCAGCAATAGCTCCCAAACCAAAGCAGCCAGCACCACAAGACATACATGGCCTGAAAGCGCCCCATGGCACCTACAAGCAGCCCCTTTGACCCTGGGGCTCAGGGCTTTGTGCTCCGGAGGAAACCTCCTCATGCGACATAGAGAGGGATTTTTGGAGTGCGGAGCGGCCTTCCATTGCAAGCATGCTAAACGTCCAGCAATAGCTCCCAAACCAAAGCAGCCAGCACCACAAGACATACATGGCCTGAAAGCGCCCCATGGCACCTACAAGCAGCCCCTTTGACCCTGGGGCTCAGGGCTTTGTGCTCCGGAGGAAACCTCCTCATGCGACATAGAGAGGGATTTTTGGAGTGCGGAGCGGCCTTCCATTGCAAGCATGCTAAACGTCCAGCAATAGCTCCCAAACCAAAGCAGCCAGCACCACAAGACATACATGGCCTGAAAGCGCCCCATGGCACCTACAAGCAGCCCCTTTGACCCTGGGGCTGAGGGCTTTGTTCTTCGGAGGAAACCTCCTCATGCGACATAGAGAGGGATTTTGGAGTGCGGAGCGGCCTTCCATTGCAAGCATGCTAAACGTCCAGCAATAGCTCCCAAACCAAAGCAGCCAGCACCACAAGACATACATGGCCTGAAAGCGCCCCATGGCACCTACAAGCAGCCCCTTTGACCCTGGGGCTCAGGGCTTTGTGCTCCGGAGGAAACCTCCTCATGCGACATAGAGAGGGATTTTTGGAGTGCGGAGCGGCCTTCCATTGCAAGCATGCTAAACGTCCAGCAATAGCTCCCAAACCAAAGCAGCCAGCACCAAAAGACATACATGGCCTGAAAGCGCCCCATGGCACCTACAAGCAGCCCCTTTGACCCTGGGGCTCAGGGCTTTGTGCTCCGGAGGAAACCTCCTCATGCGACATAGAGAGGGATTTTTGGAGTGCGGAGCGGCCTTCCATTGCAAGCATGCTAAACGTCCAGCAATAGCTCCCAAACCAAAGCAGCCAGCACCACAAGACATACATGGCCTGAAAGCACCCCATGGCACCTACAAGCAGCCCCTTTGACCCTGGGGTTCAGGGCTTTGTGCTCCGGAGGAAACCTCCTCATGCGACATAGAGAGGGATTTTTGGAGTGCGGAGCGGCCTTCCATTGCAAGCATGCTAAACGTCCAGCAATAGCTCCCAAACCAAAGCAGCCAGCACCACAAGACATACATGGCCTGAAAGCGCCCCATGGCACCTACAAGCAGCCCCTTTGACCCTGGGGCTGTGGGCTTTGTGCTCCGGAGGAAACCTCCTCATGCGACATACAGAGGGATTTTTGGAGTGCGGAGCGGCCTTCCATTGCAAGCATGCTAAACGTCCAGCAATAGCTCCCAAACCAAAGCAGCCAGCACCACAAGACATACATGGCCTGAAAGCGCCCCATGGCACCTACAAGCAGCCCCTTTGACCCTGGGGCTCAGGGCTTTGTGCTCCGGAGGAAACCTCCTCATGCGACATAGAGAGGGATTTTTGGAGTGCGGAGCGGCCTTCCATTGCAAGCATGCTAAACGTCCAGCAATAGCTCCCAAACCAAAGCAGCCAGCACCAAAAGACATACACGGCCTAAAAGGGCCCCATGGCACCTACAAGCAGCCCCTTTGACCCTGGGGCTCAGGGCTTTGTGCTCCGGAGGAAACCTCCTCATGCGACATAGAGAGGGATTTTTGGAGTGCGGAGCGGCCTTCCATTGCAAGCATGCTAAACGTCCAGCAATAGCTCCCAAACCAAAGCAGCCAGCACCACAAGACATACATGGCCTGAAAGCGCCCCATGGCACCTACAAGCAGCCCCTTTGACCCTGGGGCTGAGGGCTTTGTGCTCCGGAGGAAACCTCCTCATGCGACATAGAGAGGGATTTTTGGAGTGCGGAGCGGCCTTCCATTGCAAGCATGCTAAACGTCCAGCAATAGCTCCCAAACCAAAGCAGCCAGCACCACAAGACATACATGGCCTGAAAGCGCCCCATGGCACCTACAAGCAGCCCCTTTGACCCTGGGGCTCAGGGCTTTGTGCTCCGGAGGAAACCTCCTCATGCGACATAGAGAGGGATTTTTGGAGTGCGGAGCGGCCTTCCATTGCAAGCATGCTAAACGTCCAGCAATAGCTCCCAAACCAAAGCAGCCAGCACCACAAGACATACATGGCCTGAAAGCGCCCCATGGCACCTACAAGCAGCCCCTTTGACCCTGGGGCTCAGGGCTTTGTGCTCCGGAGGAAACCTCCTCATGCGACATAGAGAGGGATTTTTGGAGTGCGGAGCGGCCTTCCATTGCAAGCATGCTAAACGTCCAGCAATAGCTCCCAAACCAAAGCAGCCAGCACCACAAGACATACATGGCCTGAAAGCGCCCCATGGCACCTACAAGCAGCCCCTTTGACCCTGGGGCTCAGGGCTTTGTTCTTCAGAGGAAACCTCCTCATGCGACATAGAGAGGGATTTTTGGAGTGCGGAGCGGCCTTCCATTGCAAGCATGCTAAACGTCCAGCAATAGCTCCCAAACCAAAGCAGCCAGCACCACAAGACATACATGGCCTGAAAGCGCCCCATGGCACCTACAAGCAGCCCCTTTGACCCTGGGGCTGAGGGCTTTGTTCTTCGGAGGAAACCTCCTCATGCGACATAGAGAGGGATTTTTGGAGTGCGGAGCGGCCTTCCATTGCAAGCATGCTAAACGTCCAGCAATAGCTCCCAAACCAAAGCAGCCAGCACCACAAGACATACATGGCCTGAAAGCGCCCCATGGCACCTACAAGCAGCCCCTTTGACCCTGGGGCTCAGGGCTTTGTGCTCCGGAGGAAACCTCCTCATGCGACATAGAGAGGGATTTTTGGAGTGCGGAGCGGCCTTCCATTGCAAGCATGCTAAACGTCCAGCAATAGCTCCCAAACCAAAGCAGCCAGCACCACAAGACATACATGGCCTGAAAGCGCCCCATGGCACCTACAAGCAGCCCCTTTGACCCTGGGGCTCAGGGCTTTGTTCTTCAGAGGAAACCTCCTCATGCAACATAGAGAGGGATTTTTGGAGTGCGGAGCGGCCTTCCATTGCAAGCATGCTAAACGTCCAGCAATAGCTCCCAAACCAAAGCAGCCAGCACCACAAGACATACATGGCCTGAAAGCGCCCCATGGCACCTAGAAGCAGCCCCTTTGACCCTGGGGCTCAGGGCTTTGTGCTCCGGAGGAAACCTCCTCATGCGACATAGAGAGGGATTTTTGGAGTGCGGAGCGGCCTTCCATTGCAAGCATGCTAAACGTCCAGCAATAGCTCCCAAACCAAAGCAGCCAGCACCACAAGACATACATGGCCTGAAAGCGCCCCATGGCACCTAGAAGCCGCCCCTTTGACCCTGGGGCTGTGGGCTTTGTGCTCCGGAGGAAACCTCCTCATGCGACATAGAGAGGGATTTTGGAGTGCGGAGCGGCCTTCCATTGCAAGCATGCTAAACGTCCAGCAATAGCTCCCAAACCAAAGCAGCCAGCACCACAAGACATACATGGCCTGAAAGCGCCCCATGGCACCTACAAGCAGCCCCTTTGACCCTGGGGCTCAGGGCTTTGTTCTTCAGAGGAAACCTCCTCATGCGACATAGAGAGGGATTTTTGGAGTGCGGAGCGGCCTTCCATTGCAAGCATGCTAAACGTCCAGCAATAGCTCCCAAACCAAAGCAGCCAGCACCACAAGACATACATGGCCTGAAAGCGCCCCATGGCACCTACAAGCAGCCCCTTTGACCCTGGGGCTCAGGGCTTTGTGCTCCGGAGGAAACCTCCTCATGCGACATAGAGAGGGATTTTTGGAGTGCGGAGCGGCCTTCCATTGCAACCATGCTAAACGTCCAGCAATAGCTCCCAAACCAAAGCAGCCAGCACCACAAGACATACATGGCCTGAAAGCGCCCCATGGCACCTACAAGCAGCCCCTTTGACCCTGGGGCTCAGGGCTTTGTGCTCCGGAGGAAACCTCCTCATGCGACATAGAGAGGGATTTTTGGAGTGCGGAGCGGCCTTCCATTGCAAGCATGCTAAACGTCCAGCAATAGCTCCCAAACCAAAGCAGCCAGCACCACAAGACATACATGGCCTGAAAGCGCCCCATGGCACCTACAAGCAGCCCCTTTGACCCTGGGGCTCAGGGCTTTGTGCTCCGGAGGAAACCTCCTCATGCGACATAGAGAGGGATTTTTGGAGTGCGGAGCGGCCTTCCATTGCAAGCATGCTAAACGTCCAGCAATAGCTCCCAAACCAAAGCAGCCAGCACCACAAGACATACATGGCCTGAAAGCGCCCCATGGCACCTACAAGCAGCCCCTTTGACCCTGGGGCTGAGGGCTTTGTTCTTCGGAGGAAACCTCCTCATGCGACATAGAGAGGGATTTTTGGAGTGCGGAGCGGCCTTCCATTGCAAGCATGCTAAACGTCCAGCAATAGCTCCCAAACCAAAGCAGCCAGCACCACAAGACATACATGGCCTGAAAGCGCCCCATGGCACCTACAAGCAGCCCCTTTGACCCTGGGGCTCAGGGCTTTGTTCTTCGGAGGAAACCTCCTCATGCGACATGCAGAGGGATTTTTGGAGTGCGGAGCGGCCTTCCATTGCAAGCATGCTAAACGTCCAGCAATAGCTCCCAAACCAAAGCAGCCAGCACCACAAGACATACATGGCCTGAAAGCACCCCATGGCACCTACAAGCAGCCCCTTTGACCCTGGGGTTCAGGGCTTTGTGCTCCGGAGGAAACCTCCTCATGCGACATAGAGAGGGATTTTTGGAGTGCGGAGCGGCCTTCCCTTGCAAGCATGCTAAACGTCCAGCAATAGCTCCCAAACCAAAGCAGCCAGCACCACAAGACATACATGGCCTGAAAGCGCCCCATGGCACCTACAAGCAGCCCCTTTGACCCTGGGGCTCAGGGCTTTGTGCTCCGGAGGAAACCTCCTCATGCGACATAGAGAGGGATTTTTGGAGTGCGGAGCGGCCTTCCATTGCAAGCATGCTAAACGTCCAGCAATAGCTCCCAAACCAAAGCAGCCAGCACCAAAAGACATACATGGCCTGAAAGCGCCCCATGGCACCTACAAGCAGCCCCTTTGACCCTGGGGCTCAGGGCTTTGTGCTCCGGAGGAAACCTCCTCATGCGACATAGAGAGGGATTTTTGGAGTGCGGAGCGGCCTTCCATTGCAAGCATGCTAAACGTCCAGCAATAGCTCCCAAACCAAAGCAGCCAGCACCACAAGACATACATGGCGTGAAATCGCCCCATGGCACCTACAAGCAGCCCCTTTGACCCTGGGGCTCAGGGCTTTGTGCTCCGGAGGAAACCTCCTCATGCGACATAGAGAGGGATTTTGGAGTGCGGAGCGGCCTTCCATTGCAAGCATGCTAAACGTCCAGCAATAGCTCCCAAACCAAAGCAGCCAGCACCACAAGACATACATGGCCTGAAAGCGCCCCATGGCACCTACAAGCAGCCCCTTTGACCCTGGGGCTCAGGGCTTTGTGCTCCGGAGGAAACCTCCTCATGCGACATAGAGAGGGATTTTTGGAGTGCGGAGCGGCCTTCCATTGCAAGCATGCTAAACGTCCAGCAATAGCTCCCAAACCAAAGCAGCCAGCACCACAAGACATACATGGCCTGAAAGCGCCCCATGGCACCTACAAGCAGCCCCTTTGACCCTGGGGCTCAGGGCTTTGTTCTTCGGAGGAAACCTCCTCATGCGACATAGAGAGGGATTTTTGGAGTGCGGAGCGGCCTTCCATTGCAAGCATGCTAAACGTCCAGCAATAGCTCCCAAACCAAAGCAGCCAGCACCACAAGACATACATGGCCTGAAAGCGCCCCATGGCACCTACAAGCAGCCCCTTTGACCCTGGGGCTCAGGGCTTTGTGCTCCGGAGGAAACCTCCTCATGCGACATAGAGAGGGATTTTTGGAGTGCGGAGCGGCCTTCCTTTGCAAGCATGCTAAACGTCCAGCAATAGCTCCCAAACCAAAGCAGCCAGCACCAAAAGACATACACGGCCTAAAAGGGCCCCATGGCACCTACAAGCAGCCCCTTTGACCCTGGGGCTCAGGGCTTTGTGCTCCGGAGGAAACCTCCTCATGCGACATAGAGAGGGATTTTTGGAGTGCGGAGCGGCCTTCCATTGCAAGCATGCTAAACGTCCAGCAATAGCTCCCAAACCAAAGCAGCCAGCACCACAAGACATACATGGCCTGAAAGCGCCCCATGGCACCTACAAGCAGCCCCTTTGACCCTGGGGCTGAGGGCTTTGTGCTCCGGAGGAAACCTCCTCATGCGACATAGAGAGGGATTTTTGGAGTGCGGAGCGGCCTTCCATTGCAAGCATGCTAAACGTCCAGCAATAGCTCCCAAACCAAAGCAGCCAGCACCACAAGACATACATGGCCTGAAAGCGCCCCATGGCACCTACAAGCAGCCCCTTTGACCCTGGGGCTCAGGGCTTTGTGCTCCGGAGGAAACCTCCTCATGCGACATAGAGAGGGATTTTTGGAGTGCGGAGCGGCCTTCCCTTGCAAGCATGCTAAACGTCCAGCAATAGCTCCCAAACCAAAGCAGCCAGCACCACAAGACATACATGGCCTGAAAGCGCCCCATGGCACCTACAAGCAGCCCCTTTGACCCTGGGGCTCAGGGCTTTGTGCTCCGGAGGAAACCTCCTCATGCGACATAGAGAGGGATTTTTGGAGTGCGGAGCGGCCTTCCATTGCAAGCATGCTAAACGTCCAGCAATAGCTCCCAAACCAAAGCAGCCAGCACCACAAGACATACATGGCCTGAAAGCGCCCCATGGCACCTACAAGCAGCCCCTTTGACCCTGGGGCTCAGGGCTTTGTTCTTCAGAGGAAACCTCCTCATGCGACATAGAGAGGGATTTTTGGAGTGCGGAGCGGCCTTCCATTGCAAGCATGCTAAACGTCCAGCAATAGCTCCCAAACCAAAGCAGCCAGCACCACAAGACATACATGGCCTGAAAGCGCCCCATGGCACTTACAAGCAGCCCCTTTGACCCTGGGGCTGAGGGCTTTGTTCTTCGGAGGAAACCTCCTCATGCGACATAGAGAGGGATTTTTGGAGTGCGGAGCGGCCTTCCATTGCAAGCATGCTAAACGTCCAGCAATAGCTCCCAAACCAAAGCAGCCAGCACCACAAGACATACATGGCCTGAAAGCGCCCCATGGCACCTACAAGCAGCCCCTTTGACCCTGGGGCTCAGGGCTTTGTGCTCCGGAGGAAACCTCCTCATGCGACATAGAGAGGGATTTTTGGAGTGCGGAGCGGCCTTCCATTGCAAGCATGCTAAACGTCCAGCAATAGCTCCCAAACCAAAGCAGCCAGCACCACAAGACATACATGGCCTGAAAGCGCCCCATGGCACCTACAAGCAGCCCCTTTGACCCTGGGGCTCAGGGCTTTGTTCTTCAGAGGAAACCTCCTCTTGCAACATAGAGAGGGATTTTTGGAGTGCGGAGCGGCCTTCCATTGCAAGCATGCTAAACGTCCAGCAATAGCTCCCAAACCAAAGCAGCCAGCACCACAAGACATACATGGCCTGAAAGCGCCCCATGGCACCTACAAGCAGCCCCTTTGACCCTGGGGCTCAGGGCTTTGTGCTCCGGAGGAAACCTCCTCATGCGACATAGAGAGGGATTTTTGGAGTGCGGAGCGGCCTTCCATTGCAAGCATGCTAAACGTCCAGCAATAGCTCCCAAACCAAAGCAGCCAGCACCACAAGACATACATGGCCTGAAAGCGCCCCATGGCACCTAGAATCCGCCCCTTTGACCCTGGGGCTGTGGGCTTTGTGCTCCGGAGGAAACCTCCTCATGCGACATAGAGAGGGATTTTTGGAGTGCGGAGCGGCCTTCCATTGCAAGCATGCTAAACGTCCAGCAATAGCTCCCAAACCAAAGCAGCCAGCACCACAAGACATACATGGCCTGAAAGCGCCCCATGGCACCTAGAAGCCGCCCCTTTGACCCTGGGGCTCAGGGCTTTGTTCTTCAGAGGAAACCTCCTCATGCGACATAGAGAGGGATTTTTGGAGTGCGGAGCGGCCTTCCATTGCAAGCATGCTAAACGTCCAGCAATAGCTCCCAAACCAAAGCAGCCAGCACCACAAGACATACATGGCCTGAAAGCGCCCCATGGCACCTACAAGCAGCCCCTTTGACCCAGGGGCTCAGGGCTTTGTGCTCCGGAGGAAACCTCCTCATGCGACATAGAGAGGGATTTTTGGAGTGCGGAGCGGCCTTCCATTGCAAGCATGCTAAACGTCCAGCAATAGCTCCCAAACCAAAGCAGCCAGCACCACAAGACATACATGGCCTGAAAGCGCCCCATGGCACCTACAAGCAGCCCCTTTGACCCTGGGGCTCAGGGCTTTGTGCTCCGGAGGAAACCTCCTCATGCGACATAGAGAGGGATTTTTGGAGTGCGGAGCGGCCTTCCATTGCAAGCATGCTAAACGTCCAGCAATAGCTCCCAAACCAAAGCAGCCAGCACCACAAGACATACATGGCCTGAAAGCGCCCCATGGCACCTACAAGCAGCCCCTTTGACCCTGGGGCTGAGGGCTTTGTGCTCCGGAGGAAACCTCCTCATGCGACATAGAGAGGGATTTTTGGAGTGCGGAGCGGCCTTCCATTGCAAGCATGCTAAACGTCCAGCAATAGCTCCCAAACCAAAGCAGCCAGCACCACAAGACATACATGGCCTGAAAGCGCCCCATGGCACCTACAAGCAGCCCCTTTGACCCTGGGGCTCAGGGCTTTGTGCTCCGGAGGAAACCTCCTCATGCGACATAGAGAGGGATTTTTGGAGTGCGGAGCGGCCTTCCCTTGCAAGCATGCTAAACGTCCAGCAATAGCTCCCAAACCAAAGCAGCCAGCACCACAAGACATACATGGCCTGAAAGCGCCCCATGGCACCTACAAGCAGCCCCTTTGACCCTGGGGCTCAGGGCTTTGTGCTCCGGAGGAAACCTCCTCATGCGACATAGAGAGGGATTTTTGGAGTGCGGAGCGGCCTTCCATTGCAAGCATGCTAAACGTCCAGCAATAGCTCCCAAACCAAAGCAGCCAGCACCACAAGACATACATGGCCTGAAAGCGCCCCATGGCACCTACAAGCAGCCCCTTTGACCCTGGGGCTCAGGGCTTTGTTCTTCAGAGGAAACCTCCTCATGCGACATAGAGAGGGATTTTTGGAGTGCGGAGCGGCCTTCCATTGCAAGCATGCTAAACGTCCAGCAATAGCTCCCAAACCAAAGCAGCCAGCACCACAAGACATACATGGCCTGAAAGCGCCCCATGGCACTTACAAGCAGCCCCTTTGACCCTGGGGCTGAGGGCTTTGTTCTTCGGAGGAAACCTCCTCATGCGACATAGAGAGGGATTTTTGGAGTGCGGAGCGGCCTTCCTTTGCAAGCATGCTAAACGTCCAGCAATAGCTCCCAAACCAAAGCAGCCAGCACCACAAGACATACATGGCCTGAAAGCGCCCCATGGCACCTACAAGCAGCCCCTTTGACCCTGGGGCTCAGGGCTTTGTGCTCCGGAGGAAACCTCCTCATGCGACATAGAGAGGGATTTTTGGAGTGCGGAGCGGCCTTCCATTGCAAGCATGCTAAACGTCCAGCAATAGCTCCCAAACCAAAGCAGCCAGCACCACAAGACATACATGGCCTGAAAGCGCCCCATGGCACCTACAAGCAGCCCCTTTGACCCTGGGGCTCAGGGCTTTGTTCTTCAGAGGAAACCTCCTCTTGCAACATAGAGAGGGATTTTTGGAGTGCGGAGCGGCCTTCCATTGCAAGCATGCTAAACGTCCAGCAATAGCTCCCAAACCAAAGCAGCCAGCACCACAAGACATACATGGCCTGAAAGCGCCCCATGGCACCTACAAGCAGCCCCTTTGACCCTGGGGCTCAGGGCTTTGTGCTCCGGAGGAAACCTCCTCATGCGACATAGAGAGGGATTTTTGGAGTGCGGAGCGGCCTTCCATTGCAAGCATGCTAAACGTCCAGCAATAGCTCCCAAACCAAAGCAGCCAGCACCACAAGACATACATGGCCTGAAAGCGCCCCATGGCACCTAGAATCCGCCCCTTTGACCCTGGGGCTGTGGGCTTTGTGCTCCGGAGGAAACCTCCTCATGCGACATAGAGAGGGATTTTTGGAGTGCGGAGCGGCCTTCCATTGCAAGCATGCTAAACGTCCAGCAATAGCTCCCAAACCAAAGCAGCCAGCACCACAAGACATACATGGCCTGAAAGCGCCCCATGGCACCTAGAAGCCGCCCCTTTGACCCTGGGGCTCAGGGCTTTGTTCTTCAGAGGAAACCTCCTCATGCGACATAGAGAGGGATTTTTGGAGTGCGGAGCGGCCTTCCATTGCAAGCATGCTAAACGTCCAGCAATAGCTCCCAAACCAAAGCAGCCAGCACCACAAGACATACATGGCCTGAAAGCGCCCCATGGCACCTACAAGCAGCCCCTTTGACCCAGGGGCTCAGGGCTTTGTGCTCCGGAGGAAACCTCCTCATGCGACATAGAGAGGGATTTTGGAGTGCGGAGCGGCCTTCCATTGCAAGCATGCTAAACGTCCAGCAATAGCTCCCAAACCAAAGCAGCCAGCACCACAAGACATACATGGCCTGAAAGCGCCCCATGGCACCTACAAGCAGCCCCTTTGAC
Source organism: Hypotaenidia okinawae (assembly GCA_027925045.1). Taxonomy (NCBI): domain Eukaryota; kingdom Metazoa; phylum Chordata; class Aves; order Gruiformes; family Rallidae; genus Hypotaenidia; species Hypotaenidia okinawae. The sequence goes on from BSDF01000038.1 coordinate 929,527, forward strand.
CCTGGGGCTCAGGGCTTTGTGCTCCGGAGGAAACCTCCTCATGCGACATAGAGAGGGATTTTTGGAGTGCGGAGCGGCCTTCCATTGCAAGCATGCTAAACGTCCAGCAATAGCTCCCAAACCAAAGCAGCCAGCACCACAAGACATACATGGCCTGAAAGCGCCCCATGGCACCTACAAGCAGCCCCTTTGACCCTGGGGCTGTGGGCTTTGTTCTCCGGAGGAAACCTCCTCATGCGACATAGAGAGGGATTTTTGGAGTGCGGAGCGGCCTTCCATTGCAAGCATGCTAAACGTCCAGCAATAGCTCCCAAACCAAAGCAGCCAGCACCACAAGACATACACGGCCTAAAAGGGCCCCATGGCACCTACAAGCAGCCCCTTTGACCCTGGGGCTCAGGGCTTTGTTCTTTGGAGGAAACCTCCTCATGCGACATAGAGAGGGATTTTTGGAGTGCGGAGCGGCCTTCCATTGCAAGCATGCTAAACGTCCAGCAATAGCTCCCAAACCAAAGCAGCCAGCACCACAAGACATACATGGCCTGAAAGCGCCCCATGGCACCTACAAGCAGCCCCTTTGACCCTGGGGCTCAGGGCTTTGTTCTTCAGAGGAAACCTCCTCATGCGACATAGAGAGGGATTTTTGGAGTGCGGAGCGGCCTTCCATTGCAAGCATGCTAAACGTCCAGCAATAGCTCCCAAACCAAAGCAGCCAGCACCACAAGACATACATGGCCTGAAAGCGCCCCATGGCACCTACAAGCAGCCCCTTTGACCCTGGGGCTCAGGGCTTTGTGCTCCGGAGGAAACCTCCTCATGCGACATAGAGAGGGATTTTTGGAGTGCGGAGCGGCCTTCCATTGCAAGCATGCTAAACGTCCAGCAATAGCTCCCAAACCAAAGCAGCCAGCACCACAAGACATACATGGCCTGAAAGCGCCCCATGGCACCTACAAGCAGCCCCTTTGACCCTGGGGCTCAGGGCTTTGTGCTCCGGAGGAAACCTCCTCATGCGACATAGAGAGGGATTTTTGGAGTGCGGAGCGGCCTTCCATTGCAACCATGCTAAACGTCCAGCAATAGCTCCCAAACCAAAGCAGCCAGCACCACAAGACATACATGGCCTGAAAGCGCCCCATGGCACCTACAAGCAGCCCCTTTGACCCTGGGGCTCAGGGCTTTGTGCTCCGGAGGAAACCTCCTCATGCGACATAGAGAGGGATTTTTGGAGTGCGGAGCGGCCTTCCATTGCAAGCATGCTAAACGTCCAGCAATAGCTCCCAAACCAAAGCAGCCAGCACCACAAGACATACACGGCCTGAAAGCGCCCCATGGCACCTACAAGCAGCCCCTTTGACCCTGGGGCTCAGGTCTTTGTTCTTTGGAGGAAACCTCCTCATGCGACATAGAGAGGGATTTTTGGAGTGCGGAGCGGCCTTCCATTGCAAGCATGCTAAACGTCCAGCAATAGCTCCCAAACCAAAGCAGCCAGCACCACAAGACATACATGGCCTGAAAGCGCCCCATGGCACCTACAAGCAGCCCCTTTGACCCTGGGGCTCAGGGCTTTGTGCTCCGGAGGAAACCTCCTCATGTGACATAGAGAGGGATTTTTGGAGTGCGGAGCGGCCTTCCATTGCAAGCATGCTAAACGTCCAGCAATAGCTCCCAAACCAAAGCAGCCAGCACCACAAGACATACACGGCCTAAAAGGGCCCCATGGCACCTACAAGCAGCCCCTTTGACCCTGGGGCTCAGGGCTTTGTGCTCCGGAGGAAACCTCCTCATGCGACATAGAGAGGGATTTTTGGAGTGCGGAGCGGCCTTCCATTGCAAGCATGCTAAACGTCCAGCAATAGCTCCCAAACCAAAGCAGCCAGCACCACAAGACATACATGGCCTGAAAGCGCCCCATGGCACCTACAAGCAGCCCCTTTGACCCTGGGGCTCAGGGCTTTGTGCTCCGGAGGAAACCTCCTCATGCGACATAGAGAGGGATTTTTGGAGTGCGGAGCGGCCTTCCATTGCAAGCATGCTAAACGTCCAGCAATAGCTCCCAAACCAAAGCAGCCAGCACCAAAAGACATACACGGCCTGAAAGAGCCCCATGGCACCTACAAGCAGCCCCTTTGACCCTGGGGCTCAGGGCTTTGTGCTCCGGAGGAAACCTCCTCATGCGACATAGAGAGAGATTTTTGGAGTGCGGAGCGGCCTTCCATTGCAAGCATGCTAAACGTCCAGCAATAGCTCCCAAACCAAAGCAGCCAGCACCACAAGACATACATGGCCTGAAAGCGCCCCATGGCACCTACAAGCAGCCCCTTTGACCCTGGGGCTCAGGGCTTTGTTCTTCGGAGGAAACCTCCTCATGCGACATAGAGAGGGATTTTTGGAGTGCGGAGCGGCCTTCCATTGCAAGCATGCTAAACGTCCAGCAATAGCTCCCAAACCAAAGCAGCCAGCACCACAAGACATACATGGCGTGAAAGCGCCCCATGGCACCTACAAGCAGCCCCTTTGACCCTGGGGCTGTGGGCTTTGTGCTCCGGAGGAAACCTCCTCATGCGACATAGAGAGGGATTTTTGGAGTGCGGAGCGGCCTTCCATTGCAAGCATGCTAAACGTCCAGCAATAGCTCCCAAACCAAAGCAGCCAGCACCACAAGACATACACGGCCTGAAAGAGCCCCATGGCACCTACAAGCAGCCCCTTTGACCCTGGGGCTCAGGGCTTTGTGCTCCGGAGGAAACCTCCTCATGCGACATAGAGAGGGATTTTTGGAGTGCGGAGCGGCCTTCCATTGCAAGCATGCTAAACGTCCAGCAATAGCTCCCAAACCAAAGCAGCCAGCACCACAAGACATACATGGCCTGAAAGCGCCCCATGGCACCTACAAGCAGCCCCTTTGACCCTGGGGCTCAGGGCTTTGTGCTCCGGAGGAAACCTCCTCATGTGACATAGAGAGGGATTTTTGGAGTGCGGAGCGGCCTTCCATTGCAAGCATGCTAAACGTCCAGCAATAGCTCCCAAACCAAAGCAGCCAGCACCACAAGACATACATGGCCTGAAAGTGCCCCATGGCACCTACAAGCAGCCCCTTTGACCCTGGGGCTCAGGGCTTTGTGCTCCGGAGGAAACCTCCTCATGCGACATAGAGAGGGATTTTTGGAGTGCGGAGCGGCCTTCCATTGCAAGCATGCTAAACGTCCAGCAATAGCTCCCAAACCAAAGCAGCCAGCTCCAAAAGACATACATGGCCTGAAAGAGCCCCATGGCACCTACAAGCAGCCCCTTTGACCCTGGGGCTCAGGGCTTTGTGCTCCGGAGGAAACCTCCTCATGCGACATAGAGAGGGATTTTTGGAGTGCGGAGCGGCCTTCCATTGCAAGCATGCTAAGCGTCCAGCAATAGCTCCCAAACCAAAGCAGCCAGCACCACAAGACATACATGGCCTGAAAGCGTCCCATGGCACCTACAAGCAGCCACTTTGACCCTGGGGCTGAGGGCTTTGTTCTTCGGAGGAAACCTCCTCATGCGACATAGAGAGGGATTTTTGGAGTGCGGAGCGGCCTTCCATTGCAAGCATGCTAAACGTCCAGCAATAGCTCCCAAACCAAAGCAGCCAGCACCACAAGACATACACGGCCTGAAAGAGCCCCATGGCACCTACAAGCAGCCCCTTTGACCCTGGGGCTCAGGGCTTTGTGCTCCGGAGGAAACCTCCTCATGCGACATAGAGAGGGATTTTTGGAGTGCGGAGCGGCCTTCCATTGCAAGCATGCTAAACGTCCAGCAATAGCTCCCAAACCAAAGCAGCCAGCACCACAAGACATACATGGCCTGAAAGCGCCCCATGGCACCTACAAGCAGACCCTTTGACCCTGGGGCTCAGGGCTTTGTTCTTAGGAGGAAACCTCCTCATGCGACATAGAGAGGGATTTTTGGAGTGCGGAGCGGCCTTCCATTGCAAGCATGCTAAACGTCCAGCAATAGCTCCCAAACCAAAGCAGCCAGCACCACAAGACATACATGGCCTGAAAGCGCCCCATGGCACCTACAAGCAGCCCCTTTGACCCTGGGGCTCAGGGCTTTGTGCTCTGGAGGAAACCTCCTCATGAGACATAGAGAGGGATTTTTGGAGTGCGGAGCGGCCTTCCATTGCAAGCATGCTAAACGTCCAGCAATAGCTCCCAAACCAAAGCAGCCAGCACCAAAAGACATACACGGCCTGAAAGAGCCCCATGGCACCTACAAGCAGCCCCTTTGACCCTGGGGCTCAGGGCTTTGTGCTCCGGAGGAAACCTCCTCATGCGACATAGAGAGGGATTTTTGGAGTGCGGAGCGGCCTTCCATTGCAAGCATGCTAAACGTCCAGCAATAGCTCCCAAACCAAAGCAGCCAGCACCACAAGACATACATGGCCTGAAAGCGCCCCATGGCACCTACAAGCAGCCCCTTTGACCCTGGGGCTCAGGGCTTTGTGCTCCGGAGGAAACCTCCTCATGCGACATAGAGAGGGATTTTTGGAGTGCGGAGCGGCCTTCCATTGCAAGCATGCTAAACGTCCAGCAATAGCTCCCAAACCAAAGCAGCCAGCACCACAAGACATACATGGCCTGAAAGCGCCCCATGGCACCTACAAGCAGCCCCTTTGACCCTGGGGCTCAGGGCTTTGTGCTCCGGAGGAAACCTCCTCATGCGACATAGAGAGGGATTTTTGGAGTGCGGAGCGGCCTTCCATTGCAAGCATGCTAAACGTCCAGCAATAGCTCCCAAACCAAAGCAGCCAGCACCACAAGACATACATGGCCTGAAAGCGCCCCATGGCACCTACAAGCAGCCCCTTTGACCCTGGGGCTCAGGGCTTTGTGCTCCGGAGGAAACCTCCTCATGCGACATAGAGAGGGATTTTTGGAGTGCGGAGCGGCCTTCCATTGCAAGCATGCTAAACGTCCAGCAATAGCTCCCAAACCAAAGCAGCCAGCACCACAAGACATACATGGCCTGAAAGCGCCCCATGGCACCTACAAGCAGCCCCTTTGACCCTGGGGCTCAGGGCTTTGTTCTTCGGAGGAAACCTCCTCATGCGACATAGAGAGGGATTTTTGGAGTGTGGAGCGGCCTTCCATTGCAAGCATGCTAAACGTCCAGCAATAGCTCCCAAACCAAAGCAGCCAGCACCACAAGACATACATGGCCTGAAAGCGCCCCATGGCACCTACAAGCAGCCCCTTTGACCCTGGGGCTCAGGGCTTTGTGCTCCGGAGGAAACCTCCTCATGCGACATAGAGAGGGATTTTGGAGTGCGGAGCGGCCTTCCATTGCAAGCATGCTAAACGTCCAGCAATAGCTCCCAAACCAAAGCAGCCAGCACCACAAGACATACATGGCGTGAAATCGCCCCATGGCACCTACAAGCAGCCCCTTTGACCCTGGGGCTCAGGGCTTTGTGCTCCGGAGGAAACCTCCTCATGCGACATAGAGAGGGATTTTTGGAGTGCGGAGCGGCCTTCCATTGCAAGCATGCTAAACGTCCAGCAATAGCTCCCAAACCAAAGCAGCCAGCACCACAAGACATACATGGCCTGAAAGCGCCCCATGGCACCTACAAGCAGCCCCTTTGACCCTGGGGCTCAGGGCTTTGTGCTCCGGAGGAAACCTCCTCATGCGACATAGAGAGGGATTTTTGGAGTGCGGAGCGGCCTTCCATTGCAAGCATGCTAAACGTCCAGCAATAGCTCCCAAACCAAAGCAGCCAGCACCACAAGACATACATGGCCTGAAAGCGCCCCATGGCACCTACAAGCAGCCCCTTTGACCCTGGGGCTCAGGGCTTTGTTCTTCGGAGGAAACCTCCTCATGCGACATAGAGAGGGATTTTTGGAGTGCGGAGCGGCCTTCCATTGCAAGCATGCTAAACGTCCAGCAATAGCTCCCAAACCAAAGCAGCCAGCACCACAAGACATACATGGCCTGAAAGCACCCCATGGCACCTACAAGCAGCCCCTTTGACCCTGGGGCTCAGGGCTTTGTGCTCCGGAGGAAACCTCCTCATGCGACATAGAGAGGGATTTTTGGAGTGCGGAGCGGCCTTCCATTGCAAGCATGCTAAACGTCCAGCAATAGCTCCCAAACCAAAGCAGCCAGCACCACAAGACATACATGGCCTGAAAGCGCCCCATGGCACCTACAAGCAGCCCCTTTGACCCTGGGGCTCAGGGCTTTGTGCTCCGGAGGAAACCTCCTCATGCGACATAGAGAGGGATTTTGGAGTGCGGAGCGGCCTTCCATTGCAAGCATGCTAAACGTCCAGCAATAGCTCCCAAACCAAAGCAGCCAGCACCACAAGACATACATGGCCTGAAAGCGCCCCATGGCACCTACAAGCAGCCCCTTTGACCCTGGGGCTCAGGGCTTTGTGCTCCGGAGGAAACCTCCTCATGCGACATAGAGAGGGATTTTTGGAGTGCGGAGCGGCCTTCCATTGCAAGCATGCTAAACGTCCAGCAATAGCTCCCAAACCAAAGCAGCCAGCACCACAAGACATACACGGCCTAAAAGGGCCCCATGGCACCTACAAGCAGCCCCTTTGACCCTGGGGCTCAGGGCTTTGTGCTCCGGAGGAAACCTCCTCATGCGACATAGAGAGGGATTTTGGAGTGCGGAGCGGCCTTCCATTGCAAGCATGCTAAACGTCCAGCAATAGCTCCCAAACCAAAGCAGCCAGCACCACAAGACATACATGGCCTGAAAGCGCCCCATGGCACCTACAAGCAGCCCCTTTGACCCTGGGGCTCAGGGCTTTGTTCTTCGGAGGAAACCTCCTCATGCGACATAGAGAGGGATTTTTGGAGTGCGGAGCGGCCTTCCATTGCAAGCATGCTAAACGTCCAGCAATAGCTCCCAAACCAAAGCAGCCAGCACCACAAGACATACATGGCCTGAAAGCGCCCCATGGCACCTACAAGCAGCCCCTTTGACCCTGGGGCTCAGGGCTTTGTTCTTCGGAGGAAACCTCCTCATGCGACATAGAGAGGGATTTTGGAGTGCGGAGCGGCCTTCCATTGCAAGCATGCTAAACGTCCAGCAATAGCTCCCAAACCAAAGCAGCCAGCACCACAAGACATACATGGCCTGAAAGCGCCCCATGGCACCTACAAGCAGCCCCTTTGACCCTGGGGCTCAGGGCTTTGTGCTCCGGAGGAAACCTCCTCATGCGACATAGAGAGGGATTTTTGGAGTGCGGAGCGGCCTTCCATTGCAAGCATGCTAAACGTCCAGCAATAGCTCCCAAACCAAAGCAGCCAGCACCACAAGACATACATGGCCTGAAAGCGCCCCATGGCACCTACAAGCAGCCACTTTGACCCTGGGGCTGTGGGCTTTGTGCTCCGGAGGAAACCTCCTCATGCGACATAGAGAGGGATTTTTGGAGTGCGGAGCGGCCTTCCATTGCAAGCATGCTAAACGTCCAGCAATAGCTCCCAAACCAAAGCAGCCAGCACCACAAGACATACATGGCCTGAAAGCGCCCCATGGCACCTACAAGCAGCCCCTTTGACCCTGGGGCTCAGGGCTTTGTGCTCCGGAGGAAACCTCCTCATGCGACATAGAGAGGGATTTTTGGAGTGCGGAGCGGCCTTCCATTGCAAGCATGCTAAACGTCCAGCAATAGCTCCCAAACCAAAGCAGCCAGCACCACAAGACATACACGGCCTGAAAGCGCCCCATGGCACCTACAAGCAGCCCCTTTGACCCTGGGGCTCAGGGCTTTGTGCTCCGGAGGAAACCTCCTCATGCGACATAGAGAGGGATTTTTGGAGTGCGGAGCGGCCTTCCATTGCAAGCATGCTAAACGTCCAGCAATAGCTCCCAAACCAAAGCAGCCAGCACCACAAGACATACATGGCCTGAAAGCGCCCCATGGCACCTACAAGCAGCCCCTTTGACCCTGGGGCTCAGGGCTTTGTGCTCCGGAGGAAACCTCCTCATGCGACATAGAGAGGGATTTTTGGAGTGCGGAGCGGCCTTCCATTGCAACCATGCTAAACGTCCAGCAATAGCTCCCAAACCAAAGCAGCCAGCACCACAAGACATACACGGCCTGAAAGCGCCCCATGGCACCTACAAGCAGCCCCTTTGACCCTGGGGCTCAGGGCTTTGTGCTCCGGAGGAAACCTCCTCATGCGACATAGAGAGGGATTTTTGGAGTGCGGAGCGGCCTTCCATTGCAAGCATGCTAAACGTCCAGCAATAGCTCCCAAACCAAAGCAGCCAGCACCACAAGACATACATGGCCTGAAAGCGCCCCATGGCACCTACAAGCAGCCCCTTTGACCCTGGGGCTCAGGGCTTTGTGCTCCGGAGGAAACCTCCTCATGCGACATAGAGAGGGATTTTTGGAGTGCGGAGCGGCCTTCCATTGCAAGCATGCTAAACGTCCAGCAATAGCTCCCAAACCAAAGCAGCCAGCACCACAAGACATACATGGCCTGAAAGCGCCCCATGGCACCTACAAGCAGCCCCTTTGACCCTGGGGCTCAGGGCTTTGTTCTTCGGAGGAAACCTCCTCATGCGACATAGAGAGGGATTTTTGGAGTGCGGAGCGGCCTTCCATTGCAAGCATGCTAAACGTCCAGCAATAGCTCCCAAACCAAAGCAGCCAGCACCACAAGACATACATGGCCTGAAAGCGCCCCATGGCACCTACAAGCAGCCCCTTTGACCCTGGGGCTCAGGGCTTTGTGCTCCGGAGGAAACCTCCTCATGCGACATAGAGAGGGATTTTGGAGTGCGGAGCGGCCTTCCATTGCAAGCATGCTAAACGTCCAGCAATAGCTCCCAAACCAAAGCAGCCAGCACCACAAGACATACATGGCCTGAAAGCGCCCCATGGCACCTACAAGCAGCCCCTTTGACCCTGGGGCTCAGGGCTTTGTGCTCCGGAGGAAACCTCCTCATGCGACATAGAGAGGGATTTTTGGAGTGCGGAGCGGCCTTCCATTGCAAGCATGCTAAACGTCCAGCAATAGCTCCCAAACCAAAGCAGCCAGCACCACAAGACATACATGGCCTGAAAGCGCCCCATGGCACCTACAAGCAGCCCCTTTGACCCTGGGGCTCAGGGCTTTGTGCTCCGGAGGAAACCTCCTCATGCGACATAGAGAGGGATTTTTGGAGTGCGGAGCGGCCTTCCATTGCAACCATGCTAAACGTCCAGCAATAGCTCCCAAACCAAAGCAGCCAGCACCACAAGACATACATGGCCTGAAAGCGCCCCATGGCACCTACAAGCAGCCCCTTTGACCCTGGGGCTCAGGGCTTTGTGCTTCGGAGGAAACCTCCTCATGCGACATAGAGAGGGATTTTTGGAGTGCGGAGCGGCCTTCCATTGCAAGCATGCTAAACGTCCAGCAATAGCTCCCAAACCAAAGCAGCCAGCACCACAAGACATACATGGCCTGAAAGCGCCCCATGGCACCTACAAGCAGCCCCTTTGACCCTGGGGCTCAGGGCTTTGTTCTTCGGAGGAAACCTCCTCATGCGACATAGAGAGGGATTTTTGGAGTGCGGAGCGGCCTTCCATTGCAAGCATGCTAAACGTCCAGCAATAGCTCCCAAACCAAAGCAGCCAGCACCACAAGACATACATGGCCTGAAAGCGCCCCATGGCACCTACAAGCAGCCCCTTTGACCCTGGGGCTCAGGGCTTTGTTCTTCGGAGGAAACCTCCTCATGCGACATAGAGAGGGATTTTTGGAGTGCGGAGCGGCCTTCCATTGCAAACATGCTAAACGTCCAGCAATAGCTCCCAAACCAAAGCAGCCAGCACCACAAGACATACATGGCCTGAAAGCGCCCCATGGCACCTACAAGCAGCCCCTTTGACCCTGGGGCTCAGGGCTTTGTGCTCCGGAGGAAACCTCCTCATGCGACATAGAGAGGGATTTTTGGAGTGCGGAGCGGCCTTCCATTGCAACCATGCTAAACGTCCAGCAATAGCTCCCAAACCAAAGCAGCCAGCACCACAAGACATACATGGCCTGAAAGCGCCCCATGGCACCTACAAGCAGCCCCTTTGACCCTGGGGCTCAGGGCTTTGTTCTTCGGAGGAAACCTCCTCATGCGACATAGAGAGGGATTTTTGGAGTGCGGAGCGGCCTTCCATTGCAAGCATGCTAAACGTCCAGCAATAGCTCCCAAACCAAAGCAGCCAGCACCACAAGACATACATGGCCTGAAAGCGCCCCATGGCACCTACAAGCAGCCCCTTTGACCCTGGGGCTCAGGGCTTTGTGCTCCGGAGGAAACCTCCTCATGCGACATAGAGAGGGATTTTTGGAGTGCGGAGCGGCCTTCCATTGCAAGCATGCTAAACGTCCAGCAATAGCTCCCAAACCAAAGCAGCCAGCACCACAAGACATACATGGCCTGAAAGCGCCCCATGGCACCTACAAGCAGCCCCTTTGACCCTGGGGCTCAGGGCTTTGTGCTCCGGAGGAAACCTCCTCATGCGACATAGAGAGGGATTTTTGGAGTGCGGAGCGGCCTTCCATTGCAAGCATGCTAAACGTCCAGCAATAGCTCCCAAACCAAAGCAGCCAGCACCACAAGACATACATGGCCTGAAAGCGCCCCATGGCACCTACAAGCAGCCCCTTTGACCCTGGGGCTCAGGGCTTTGTGCTCCGGAGGAAACCTCCTCATGCGACATAGAGAGGGATTTTGGAGTGCGGAGCGGCCTTCCATTGCAAGCATGCTAAACGTCCAGCAATAGCTCCCAAACCAAAGCAGCCAGCACCACAAGACATACATGGCCTGAAAGCGCCCCATGGCACCTACAAGCAGCCCCTTTGACCCTGGGGCTCAGGGCTTTGTGCTCCGGAGGAAACCTCCTCATGCGACATAGAGAGGGATTTTTGGAGTGCGGAGCGGCCTTCCATTGCAAGCATGCTAAACGTCCAGCAATAGCTCCCAAACCAAAGCAGCCAGCACCACAAGACATACATGGCCTGAAAGCGCCCCATGGCACCTACAAGCAGCCCCTTTGACCCTGGGGCTCAGGGCTTTGTTCTTCGGAGGAAACCTCCTCATGCGACATAGAGAGGGATTTTTGGAGTGCGGAGCGGCCTTCCATTGCAAGCATGCTAAACGTCCAGCAATAGCTCCCAAACCAAAGCAGCCAGCACCACAAGACATACATGGCCTGAAAGCGCCCCATGGCACCTACAAGCAGCCCCTTTGACCCTGGGGCTCAGGGCTTTGTTCTTCGGAGGAAACCTCCTCATGCGACATAGAGAGGGATTTTGGAGTGCGGAGCGGCCTTCCATTGCAAGCATGCTAAACGTCCAGCAATAGCTCCCAAACCAAAGCAGCCAGCACCACAAGACATACATGGCCTGAAAGCGCCCCATGGCACCTACAAGCAGCCCCTTTGACCCTGGGGCTCAGGGCTTTGTGCTCCGGAGGAAACCTCCTCATGCGACATAGAGAGGGATTTTTGGAGTGCGGAGCGGCCTTCCATTGCAAGCATGCTAAACGTCCAGCAATAGCTCCCAAACCAAAGCAGCCAGCACCACAAGACATACATGGCCTGAAAGCGCCCCATGGCACCTACAAGCAGCCCCTTTGACCCTGGGGCTCAGGGCTTTGTGCTCCGGAGGAAACCTCCTCATGCGACATAGAGAGGGATTTTTGGAGTGCGGAGCGGCCTTCCATTGCAAGCATGCTAAACGTCCAGCAATAGCTCCCAAACCAAAGCAGCCAGCACCACAAGACATACATGGCCTGAAAGCGCCCCATGGCACCTACAAGCAGCCCCTTTGACCCTGGGGCTCAGGGCTTTGTGCTCCGGAGGAAACCTCCTCATGCGACATAGAGAGGGATTTTTGGAGTGCGGAGCGGCCTTCCATTGCAAGCATGCTAAACGTCCAGCAATAGCTCCCAAACCAAAGCAGCCAGCACCACAAGACATACATGGCCTGAAAGCGCCCCATGGCACCTACAAGCAGCCCCTTTGACCCTGGGGCTCAGGGCTTTGTTCTTCGGAGGAAACCTCCTCATGCGACATAGAGAGGGATTTTTGGAGTGCGGAGCGGCCTTCCATTGCAAGCATGCTAAACGTCCAGCAATAGCTCCCAAACCAAAGCAGCCAGCACCACAAGACATACATGGCCTGAAAGCGCCCCATGGCACCTACAAGCAGCCCCTTTGACCCTGGGGCTCAGGGCTTTGTGCTCCGGAGGAAACCTCCTCATGCGACATAGAGAGGGATTTTTGGAGTGCGGAGCGGCCTTCCATTGCAAGCATGCTAAACGTCCAGCAATAGCTCCCAAACCAAAGCAGCCAGCACCACAAGACATACATGGCCTGAAAGCGCCCCATGGCACCTACAAGCAGCCCCTTTGACCCTGGGGCTCAGGGCTTTGTGCTCCGGAGGAAACCTCCTCATGCGACATAGAGAGGGATTTTTGGAGTGCGGAGCGGCCTTCCATTGCAAACATGCTAAACGTCCAGCAATAGCTCCCAAACCAAAGCAGCCAGCACCACAAGACATACATGGCCTGAAAGCGCCCCATGGCACCTACAAGCAGCCCCTTTGACCCTGGGGCTCAGGGCTTTGTGCTCCGGAGGAAACCTCCTCATGCGACATAGAGAGGGATTTTTGGAGTGCGGAGCGGCCTTCCATTGCAACCATGCTAAACGTCCAGCAATAGCTCCCAAACCAAAGCAGCCAGCACCACAAGACATACATGGCCTGAAAGCGCCCCATGGCACCTACAAGCAGCCCCTTTGACCCTGGGGCTCAGGGCTTTGTGCTCCGGAGGAAACCTCCTCATGCGACATAGAGAGGGATTTTTGGAGTGCGGAGCGGCCTTCCATTGCAAACATGCTAAACGTCCAGCAATAGCTCCCAAACCAAAGCAGCCAGCACCACAAGACATACATGGCCTGAAAGCGCCCCATGGCACCTACAAGCAGCCCCTTTGACCCTGGGGCTCAGGGCTTTGTGCTCCGGAGGAAACCTCCTCATGCGACATAGAGAGGGATTTTTGGAGTGCGGAGCGGCCTTCCATTGCAAGCATGCTAAACGTCCAGCAATAGCTCCCAAACCAAAGCAGCCAGCACCACAAGACATACATGGCCTGAAAGCGCCCCATGGCACCTACAAGCAGCCCCTTTGACCCTGGGGCTCAGGGCTTTGTGCTCCGGAGGAAACCTCCTCATGCGACATAGAGAGGGATTTTTGGAGTGCGGAGCGGCCTTCCATTGCAAGCATGCTAAACGTCCAGCAATAGCTCCCAAACCAAAGCAGCCAGCACCACAAGACATACATGGCCTGAAAGCGCCCCATGGCACCTACAAGCAGCCCCTTTGACCCTGGGGCTCAGGGCTTTGTGCTCCGGAGGAAACCTCCTCATGCGACATAGAGAGGGATTTTTGGAGTGCGGAGCGGCCTTCCATTGCAAGCATGCTAAACGTCCAGCAATAGCTCCCAAACCAAAGCAGCCAGCACCACAAGACATACATGGCCTGAAAGCGCCCCATGGCACCTACAAGCAGCCCCTTTGACCCTGGGGCTCAGGGCTTTGTGCTCCGGAGGAAACCTCCTCATGCGACATAGAGAGGGATTTTTGGAGTGCGGAGCGGCCTTCCATTGCAAGCATGCTAAACGTCCAGCAATAGCTCCCAAACCAAAGCAGCCAGCACCACAAGACATACATGGCCTGAAAGCGCCCCATGGCACCTACAAGCAGCCCCTTTGACCCTGGGGCTCAGGGCTTTGTGCTCCGGAGGAAACCTCCTCATGCGACATAGAGAGGGATTTTGGAGTGCGGAGCGGCCTTCCATTGCAAGCATGCTAAACGTCCAGCAATAGCTCCCAAACCAAAGCAGCCAGCACCACAAGACATACATGGCCTGAAAGCGCCCCATGGCACCTACAAGCAGCCCCTTTGACCCTGGGGCTCAGGGCTTTGTGCTCCGGAGGAAACCTCCTCATGCGACATAGAGAGGGATTTTTGGAGTGCGGAGCGGCCTTCCATTGCAAGCATGCTAAACGTCCAGCAATAGCTCCCAAACCAAAGCAGCCAGCACCACAAGACATACATGGCCTGAAAGCGCCCCATGGCACCTACAAGCAGCCCCTTTGACCCTGGGGCTCAGGGCTTTGTGCTTCGGAGGAAACCTCCTCATGCGACATAGAGAGGGATTTTGGAGTGCGGAGCGGCCTTCCATTGCAAGCATGCTAAACGTCCAGCAATAGCTCCCAAACCAAAGCAGCCAGCACCACAAGACATACATGGCCTGAAAGCGCCCCATGGCACCTACAAGCAGCCCCTTTGACCCTGGGGCTCAGGGCTTTGTGCTCCGGAGGAAACCTCCTCATGCGACATAGAGAGGGATTTTTGGAGTGCGGAGCGGCCTTCCATTGCAAACATGCTAAACGTCCAGCAATAGCTCCCAAACCAAAGCAGCCAGCACCACAAGACATACATGGCCTGAAAGCGCCCCATGGCACCTACAAGCAGCCCCTTTGACCCTGGGGCTCAGGGCTTTGTGCTCCGGAGGAAACCTCCTCATGCGACATAGAGAGGGATTTTTGGAGTGCGGAGCGGCCTTCCATTGCAAGCATGCTAAACGTCCAGCAATAGCTCCCAAACCAAAGCAGCCAGCACCACAAGACATACATGGCCTGAAAGCGCCCCATGGCACCTACAAGCAGCCCCTTTGACCCTGGGGCTCAGGGCTTTGTTCTTCGGAGGAAACCTCCTCATGCGACATAGAGAGGGATTTTTGGAGTGCGGAGCGGCCTTCCATTGCAAACATGCTAAACGTCCAGCAATAGCTCCCAAACCAAAGCAGCCAGCACCACAAGACATACATGGCCTGAAAGCGCCCCATGGCACCTACAAGCAGCCCCTTTGACCCTGGGGCTCAGGGCTTTGTGCTCCGGAGGAAACCTCCTCATGCGACATAGAGAGGGATTTTTGGAGTGCGGAGCGGCCTTCCATTGCAAGCATGCTAAACGTCCAGCAATAGCTCCCAAACCAAAGCAGCCAGCACCACAAGACATACATGGCCTGAAAGCGCCCCATGGCACCTACAAGCAGCCCCTTTGACCCTGGGGCTCAGGGCTTTGTTCTTCGGAGGAAACCTCCTCATGCGACATAGAGAGGGATTTTTGGAGTGCGGAGCGGCCTTCCATTGCAAGCATGCTAAACGTCCAGCAATAGCTCCCAAACCAAAGCAGCCAGCACCACAAGACATACATGGCCTGAAAGCGCCCCATGGCACCTACAAGCAGCCCCTTTGACCCTGGGGCTCAGGGCTTTGTGCTCCGGAGGAAACCTCCTCATGCGACATAGAGAGGGATTTTTGGAGTGCGGAGCGGCCTTCCATTGCAAACATGCTAAACGTCCAGCAATAGCTCCCAAACCAAAGCAGCCAGCACCACAAGACATACATGGCCTGAAAGCGCCCCATGGCACCTACAAGCAGCCCCTTTGACCCTGGGGCTCAGGGCTTTGTTCTTCGGAGGAAACCTCCTCATGCGACATAGAGAGGGATTTTTGGAGTGCGGAGCGGCCTTCCATTGCAAGCATGCTAAACGTCCAGCAATAGCTCCCAAACCAAAGCAGCCAGCACCACAAGACATACATGGCCTGAAAGCGCCCCATGGCACCTACAAGCAGCCCCTTTGACCCTGGG
>BSDF01000039.1:0-391184 GCA_027925045.1 Hypotaenidia okinawae
GGCCAGGCCAGGCCAGGCCAGGCCAGGCCAGGGCCAGGGCCAGGCCAGGCCAGGACCAGGCCAGGCCAGGCCAGGCCAGGCCAGGCCAGGCCAGGCCAGGCCAGGCCAGGCCAGGCCAGGGCCAGGGCCAGGGCCAGGCCAGGGCCAGGCCAGGCCAGGCCAGGCCAGGCCAGGGCCAGGCCAGGCCAGGCCAGGCCAGGCCAGGCCAGGCCAGGGCCAGGCCAGGCCAGGCCAGGCCAGGCCAGGCCAGGGCCAGGGCCAGGGCCAGGGCCAGGGCCAGGCCAGGGCCAGGCCAGGCCAGGCCAGGCCAGGCCAGGCCAGGCCAGGCCAGGCCAGGCCAGGCCAGGCCAGGCCAGGGCCAGGCCAGGCCAGGGCCAGGCCAGGCCAGGCCAGGCCAGGCCAGGGCCAGGCCAGGGCCAGGGCCAGGCCAGGCCAGGCCAGGCCAGGCCAGGGCCAGGCCAGGCCAGGCCAGGCCAGGCCAGGGCCAGGCCAGGCCAGGCCAGGCCAGGGCCAGGCCAGGCCAGGCCAGGCCAGGCCAGGCCAGGCCAGGCCAGGCCAGGCCAGGCCAGGGCCAGGCCAGGCCAGGGCCAGGCCAGGCCAGGCCAGGCCAGGCCAGGCCAGGCCAGGCCAGGCCAGGCCAGGCCAGGGCCAGGCCAGGCCAGGCCAGGCCAGGCCAGGCCAGGCCAGGGCCAGGCCAGGCCAGGCCAGGCCAGGCCAGGCCAGGCCAGGCCAGGCCAGGCCAGGCCAGGCCAGGCCAGGCCAGGCCAGGCCAGGCCAGGCCAGGCCAGGCCAGGCCAGGCCAGGGCCAGGCCAGGCCAGGCCAGGCCAGGGCCAGGGCCAGGCCAGGCCAGGGCCAGGCCAGGCCAGGCCAGGCCAGGCCAGGCCAGGCCAGGCCAGGCCAGGCCAGGCCAGGCCAGGGCCAGGCCAGGCCAGGGCCAGGCCAGGCCAGGCCAGGCCAGGCCAGGCCAGGCCAGGGCCAGGCCAGGCCAGGGCCAGGCCAGGCCAGGCCAGGCCAGGCCAGGCCAGGCCAGGGCCAGGCCAGGCCAGGCCAGGCCAGGCCAGGCCAGGCCAGGCCAGGCCAGGCCAGGCCAGGCCAGGCCAGGCCAGGGCCAGGCCAGGCCAGGCCAGGCCAGGGCCAGGCCAGGGCCAGGGCCAGGCCAGGCCAGGCCAGGCCAGGCCAGGCCAGGCCAGGGCCAGGCCAGGCCAGGCCAGGCCAGGCCAGGCCAGGCCAGGCCAGGCCAGGCCAGGCCAGGCCAGGGCCAGGCCAGGCCAGGCCAGGCCAGGCCAGGCCAGGCCAGGCCAGGCCAGGCCAGGCCAGGCCAGGGCCAGGCCAGGCCAGGGCCAGGCCAGGCCAGGCCAGGCCAGGCCAGGGCCAGGCCAGGCCAGGCCAGGCCAGGCCAGGCCAGGCCAGGCCAGGCCAGGCCAGGCCAGGCCAGGCCAGGCCAGGCCAGGCCAGGCCAGGCCAGGCCAGGCCAGGCCAGGCCAGGCCAGGCCAGGCCAGGGCCAGGCCAGGCCAGGGCCAGGCCAGGCCAGGCCAGGCCAGGCCAGGCCAGGCCAGGCCAGGCCAGGCCAGGCCAGGGCCAGGCCAGGCCAGGCCAGGCCAGGCCAGGCCAGGCCAGGCCAGGCCAGGCCAGGCCAGGCCAGGCCAGGCCAGGCCAGGCCAGGCCAGGCCAGGCCAGGCCAGGCCAGGCCAGGCCAGGCCAGGCCAGGCCAGGCCAGGCCAGGGCCAGGCCAGGCCAGGCCAGGCCAGGCCAGGCCAGGCCAGGCCAGGGCCAGGCCAGGCCAGGCCAGGCCAGGCCAGGCCAGGCCAGGCCAGGCCAGGCCAGGGCCAGGCCAGGCCAGGCCAGGCCAGGCCAGGCCAGGCCAGGCCAGGCCAGGCCAGGCCAGGCCAGGCCAGGCCAGGCCAGGCCAGGGCCAGGCCAGGCCAGGCCAGGCCAGGGCCAGGCCAGGCCAGGCCAGGCCAGGCCAGGGCCAGGCCAGGCCAGGCCAGGCCAGGGCCAGGCCAGGCCAGGCCAGGCCAGGGCCAGGGCCAGGCCAGGCCAGGCCAGGCCAGGCCAGGCCAGGCCAGGGCCAGGCCAGGCCAGGCCAGGCCAGGGCCAGGCCAGGCCAGGGCCAGGGCCAGGCCAGGCCAGGCCAGGCCAGGCCAGGGCCAGGGCCAGGCCAGGCCAGGCCAGGGCCAGGCCAGGCCAGGGCCAGGCCAGGGCCAGGGCCAGGCCAGGCCAGGCCAGGCCAGGCCAGGCCAGGCCAGGCCAGGCCAGGCCAGGGCCAGGCCAGGCCAGGCCAGGCCAGGGCCAGGCCAGGGCCAGGGCCAGGCCAGGCCAGGCCAGGCCAGGCCAGGGCCAGGCCAGGCCAGGCCAGGCCAGGCCAGGCCAGGCCAGGCCAGGCCAGGCCAGGGCCAGGCCAGGCCAGGGCCAGGCCAGGCCAGGCCAGGCCAGGCCAGGCCAGGCCAGGCCAGGCCAGGCCAGGGCCAGGCCAGGCCAGGGCCAGGCCAGGCCAGGCCAGGCCAGGCCAGGCCAGGCCAGGCCAGGGGCCAGGCCAGGGCCAGGGCCAGGGCCAGGGCCAGGGCCAGGGCCAGGCCAGGCCAGGGCCAGGGCCAGGCCAGGCCAGGCCAGGCCAGGGCCAGGGCCAGGGCCAGGCCAGGCCAGGCCAGGCCAGGGCCAGGCCAGGCCAGGCCAGGCCAGGGCCAGGGCCAGGGCCAGGGCCAGGGCCAGGCCAGGCTAGGGCCAGGCCAGGCCAGGCCAGGCCAGGGCCAGGCCTAGGCCAGGCCAGGGCCAGGGCCAGGCCAGGCCAGGCCAGGCCAGGCCAGGCCAGGCCAGGCCAGGCCAGGCCAGGGCCAGGGCCAGGGCCAGGCCAGGGCCAGGCCAGGCCAGGCCAGGCCAGGCCAGGGCCAGGGCCAGGGCCAGGGCCAGGGCCAGGGCCAGGGCCAGGGCCAGGGCCAGGGCCAGGGCCAGGGCCAGGGCCAGGGCCAGGGCCAGGGCCAGGGCCAGGGCCAGGGCCAGCAGGCCAGGTCAGGGCCAGGGCCAGGGCCAGGGCCAGGGCCAGGGCCAGGGCCAGGGCCAGGGCCAGGGCCAGGGCCAGGCCAGGCCAGGCCAGGGCCAGGCCAGGCCAGGGCCAGGGCCAGGCCAGGCCAGGCCAGGGCCAGGCCAGGCCAGGCCAGGCCAGGCCAGGGCCAGGGCCAGGGCCAGGGCCAGGCCAGGCCAGGCCAGGGCCAGGCCAGGCCAGGGCCAGGGCCAGGCCAGGGCCAGGCCAGGCCAGGGCCAGGGCCAGGCCAGGCCAGGCCAGGCCAGGCCAGGCCAGGCCAGGCCAGGCCAAAGGCCAGGCTAAGGCGCATGAGGCCAGGCCAGCACCAGCCAGGCCAGAGCCAGGGCCAGGCCAGGCCAGGGCCAGGGCCAGGCCAGGCCAGGCCAGGCCAGGCCAGGCCAGGCCAGGGCCAGGCCAGGCCAGGCCAGGCCAGGCCAGGCCAGGCCAGGCCAGGCCAGGCCAGGCCAGGCCAGGCCAGGGCCAGGCCAGGCCAGGCCAGGCCAGGCCAGGCCAGGCCAGGCCAGGCCAGGCCAGGCCAGGCCAGGCCAGGCCAGGCCAGGGCCAGGGCCAGGCCAGGCCAGGCCAGGGCCAGGCCAGGCCAGGCCAGGCCAGGGCCAGGCCAGGCCAGGCCAGGCCAGGCCAGGCCAGGCCAGGGCCAGGCCAGGCCAGGGCCAGGGCCAGGCCAGGCCAGGCCAGGCCAGGCCAGGCCAGGCCAGGCCAGGCCAGGCCAGGCCAGGCCAGGCCAGGCCAGGCCAGGCCAGGCCAGGCCAGGCCAGGGCCAGGCCAGGCCAGGCCAGGCCAGGCCAGGGCCAGGCCAGGCCAGGCCAGGCCAGGCCAGGCCAGGCCAGGCCAGGCCAGGCCAGGCCAGGGCCAGGCCAGGCCAGGACCAGGCCAGGCCAGGGCCAGGCCAGGCCAGGCCAGGCCAGGGCCAGGCCAGGCCAGGCCAGGCCAGGCCAGGCCAGGCCAGGCCAGGCCAGGGCCAGGCCAGGCCAGGCCAGGCCAGGCCAGGCCAGGCCAGGGCCAGGCCAGGCCAGGCCAGGCCAGGCCAGGCCAGGCCAGGCCAGGCCAGGCCAGGGCCAGGCCAGGCCAGGCCAGGCCAGGCCAGGCCAGGCCAGGGCCAGGCCAGGCCAGGCCAGGCCAGGCCAGGGCCAGGCCAGGCCAGGCCAGGCCAGGCCAGGCCAGGCCAGGCCAGGCCAGGCCAGGCCAGGCCAGGCCAGGCCAGGCCAGGGCCAGGCCAGGCCAGGCCAGGCCAGGCCAGGCCAGGCCAGGCCAGGGCCAGGCCAGGCCAGGCCAGGCCAGGCCAGGCCAGGCCAGGCCAGGGCCAGGCCAGGCCAGCAGGCCACCAGGGCCAGGCCAGGGCCAGGCCAGGCCAGGCCAGGCCAGGCCAGGCCAGGCCAGGCCAGGCCAGGCCAGGGCCAGGCCAGGCCAGGGCCAGGCCAGGCCAGGCCAGGCCAGGCCAGGGCCAGGCCAGGCCAGGCCAGGCCAGGCCAGGCCAGGCCAGGCAGGGCCAGGCCAGGGCCAGGCCAGGGCCAGGGCCAGGCCAGGCCAGGCCAGGCCAGGCCAGGCCAGGCCAGGCCAGGCCAGGCCAGGGCCAGGCCAGGCCAGGCCAGGCCAGGGCCAGGCCAGGCCAGGCCAGGCCAGGCCAGGCCAGGCCAGGCCAGGGCCAGGGCCAGGCCAGGCCAGGCCAGGCCAGGCCAGGCCAGGCCAGGCCAGGCCAGGGCCAGGCCAGGGCCAGGGCCAGGCCAGGCCAGGCCAGGCCAGGCCAGGCCAGGCCAGGCCAGGCCAGGCCAGGCCAGGCCAGGCCAGGCCAGGCCAGGCCAGGCCAGGCCAGGGCCAGGCCAGGCCAGGCCAGGCCAGCCAGGCCAGGCCAGGGCCAGGGCCAGGCCAGGCCAGGCCAGGGCCAGGGCCAGGCCAGGCCAGGCCAGGCCAGGCCAGGGCCAGGCCAGGGCCAGGGCCAGGCCAGGCCAGGCCAGGCCAGGCCAGGCCAGGCCAGGCCAGGGCCAGGCCAGGCCAGGCCAGGCCAGGCCAGGCCAGGCCAGGCCAGGCCAGGCCAGGGCCAGGCCAGGGCCAGGCCAGGGCCAGGCCAGGCCAGGCCAGGCCAGGCCAGGCCAGTGCCAGGCCAGGCCAGGCCAGGGCCAGGCCAGCAGCCAGGCCAGGCCAGGCCAGGGCCAGGCCCTAGGCCAGGCCAGGCCCAGGCCAGGCCAGGCCAGGGCCAGGCCAGGCCAGGCCAGGCCAGGCCAGGGCCAGGCCAGGCCAGGCCAGGCCAGGCCAGGGCCAGGCCAGGCCAGGCCAGGCCAGGCCAGGCCAGGCCAGGGCCAGGCCAGGCCAGGCCAGGCCAGGCCAGGCCAGGCCAGGCCAGGCCAGGCCAGGCCAGGCCAGGCCAGGCCAGGCCAGGCCAGGCCAGGCCAGGCCAGGCCAGGGCCAGGCCAGGCCAGGCCAGGCCAGGCCAGGCCAGGCCAGGCCAGGCCAGGCCAGGCCAGGCCAGGCCAGGCCAGGCCAGGCCAGGCCAGGCCAGGCCAGGCCAGGCCAGGCCAGGCCAGGCCAGGCCAGGCCAGGCCAGGCCAGGCCAGGCCAGGCCAGGCCAGGCCAGGCCAGGCCAGGCCAGGCCAGGCCAGGCCAGGCCAGGCCAGGGCCAGGCCAGGCCAGGCCAGGCCAGGCCAGGCCAGGCCAGGCCAGGCCAGGCCAGGCCAGGGCCAGGCCAGGCCAGGCCAGGCCAGGCCAGGCCAGGCCAGGCCAGGCCAGGCCAGGCCAGGCCAGGCCAGGCCAGGCCAGGCCAGGCCAGGCCAGGCCAGGCCAGGCCAGGGCCAGGCCAGGCCAGGCCAGGCCAGGCCAGGCCAGGCCAGGCCAGGCCAGGGCCAGGCCAGGCCAGGCCAGGCCAGGCCAGGCCAGGCCAGGCCAGGCCAGGCCAGGCCAGGCCAGGCCAGGCCAGGGCCAGGCCAGGCCAGGCCAGGCCAGGCCAGGCCAGGCCAGGCCAGGCCAGGCCAGGGCCAGGCCAGGCCAGGGCCAGGGCCAGGCCAGCACGCCACCAGGGGCCAGGGCCAGGGCCAGGGCCAGGCCAGGCCAGGCCAGGGCCAGGGCCAGCACGCCACCAGGGCCAGGGCCAGGGCCAGGGCCAGGGCCAGGGCCAGGGCCAGGGCCAGGGCCAGGGCCAGGGCCAGGGCCAGCATGCCAACAGGCCAGGGCCAGGGCCAGGGCCAGGGCCAGGGCCAGGGCCAGGCTCAGGGCCAGGGCCAGGGCCAGGGCCAGGGCCAGGGCCAGGGCCAGGGCCAGGGCCAGGGCCAGGGCCAGGGCCAGGGCCAGGGCCAGGGCCAGGGCCAGCATGCCATCAGGGCCAGGGCCAGGGCCAGGGCCAGGGCCAGGGCCAGGGCCAGGGCCAGGGCCAGGCCAGGGCCAGGCTCAGGGCCTAGGCGTTAGGGTTAGGGTTAGGGTTAGGGTTAGGGTTAGGGTTAGGGTTAGGGTTAGGGTTAGGGCTAGGGTTAGGGTTAGCATGTTTACAATGGAAGGCCGCTCCGGCCATTAAAATCCCTTGTTAAGGTGCATGAGGAGGTTTCCTCCACACAACAAAGCCCTGAGCCCCAGGCTCAGAGGGGCTGCTTGTAGGTGCCCTGGGGCAGGTCTGGCTCAGCCCAGGTCCCCGTCTCCCTGCATTGGGTGCTGTGTTTCAGGGCTGTTGTTGTCTCTCCTCCACTGACCGCGCCCCAGAGCTCACCAGGAGGAATCCAAACACTCAGACAACCCTCGTTTCCCATGATCAATAATCGATCAATCAATGATCATTCCATATTTAATTAATAATTAATCAGTAATTAATAACCACTCTTTGCACTTGATCCGAGTCAATTAAACACCAAGAGCGTCCCAAGGACACAGGAAGGGAACGTCCCCCCCGCAGAGGGGGGTCCTGGCGCTGGGGGGCAGAGCTCAGAGCCCAACACGCCCCCCGGGGGCAGCGCTATAGGGCAGGGGAGAGTGGCAGCCGTGGGGCAGCCGTGGGGCAGCTGTGGGTCAGCAGAAGAGTCTGTGGGCGCCCAGGGCGGCTCCCCCGGCCAGCGCGATCCCGGCCGTGTCGGCCACCGACGCCGCCCCCAGCGCCACCTCCCGGCCCCACGGTGGCACCTGCAGGGGGAAATGGGGGGGGGGACACTTAGGGGGCTGCCCCATAGATCCCAGCCCTATAGAGCCCTGATTCCCAGAGCCCAATGCCAGAGATACCAATCCCATGGATCCCGACCGCATAGATCCCCAACCCCATAGATCCCCCCAGCCCCATAGATCCTGCCCCATAGATCCCCCTACCCCCTTAGATCCTGCCCTATAGATCCCCCCAGCCCCATAGATCCTGCCCCATAGATCCCCCCAGCCCCATAGATCCTGCCCCATAGATCCCCCCGACCCCATAGATCCTGCCCTATAGATCCCCCTACCCCCATAGATCCTGCCCCATAGATCCCCTGCCCCATAGATCCTGCCCCATAGATTCCCCCGACCCCATAGATCCTGCCCCATAGATCCCCCCAGCCCCATAGATCCTGCCCCATAGATCCCCCCGACCCCATAGATCCTGCCCCATAGGTTCCCCCAGCCCCATAGATCCCCCCGACCCCATAGATCCTGCCCCATAGATTCCCCCAGCCCCACAGATCCCCAGCCCCATAGATCCCCCTGACCCCATAGATCTTGCCCCATAGATCCCCCCCAGCCCCATAGATCCCAGCCCCACAGCAGCACCTGGTGGGGAGGCACTTAGGGGGCCCCTCCCCCTCCCTCTGTGCCTTCCCTACCCCCTGCCCTTCCCCCCACCTCGTGCCCTTCCCTCACCCCCCAGCCGCCCCTTCTCCTCCCCCACCCCTCTCCCCTTGCCCCGTGCCCCACCCCCTGCCCCTCCCCCACCCTCTCCCCCCACACTCCACCCCTCCCCCACCCCTCGCTCCTCCCCAACCCCCACTTCCTTCCCCTCCCCACCTCCTGCCCCTCCCCCACCCCCACTCCCGCCCCTCCCCCCGCCCCTCCCCCAATTGCTGCCCCTCCCCCACCCCCACCCCCACCCCTCCCCACCCGCCCCTCCCCCACCTTCTGCCCCTCCCCCACCCCCACTCCCGCCCCTCCCCCCGCCCCTCCCCCACCTTCTGCCCCTCCCCCACCCCACTCCCACCCCTCCCCCGCCCCTCCCCCACCTTCTGCCCCTCCCCCACCCCCACTCCCGCCCCTCCCCCCGCCCCTCCCCCACCTTCTGCCCCTTCCCCACCCACCCTCCCGCCCCTCCCCCGCCCCTCTCCCAACTGCTGCCCCTCCCCCACCCCCACTCCCGCCCCTCCCCCCGCCCCTCCCCCACCTTCTGCCCCTCCCCCACCCCCACTCCCGCCCCTCCCCCCGCCCCTCCCCCACCTTCTGCCCCTCCCCCACCCCCACTCCCGCCCCTCCCCCCGCCCCTCCCCCAATTGCTGCCCCTCCCCCACCCCCACTCCCACCCCTCCCCACCCGCCCCTCCCCCACCTTCTGCCCCTCCCCCACCCCCACTCCCGCCCCTCCCCCCGCCCCTCCCCACCTTCTGCCCCTCCCCCACCCCACTCCCACCCCTCCCCCGCCCCTCCCCCACCTTCTGCCCCTCCCCCACCCCCACTCCCGCCCCTCCCCCCGCCCCTCCCCCACCTTCTGCCCCTTCCCCACCCACCCTCCCGCCCCTCCCCCGCCCCTCCCCCACCTTCTGCCCCTCCCCACCCCCACTCCCGCCCCTCCCCCCGCCCCTCCCCCACCTTCTGCCCCTCCCCCACCCCCACTCCCGCCCCTCCCCCCGCCCCTCCCCCACCTTCTGCCCCTCCCCCACCCCACTCCCACCCCCTCCCCGCCCCTCCCCCACCTTCTGCCCCTCCCCCACCCCCACTCCCGCCCCTCCCCCCGCCCCTCCCCCACCTTCTGCCCCTCCCCCACCCCCACTCCCGCCCCTCCCCCCGCCCCTCCCCCACCTTCTGCCCCTTCCCCACCCCCCTTCCACCCCCTCCCCCCGCCCCTCCCCCAATTGCTGCCCCTCCCCCACCCCTACTCCCGCCCCTCCCCCCGCCCCTCCCCCACCTTCTGCCCCTCCCCCACCCCCACTCCCGCCCCTCCCCCCAGCCACTCCCCCACTTCCTGCCCCTTCCCCACCCCCACTCCCGCCCCTCCCCCTCCACCCCTCCCCCACCTCCTGCCCCTCCCCCCGCCCCTCCCCCACCTGCTGCTCCACGTTGAGGAAGGCGTTGGTGTAGGCCGCGCCCCCCACCAGCCCCTCCCCCAACACCAGCAGGCATGCGACAGCCAATCCCGGCAGGAACGGCACCGCCACGGCAGCCAATAGGATGGCAGCGTTCAGCACCTGGGCGGGGCCAGAGGGGGAGGGGCCAGTGAGAGGGGGAGGGGCTGGGGGCGGGGCCAGGGGTTGGGGCGGGAGGTGGGCAGTGGGGGATGGGCAGGGGTCGGAGGAGGGGAAGGGTGGTGGGGGGAGGGGCTGTGGGGTGGGGGAGGGGCAGGAGGTGGGGAGTGGGGGAGGGGATGGGGGAGGGGAAGGGAGTGGGGGAGGGGCAGGGGGTGGGGGAGGGGAAGGGAGGGGGGTGGGGCTATAGGGAGGGGGAGGGGAAGAGGGTGGGGGAGGAGCAGGGGATGGGGGGAGGGGAAGGGGTGGGGAGGGGCTATGGGATGGGGGTGGGGGAGGAGCCTTGGGTAGGGGGAGGGGCAGGGGATGGGGCAGGAAAGGGGTGGGGGGAGGGGCAGGAGGTGGGGGAGGGGCTACGCGGTGGGGGAGGGGCAGGTGGGGGAGTGACAGGAGGTGAGGGGGAAGGGGCAGGGTTTGGGGAGAGAAAGGTGTGGGGCAGCCGTGGGGCAGCTGTGGGGCAGCCGTGGGGCAGCCATGGGGCAGCTGTGGGGCAGCCGTGGGGCAGCTATGGGGCAGCTATGAGGTATTTATGGGGCAGCCATGGGGCAGCTATGGGGCAGCCATGGGGCAACTATGGGGCAGCCATGGGGCAACCATGGGGCAGCCGTGGGGCAGCTATGGGTCAGCTATGGGGCAGCTATGGGGCAGCCATGGGGCAGCTATGGGGCAGCCATGGGGCAGCCGTGGGGCAGCCGTGGGGCAGCTATGGGGCAGCTATGAGGTATTTATGGGGCAGCCATGGGGCAGCTATGGGGCAGCCATGGGGCAACTATGGGGCAGCCGTGGGGCAGCTATGGGTCAGCTATGGGGCAGCTATGGGGCAGCCATGGGGCAGCTATGGGGCAGCCATGGGGCAGCTGTGGGGCAGCTATGGGGCAGCCATGGGGTATCTATGGGGTATCTATGGGGCAGCTATGGGGCAGCTATGGGGCAGCTGTGGGGCAGCTATGGGGCAGCCATGGGGTATCTATGGGGCAGCCATGGGGCAGCTATGGGGCAGCTATGGGGCAGCCATGGGGCAGCTATGGGGCAGCTATGGGTCAGCTATGGGGCAGCTATGGGGCAGCCATGGGGCAGCTATGGGGCAGCCATGGGGCAGCTGTGGGGCAGCTATGGGGCAGCCATGGGGTATCTATGGGGTATCTATGGGGCAGCTAT
The DNA here is from genome assembly GCA_027925045.1 of Hypotaenidia okinawae. Classification (NCBI taxonomy): domain Eukaryota; kingdom Metazoa; phylum Chordata; class Aves; order Gruiformes; family Rallidae; genus Hypotaenidia; species Hypotaenidia okinawae. The sequence continues at coordinate 10,586 of BSDF01000039.1, forward strand.
GGGGCAGCTATGGGGCAGCTGTGGGGCAGCTATGGGGCAGCCATGGGGTATCTATGGGGCAGCCTTGGGGCAGCTGTGGGGCATCTATGGGGCAGCCATGGGGCGGCTATGGGGCAGCTATGGGGCAGCTATGGGGCAGCTGTGGGGCAGCCCCACCTGCAGCAGCGCCAGCAGCCAGACGTGGGGCAGGCGGAGGCAGCGGCCGGACGATCGGGACACGAAGACGCCGGCCTGGTAAATCAGCTGGTACCTGGGGGGGGGGGGGTGGGGGGGGGGCAGGGGGTGGGGGAGGGGCTCTGAGGCTGCCCCACACTTAGGGGGCGGCCCCACAACTTGGGGGGCAGCCCCAGCTCCCCTCCATTCCCCCCCCCCTCCGAGTGGGGCTCACCAGCGGTACTGGTCGCCGTGGGTCAGGGTGGGGGAGGGGAAGTAGAGAAGCTCCAGCTGGGGGGAGGGGAGGGGAGGAGGGGGAGGGGGATGTGTGGGGCTGGACCCATAGAGCAGCCCCACAGCCCCTCCCCCCACCATCCCCCACCCCCCGTGGCCCCTCCCCCCTCCACATCACCCCCTACAAAGCCCTCCCCCACCCCTCTGGGCCCCTCCCCCCTTCAGCCCCTCCCCCACTCCCTTTAGCCCCTCCCCCACCCCTAAAGCCCATCCCCCCCTCAGCCCCTCCCCCACCCCTTTCCCCCAGGCCCTGGGACTGCCCCTCCCCCACCAGCCCCTCCCCATACACTATAGCCCCTCCCCCACCCCCTTTAGCCCCTCCCCCAGCCCCCAGCCCCTCCCCTCCCCCACCAGCCCCTCCCCCACCCCGCAGCCCCCCTCCCTTTAGCCCCTCCCCCAACCCCTCAGCCCCTCCCCCCACCCCACCAGCCCCTCCCCTCCCCCCAGCCCCTCCCCCAGCCCCCACATCCCCTCCCCCACCCCCTTTATCCCCTCCCCTCCCCCACCAGCCCCTCCTCCACCCCCCTCGGCCCTGCCCCTCCCCCACCAGCCCCTCCCCCACCCCTTTATTGGCCCCTCCCCCAATATACCCCTCCCCCACCCACCCTCAGAGCCCCTCCCCCAGCCCCTCCCCCACCCCTCAGAGCTCCTCCCCCTCACCCCCTCCCCCCTCAGCCCCTCCCCCACCCCTCAGAGCTCCTCCCCCTCAGCCCCTCCCCCACCCCACAGAGACCCTCCCCCTTTACCCCCTCCCCCACCCCCTTCAGCCCCACCCCCACCCCCTCTAGCCCCTCCCCCGCCCCACCAGCCCCTCCCCCACCCCCATATCCCCTCCTCCACCCCCTGTAGCCCATCCCCTGCTCCCTCAGCCCCTCCCCTCCCCCTTTAGCCCCTCCCCCACCCCCTTCAGCCCCTCCCCCACCCCCCGGCCCCGCCCCTCCCCCACCAGCCCCTGGTTGATGAAATACTCCGCGAAGTAAACGACAGCCAATGGGGCGGCAGCGCCGAGCGCCGGCTGGGGGAGGGGCGGGGGGAGGGGTCACACAGGGGTCAGCGCCCCTCCCCCCACCCCTCCGACCCCTCCCCCACCTCCTCAGCCCCGCCCACATCCCTCCAGCCCCTCCCCCCACCCCTCCCCCCACCCACGCCCTGAGCCCCTCCCCCCACCTCTCCATGAGCCTCTCCAGCCCCTCCCCCACCCCTCCCCCACCTCCCTCCCCCACCCCTCCCCCACCTCCCTCCCCCTCCCCCACTCCTTTCACCCCTCCCCCCACCCTCTCCATCCCCTCCCCCACCCTCTCCATCCCCTCCCCCCCCCTCAGCCCCTCCCCTCCCCCCCCCTCACCTTGACCACGCCCCATTTCTGGGCCAGGGTCATCCTGGGGCGGGGTGGGGGGAGGGGCTGGGCAGGGGGTGGGGGAGGGGCCAGCAGGAAGAAGTAGCTGGAAGGAGGAAGGGGGAAGGGGGTGGGGGACGGGCCCGAGGAGAAACCCCTCCCCCAACAGCCCCTCCCCCCCAAACCCGGCCCCTCCCCCCAGCTTTAGCCCCTCCCCCAGCACACTGCCCCTCCCCCCACATCTCCCCCTTCCCCCCAGCCCCTCCCCCATCCCATCCAGCCCCTCCCCCACCTCAACCACCCCTCCCCCTCCCCTTTAGCCCCTTGCCCTCCCCACCAGCCCCTCCCCCACACTTTTTCACCCCTCCCCCACCCCCTCTAGCCCCTCCCCCACTCCCTTGACACCCCTTCTCCACCTCCTTAACTCCTCCCCCTCCCCCACCAGCCCCTCCCCCACCAGCCCCTCCCCCACCCCACAGCCCCTCCCCCACCCCCTCCAGCCCCTCCCCCACCCCACAGCCCCTCCCCCACCCCACAGCCCCTCCCCTCCCCCACCAGCCCCCTTCTGCACCCCCCATATCCCCTCCCCCACTCCCTCCAGCCCCTCCCCCACCCCCTCCAGCCCCTCCCCCACCCCCAGTACCTGCCCAGGGTGAGGGGGGCAGGGCCAGGGCGGGCAGGGAGGGCGTGGGGGAGGGGCAGCCCCGCCTGCAGCAGCGCCCCATAGGCCAGAGCCCCCCCCAGCCCCGCCCCCCCGTGCCCGATGACCAATAGTGGAGCCCGATGCTGGGGGGGTGGGGTGGGGGAGGGGCAGTGAGACCCCCTCCCTCCCCCCACCCAAAAGAAACACACCCCCCCCCCCCCAATGTTGTCCCCACCCCATCCCCTGAACTGCCCCTCCCCCACCCCTTCCAACCCCTCCCCCACACTGGGCCCCTCCCCCACCCCTTAAACCACCCTTCCCTCTCCCCACCCAGCCCCTCCCCCACCCCCTCCCCCTCTCCCCACCCTTAAACTGCCCCTCCCTCACCCCATCACCCTCCCCCACCCCCTTTGGCCCCTCCCCCACCCCCCTAACCACCCCTCCCCCACCCCAAACCATTCCCCCACCCCCTCCAGCCCCTCCCCCCATTTAAACCCACCCCTCCCCCATCCCCCCATCCCCTCCCCCATCGTCAAATCCCCCCCCCCAGTCCTCCCACTGGTAGCCCCTCCCCCACCCCTCAGCCCCACCCCCCTCAGCCCCTCCCCCACCCCTCCCCATCCCCTCCCCCCACCCCCCCAGCCCCTCCCCCCACCCCTAAGCCCCTTCCCCACCCCCCAGCCCCTCCCCCACCTTGGGTACCGAGCCGCCAGCGCCAGCAGCGTCACCTCCCCCAGGCCCGAGGCGGCGCTCGCCAGCACCACGCCTGCAGGGGGCGCCCTTCAGCCCCTCCCCCACCCCTCACAGCCCCTCCCCCACCCCCTCCCCCACCCCTCAGAGCCCCTCCCCCTCAGCCCCTCCCCACCCCCTCAGCCCCTCCCCCACCCCTCCCTCACCCCTCAGAGCCCCTCCCCCTCAGCCCCTCCCCACCCCTCAGAGCCCCTCCCCCTCAGCCCCTCCCCCACCCCCTCAGCCCCTCCCCACCCCCTCCCCACCCCTCAGAGCCCCTCCCCCTCAGCCCCTCCCCCACCCCCTCAGCCCCTCCCCCACCCCCTCCCTCACCCCTCAGAGCCCCTCCCCCCTCAGCCCCTCCCCCACCCCTCAGAGCCCCTCCCCCCTCAGCCCCTCCCCCACCTCTCAGAGCCCCTCCCCCTCAGCCCCTCCCCCACCCCTCAGAGCCCCTCCCCCACCCCTCTTCTTCTCCCCACCCCCCTTCCTGGCCCCTCCCCCACCCCCCACCCCTTGCCCTTCCCCCCAGCCCTGGCCCCTCCCCCACTCAATCCTCCTTTGCGCCCCTCCCCCCACCTCTCCATCTCCCCCTCCCCTCCCCCCTGGCCCCTCCCCTCCCCAGCCTCTTGCCCCTCCCCCACACCCCATCGCCCCTCCCCCCACCCTTCCCCTCACCCCCCACCCTCTCTCTACCCCTCCCCCACCCTCCCCTTGCCCCTCCCCCCACCCCTATTTCCCCCTCCCCCACCCTCTTCCCCTCCCCCCCGACCCTCCCCCCACCCCCATTTCCTCCCCAACCCCAGCCTCCCCTCCCCCCTCCCCCCGGCCCCTCCCCCCACTCACCCCCCAGCCCGGTGCCCCTCCCCCACCCGGACACCAGCAGCGCCGCCCCTCCCCAGGCGCAGGCGGCCGCCGCTGTCACCCGCCAGCTGCAAAGGGGGTGGGGGAGGGGCAGAGTCAGAGCCCCACCCCCCACAGCCCCTCCTCCCTGCCCCCATTCCCCTCTCCCCCACCCCTCAGAACCCCTCCCCCCAGCCCCTCCCCCACCCCTCAGAGCCCCTCCCCCCAGCCCCTCCCCCACCCCTCAGAGCCTCTCCCCCCTCAGCCCCTCCCCCACCCCTCAGAGCCCCTCCCCCCCAGCCCCTCCCCCACCCCTCAGAGCCTCTCCCCCCTCAGCCCCTCCCCCCACCCCTTTATTGGCCCCTCCCCCAATTTACCCCTCCCCCACCCACCCTCAGAACCCCTCCCCCACCCCAGCCCCTCCCCAACCCATCAGAGCCCCTCCCCCAGCCCCTCCCCCACCCCTCAGATCCCCTCCCCCCTCAGCCCCTCCCCTTCAGCCCCTCCCCCCTCAACCCCTCCCCCCACCCCTTTATTGGCCCCTCCCCCAATTTACCCCTCCCCCACCCACCCGTCAGATCCCCTCCCCCTCAGATCCCCTCCCCCTCAGAGCCCCTCCCCCCAGCCCCTCCCCCACCCCTCAGAGCCTCTCCCCCTCAGCCCCTCCCCCCACCCCTTTATTGGCCCCTCCCCCAATTTACCCCTCCCCACCCACCCTCAGAACCCCTCCCCCACCCCAGCCCCTCCCCAACCCATCAGAGCCCCTCCCCCAGCCCCTCCCCCACCCCTCAGATCCCCTCCCCCTCAGCCCCTCCCCTTCAGCCCCTCCCCCCTCAACCCCTCCCCCCACCCCTTTATTGGCCCCTCCCCCAACTTACCCCTCCCCCACCCACCCCTCAGATCCCCTCCCCCTCAGATCCCCTCCCCCCTCAGAGCCCCTCCCCCAGCCCCTCCCCCACCCCTCAGAGCCTCTCCCCCCTCAGCCCCTCCCCCCACCCCTTTATTGGCCCCTCCCCCAATTTACCCCTCCCCCACCCACCCTCAGAACCCCTCCCCCACCCCAGCCCCTCCCCCAACCCATCAGAGCCCCTCCCCCAGCCCCTCCCCCACCCCTCAGATCCCCTCCCCCCTCAGCCCCTCCCCTTCAGCCCCTCCCCCCTCAACCCCTCCCCCCACCCCTTTATTGGTCCCTCCCCCAATTTACCCCTCCCCCACCCACCCCTCAGATCCCCTCCCCCTCAGAGCCCCTCCCCCTCAGAGCCCCTCCCCCAGCCCCTCCCCCCTCAGCCCCTCCCCCACGCCTCAGAGGCCCTACCCCCTCAACCCTACCCCTTCAGCCCCTCCCCCCTCAGCCCCAGCCCCACCCCTTCAGCCCCTCCCCCCCGGAGCCCCTCCCCCACCCCCCCGCCCCTCCCCCACCTGTAGGGGACCCTCTCAGCCCCCAGAGGCGCCAGCAGCTTCACGGCCAAAGGGGGGAGGATGTCGGCCAGGAGCACGGCCTGGGGGTGGGGGAGGGGCACAGGGTGGGGGGAGGGGCCACGGCCCACCCACGAACCCTCCCCCCCCCTCCTTCCCTCCCACACCCAGCCCCTCCCCCACCCCCTCAGGTCCCTCCCCCAGTCCTCCTCCACCCATTGAGGCCCCTCCCCCACTCTTCCCTCAGCCCCTCCCCCACCCCCTGCCCCCCCAAGCCCCTCCCCCACCCCTCCCCTCCCCCTTCTCCCACTAAACCCCTCCCTCGCCCCTCCCCCACCCCTCAGGCCCCTCCCCCACTCCCTGCCCCCCTAAGCCCCTCCCCCACCCCGTCCCCCCTCCCCCACCCCATTCCCCCCTCACCCACACACCCCTCCCCCCACCCCTCAGAGCCCCTCCCCCTCAGCCCCTCCCCCACCCCTCAAGCCCCTCCCCCTCCCCTCCCCACCCAGACCCCCCCCAGCCCCTCCCCCACCCCCTCAGCCCCTCCCCCAGCCCCTCCCCAGAGCCCCTCCCCACCCCTAGCCCCCCCCCACCCCCTCAGAGCCCCTCCCCTCACCCCTAGCCCCCTCCCCAAGAGCCCCTCCCCCACCCCTCAGAGCCCCTCCCCCTCAGCCCCTCCCCCACCCCTCAGAGCCCCTCCCCCTCAGCCCCTCCCCCACCCCTCGAAGCCCCTCCCCCCTCAGCCCCTCCCCCACCCCTCAGAGCCCCTCCCCCTCAGCCCCTCCCCCACTCCTCAGAGCCCCTCCCCCCTCAGAGCCCCTCCCCCCAGCCCCTCCCCCACCCCTCAGAGCCCCTCCCCCTCAGCCCCTCCCCCACCCCTCGAAGCCCCTCCCCCCTCAGCCCCTCCCCACCCCCTCAGAGCCCCTCCCCCTTCAGCCCCTCCCCCACCCCTCAGAGCCCCTCCCCCTCAGCCCCTCTCCCACCCCTCAGAGCCCCTCCCCCTAAGAGCCCCTCCCCACCCCTATGAGCCCCTCCCCCTCAGCCCCTCCCCCACTCCTCAGAGCCCCTCCCCCACCCCTCAGAGCCCCTCCCCCTCAGCCCCTCCCCCACCCCTCAGAGCCCCTCCCCCTCAGCCCCTCCCCCACTCCTCAGGCCCCTCCCCCCCGCCCCTCCCCCACCCACCCCCGTGGACACGGGGGTTACAGTCCCGGCGGGATCCCTGGGCCAGCGCCTGCAGGGTGGGGGAGGGGCAGTCAGCAGGGTGGGGGGAGGGGCTGCCCCCCCCCCCCCCATGGGGAGGGGGAGGGGAGGATAGGGAGGGGTTGGGTGGGGGAGGGGCTGGAATGGGTGGCGGGGAGCGGGGGAGGGGAAAGGGTGGGGGAGGGGCCTGAAGAGGTTGGGGGAGGGGCTTGTGGGGTGGGGGAGGGGCTGAGGGGGAGGAGCTTGAAGGGGTGGGGGAGGGGCTGTGGGAGGGGTGGGGGTTTTAGGGGGTGGGGGTGGGGCTGGGTGGTGGGAGGGCCCTGAGGGGGTGGGGGAGGGGCTTCAAGGGGTGAGGGGGGGCTGGGTGGGGGAGGGGCTTCAAGGGGTGGGGGAGGGGCTGGGTGGGGGGAGGGCCCTGAGGGGGTGGGGGAGGGGCTTCAAGGTGTGAGGGAGGGGCTGGGTGGGGGAGGGGCTTCAAGGGGTGGGGGAGGGGCTGGGTGGGGGAGGGGCTTCGGGAGTGGGGGAGGGGCTTGAAGGGGTGGGGATTTTAGGGGTGGGGGTGGGGCTGGGTGGTGGGAGGGCCCTGAGGGGGTGGGGGAGGGGCTGGGTGGGGGGAGGGGCTTCAAGGGGTGGGGGAGGGGCTTCAAGGGTTGGGGGGTTTTAGGGGGTGGGGGAGGGGCTGGGTGGGGGAGGGGTTTGAAGGGGTGGGGGAGGGGCTGGTGGAGGGGTGGGATTTTTACGGGGTGGGGGAGGGTTTTGGTGGGGGGAGGGGCTTCGGTGGTGGGGGAGGGGCTGGTGGAGGGGTGGGGGGGTCTTGAGGGCAGGGGGAGGGGCTGGGTGGGGGAGGGGCTGAGTGGGGGGAGGGGCTTCGGTGGTGGGGGAGGGGCTGGTGGAGGGGTGGGGGGGTCTTGAGGGCAGGGGGAGGGGCTGGGTGGGGGAGGGGCTGAGTGGGGGGAGGGGCTTCGGTGGTGGGGGAGGGGCTGGTGGAGGGGGTGGGGGGTCTTGAGGGCAGGGGGAGGGGCTGAGTGGGGGAGGGGCTTTGGTGGGGGGGAAGGGCTTGAAGGGCTGGGGGAGGGGCTGTGAGGACGGGCATTAGGAGGGAGGGGAGGGGCCTGAGGGGATGGGGGAGGGGATGGGTGGGGGGAGGGGCTCTGAGGGGTGGGGGAGGGGCTCTGAGGGGGAGGGGCTCTGAGGGGTGGGGGAGGGGCTGGTGGAGGGGTGGGGGTTTTAGGGGGTGGGGGAGGGGCTGGGTGGGGGGAGGAGCTTCGGCAGTGAGGGAGGGGTTTGAGGGGGTGGGGGGAGGGGCTGGGGGAGGGGTGGGGGTTTTAGGGGGTGGGGGAGGGGCTGGGTGGGGGGGGGTAGGGGGGGGGGGTCAGGTGGGGGAGGGGCCAGGGCGATGGGCTTGGGAGGGGGTGGGGGAGGGGGAGGGGTGTGAGGGGGGTGGGGGAGGGGTCTGACCTGGGTGGGGGGAGGGGCCAGGATGTCGCGGGCGGCGCTCAGCACCAGCACGTAGGGGAGGTTGTTGCAGAGACCCAGCAGCCTGGGGGGGGGGAGGGGCTCATCTGCATAAGGGGTGGGGCCTCCTCACCCTCATTTGCATACAGCACCCCTCCCACTGTGTTAATTTGCATAAGGGGCGGGGCCAGTGTCTTATTTGCATAAGGGGAAGAGTGGGTCTGTCTGGGTAATTTGCATAAAGGGGGCAGGGTTTCAGAGCTCATTTGCATATGGAGGTCCACCGGGGGGTGTGGCTTTGAGGCTTATTTGCATAATGGGCGTGGTCTAATTGACCTCATTTGCATATAAGGCAGGGAAGCGGGCTGGATCTGAGGGGGTGTGGCCCCCTAAGGGACTGATTTGCATAAGGGGCGGGGTCTATAAGGGGTCGGTGGGGAGGGGGTGTGGCCTCGTCGAGCTGATTTGCATAAGGGGCGGGGCCTGGCTGGGTTAATTTGCATACAGGGCGGGAGCCACTTGGGGGGGGGGTGGGGGGGCCAGGCCCAGGGGGGGGTGGGGTAGGGAGGGGGCGTGTCCCACTCAGGGTCTGATTTGAATAAAGGGGGCGTGGTCATGAAGGGGGCGTGGCTTGCAAAAGATGTTTCTTTGCATAAGGGGCGGGGTCTGGCTGGGTTAATTTGCATACAGGGCGGGAGCCACTTGCGGGGGGGGGTGGGGGGGTTGGGGGGAGGCCAGGCCCGGGGTGGGGGGTGGGCGGGCGTGTCCCACTCAGTGCCTGATTTGCATAAGGGGGCGTGGCCTGTGAAAAGGTCTGATTTGCATAAGGGGCGGGGTCTGTCTGGGTTAATTTGCATACAGGGCGGGAGCCACTTGGGGGGGGGGTTGGGGGAGGCCAGGCCCGGGGAGGGAGTGTGTGTGGGGGAGGGGGGATGTAGGGGGCGTGTCCCACTCAGGGCCTGATTTGCATAAGGGGGCGTGGCTTTGCGGGGGGGGCGCTGATTTGCATAAGGGGCGGGTCCCGTGTGCAGCGCGAGGCTCACCAGAAGGCGGCTGCGCTCCTGCAGCGGGGGAGGGGCGGCTGCGGGGGCTCCTCAGGCCCCGCCGGGGTCTCCTCAGCATCCCCCGACCCCCCCGGAGGCTCCTCAGGCCCCGGCCCGGCCCCCGGGCCCAACAACGGGGCCCGAGCCTCCATCGCAGCCGCCGCCGGCATCACGTGACCCCCCGCCCCGACTCCTCTATCACGTGACGCGGGAGGAGGCGGAGGGGGGGGGGGGGAAGACGCGCACACGTGACCCCCAGCCTGGCGGGTTTAAAAAGGGCGGGAAGCGGCCCCCCTCCCCCCCCCCCCGGCGCATGCGCAGAGCGGCGGGTCGCTCTCCGCCTCAGGAGCCGCCGCCATCTTGGATCCTTAATACGCTCGGGGCCCCCCCCCCCCCAAAACTCCCCCTAGAGCCCCCCCCCGAGGCTCCAGACCCCCCCAGACCCCCTCTGCCTCCTCCAGAGACCCCCCAGGCTCCTGCAATCCCCCTCAGACCCCCCCAGACCCTCCCCAGCCTCCTCCAGACCCCCCAGCCCCTTCTAGACCCCCCCCAGCCCCTTCCAGACCCCCCCAGCCTTCTCCAGACCCCCCAACCCTCCCCCACCCCCCTCAGCCCCCAGGACCCCCCCCAGACCCCCTCTGCCTCCTCCAGACCCCCCCCAGCCCGTTCCACCCCCCCCTCAGCCCCCAGGACCCCCCCCAGACCCTCTCTGCCTCCTCCAGAACCCCCCCAGCCCCCCAATCCCCCCACCTCCCCCTCAGCCCTCAGGACCCCCTCCAGACCCCCTCTGCCTCCTCCAGCCCCCAGGCCCCCAGCCCCTTCCAGACCCCCCCAGCCCCCCAACCCCCTCCGTCAGCCCCAGGACCCCCCCCAGACCCCCAGCCTCCTCCAGACCCCCCAGCCCCCCAGCCTCCTCTAGAACCCTCCCAGACCCCCCAGCCCTTTCCAGCCCCCCTCAGCCCCCAGGACCCCCAGCCCCCAGGACCCCCCAGCCCCCAGGCCCCCAGCCCCCAGGACCCCCCTCAGCCCCAGGCCCCCCCAGCCCCCAGCCCCCAGGACCCCCCCAGCCCCCAGGACCCCCCCCAGCCCCAGGCCCCCCTCAGCCCCCAGGCCCCCCACCCAGCCCCCAGGACCCCCCCAGCCCCCAGGACCCCCCTCAGCCCCCAGGCCCCCCCAGCCCCAGGCCCCCCTCAGCCCCCAGGCCCCCACCCAGCCCCAGGCCCCCCAGCCCCCCAGCCATGGCGCTGGTCTCGGCCGATTCCCGCATCGCGGAGCTGCTGGCGGAGCTGCACCGGCTCATCAAGCAGACGCAGGTACCGGGAAACCCCCTCAGGCCCCCCTCCCCCCCCCGGGGGTCCCTGTACCCCCCCAGGGGTCTCTGTGCCCCCCAATCCCCTGCCCCCCCCCCCCCCAGGAGGGACCCCCAGCCCCTAACCCCCTCCCCCAGGCTCTCTGTCCCGGCTCTGGGGGTCCCCCCTGGGGGTCCCTGTGCCCCCCTCCAGGTTTGGGGGTCCCCTGGGGTCCCCGTGCCCCCGTCCCTGCCCCCCTCCCCCAGGTTTGGGGGTCCCCTGGGGGTCCCAGTGCCCCCCCAAATCCCCTGCCCTCCCAGGAGGGACCCCCAGCCCCTAACCCCCTCCCCCAGGCTCTCTGTCCCGGCTCTGGGGGTCCCCCTGGGGGTCCCTGTGCCCCCCTCCAGGTTTGGGGGTCCCCTGGGGGTCCCTGTCCCCCTCCCTCCAGGTTTGGGGGTCCCCTGGGGGTCCCCGTGCCCCCCCAAATCCCCTGCCCTCCCAGGAGGGGCCCCCAGCCCCTAACCCCCTCCCCCAGGCTCTCTGTCCCGGCTCTGTGGGTCCCCCTGGGGGTCCCTGTCCCCCCTTTCTGGCTCTGTGGGTTCCCCCTGGGGGTCCCTGTCCCCTCCCCGGGTTTGGGGGTCCCCTGGGGGTCCCTGTGCCCCCCCAAATCCCCTGCCCCCACCTCAGGAGGGCCCCCCAGCCCCTAATCCCCCCAGGGTCCCTGTCCCCCTCCTTGGCTTTCAGGGTCCCCCTGGGGGTCCCTGTGACCCCCCGGGTTTGGGGGTCCCCTGGGGGTCCCTGTCCCCTCCCCGGGTTTGGGGGTCCCTGTGCCCCCCAAATCCCCTCCCCCCCAGGAGGAGCCCCCAGCCCCTAACTCCCCCAAGGTCCTTGTCCCCCCTCCCCAGATTCTCTGTCCCCCCACCCCCGGGTTTAGGGGTCCCCCTGGGGGTCCCTGTCCCCTCCCTCCAGGTTTGGGGGCCCCCTGGGGGTCCCTGTGGCCCCCTCCAGGTTTGGGGGTCCCCTGGGGGTCCCAGTGCCCCCCAAATCCCCTGCCCTCCCAGGAGGGCCCCCAGCCCCTAATCCCCTCCCCCAGGCTCTCTGTCCCGGCTCTGTGGGTCCCCCTGGGGGTCCCTGTCCCCCTTTCTGGCTCTGTGGGTTCCCCCTGGGGGTCCCTGTCCCCTCCCCGGGTTTGAGGGTCCCCTGGGGGTCCCTGTGCCCCCCAAATCCCCTGCCCCCACCCCAGGAGGGCCCCCCAGCCCCTAATCCCCCCAAGGTCCCTGTCCCCCCTCCTTGGCTTTCAGGGTCCCCCCTGGGGGTCCCTGTGACCCCCGGGTTTGGGGGTCCCCTGGGGGTCCCTGTCCCCTCCCCGGGTTTGGGGGTCCCTGTGCCCCCCAAATCCCCTCCCCCCCAGGAGGAGCCCCCCAGCCCCTAACTCCCCCCAAGGTCCTTGTCCCCCCTCCCCAGATTCTCTGTCCCCCCACCCCCGGGTTTAGGGGTCCCCCTGGGGGTCCCTGTCCCCCTCCCTCCAGGTTTGGGGGCCCCCTGGGGGTCCCTGTGCCCCCCTCCAGGTTTGGGGGTCCCCTGGGGGTCCCAGTGCCCCCCAAATCCCCTGCCCTCCCAGGAGGGGCCCCCAGCCCCTAACCCCCCCAGGCTCTCTGTCCCGGCTCTGGGGGTCCCTGTCCCCCCTTTCTGGCTCTGTGGGTTCCCCCTGGGGGTCCCTGTCCCCTCCCCGGGTTTGAGGGTCCCCTGGGGGTCCCTGTGCCCCCCCAAATCCCCTGCCCCCACCTCAGGAGGGCCCCCCAGCCCCTAATCCCCCCAGGGTCCCTGTCCCCCCTCCTTGGCTTTCAGGGTCCCCCTGGGGGTCCCTGTGACCCCCCGGGTTTGGGGGTCCCCTGGGGGTCCCTGTCCCCCCTCCCCAGGTTTGGGGATCCCCTGGGGGTCCCCGTGCCCCCCCAAATCCCCTCCCCCCAGGAGGAGCGGTCCCGCAGCGAGCACAACCTGCTGAACATCCAGAAGACCCACGAGCGGATGCAGACAGAGAACAAGAGTGAGGGGGGGACACCCCAAATCTGGGGGGGTTGGGGGGTCTGGGGGGAATTGGGGGCTTGGGGGGGAATTGGGTGGTCTGGGAGAGAGGATTGGGGGGGTTGGGGAGGGAACTGGGGGGTCTGGGGGGAATTGGGGGGTCTGGGGGGGGAACTGGGGGGTCTGGGGGGGAATTGGGGTCTGGGGGGGAACTGGGGGGTCTGGGGGGAATTGGGGTCTGGGGGGAACTGGGGGGTCTGGGGGGGAACTGGGGGCTTATTGGGGGGAATTGGGGGGTCTGGGAGAGAGAATTGGGGGGTTGGGGAGGGAACTGGGGGGTCTGGGGGGAATTGGGGGGTCTGGGGGGGAACTGGGGGGGTCTGGGGGGGAATTGGGGTCTGGGGGGGAACTGGGGGGTCTGGGGGGAAACTGGGGGCTTATTGGGGGGGAATTGGGGGGTCTAGGGGGAATTGGGGGCTTGGGGGGGAACTGGGGGTTGGGAGGGAATTGGGGGGGTGGGAGAGAGAATTGGGGGGGTTGGGGAGGGAACTGGGGGCTTATGGGGAGGAATTGGGGGTCTTGGGGAACTGGGGGGTCTGGGGGGAAATTGGGGGCTTGGGGGGGAACTGGGGGGTCTGGGGGGAACTGGGGGGTCTGGGGGGAATTGGGGGTTTATGGGGGGGAATTGGGGGGTCTTGGGGGAGGAACTGGGGGTTCTGGGGGGAATTGGGGGTCTGGGGGGAAACTGGGGGGCTTATGGGGGGGAATTGGGGGGTCTGGGGGGAAACTGGGGGGTCTGGGTGGGGAACTGGGGGGTCTGGGGGGCAAAACTGGGTGGCTTGAGGGGGGAACTGGGGGTTCTGGGGGGGGAACTGGGGATTGGGGGGAATTGGGGGGGTTGGGAGAGAGAATTGGGGGGGTTGGGGGGAACTGGGGGCTTATGGGGGGGAACTGGGGGGTCTGGGGGGGGAATTGGGGTCTGGGGGGGAACTGGGGGGTCTGGGGGGGAACTGGGGGCTTATTGGGGGGGAATTGGGGGGTCTAGGGGGAATTGGGGGCTTGGGGGGAACTGGGGGTTGGGAGGGAATTGGGGGGTGGGAGAGAGATTGGGGGGGTTGGGGGAGGGAACTGGGGGCTTATGGGGAGGAATTGGGGGGTCTTGGGGAACTGGGGGGTCTGGGGGGAAATTGGGGGCTTGGGGGGGAACTGGGGGGTCTGGGGGGGAATTGGGGGGTCTGGGGGGGAACTGGGGGGTTGGGGGGGAATTGGGGGGTCTGGGGGGAACTGGGGGGTTGGGGGGGAATTGGGGGGTCTGGGGGGGGAACTGGGGGGGTCTGTGGGGGGAATTGGGGTCTGGGGGGGGAACTGGGGGGTCTGGGGGGAACTGGGGGCTTATTGGGGGGGGAATTGGGGGGTCTAGGGGGGAATTGGGGGCTTGGGGGGGAACTGGGGGTTGGGGGGAATTGGGGGGGTGGGAGAGAGAATTGGGGGGGTTGGGGAGGGAACTGGGGGCTTATGGGGAGGAATTGGGGGGTCTTGGGGAACTGGGGGGTCTGGGGGGAAATTGGGGGCTTGGGGGGGAACTGGGGGGTCTGGGGGGGAACTGGGGGGTCGGGGGGGGGAACTGGGGGGGTCTTGGGGGAACTGGGGGGTCTGGGGGGAATTGGGGGTTTATGGGGGGGAGTTGGGGGGTCTTGGGGGAGGAACTGGGGGTTCTGGAGGGGGAATTGGGGGTCTGGGGGGAAACTGGGGGGCTTATGGGGGGGAATTGGGGGGTCTGGGGGGAAACTGGGGGGTCTGGGTGGGGAACTGGGGGGTCTGGGGGGCAAAACTGGGTGGCTTGAGGGGGGAACTGGGGGTTCTGGGGGGGGGAACTGGGGATTGGGGGGAATTGGGGGGTTGGGAGAGAGAATTGGGGGGTTGGGGGGAACTGGGGGCTTATGGGGGGGAACTGGGGGGTCTGGGGGGGGGAATTGGGGTCTGGGGGGGAACTGGGGGGTCTGGGGGGGAACTGGGGGCTTATTGGGGGGGGAATTGGGGGGTCTAGGGGGGAATTGGGGGCTTGGGGGGGGAACTGGGGGTTGGGGGGGAATTGGGGGGGTGGGAGAGAGAATTGGGGGGGTTGGGGAGGGAACTGGGGGCTTATGGGGAGGAATTGGGGGGTCTTGGGGAACAGGGGGGTCTGGGGGGGAAATTGGGGGCTTTGGGGGGGAACTGGGGGGTCTGGGGGGGAACTGGGGGGTCTGGGGGGAATTGGGGGTTTATGGGGGGGAATTGGGGGGTCTTGGGGGAGGAACTGGGGGGTTCTGGAGGGGGAATTGGGGGTCTGGGGGGAAACTGGGGGGCTTATGGGGGGAATTGGGGGGTCTGGGGGCAAAACTGGGTGGCTTGAGGGGGGAACTGGGGGTTCTGGGGGGGGGAACTGGGGATTGGGGGGGAATTGGGGGGTTGGGAGAGAGAATTGGGGGGGTTGGGGGGGAACTGGGGGCTTATGGGGGGGAACTGGGGGGTCTGGGGGGGAATTGGGGGGGTCTTGGGGGAACTGGGGGGTCTGGGGGGGGAATTGGGGGCTTATGGGGGGGAATTGGGGGGTCTTGGGGGAGGAATTGGGGGCTTATGGGGGGGAATTGGGGGTCTGGGGGGAAACTGGGGGGTCTGGGGGGGGAACTGGGGGGTCTGGGGGCAAAACTGGGTGGCTTGAGGGGGAACTGGGGGTTCTGGGGGGGGAACTGGGGATTGGGGGGAGGTTGGGGGGGTTGGGAGAGAGAATTGGGGGGGTTGGGGGGGGAACTGGGGGGCTTATGGGGGGGAACTGGGGGGTCTGGGGGGGGAACTGGGTGGCTTGGGGAGGGGAACTGGGGGGTCTGGGGGGGGAACTGGGGGGTCTAGGAGGGGGAACTGGGGGGTCTGGGGGGGAACTGGGGGGTTGGGGGGGGAATTGGGGGGTCTGGGGGGGAACTGGGGGGTTGGGGGGGGAATTGGGGGGTCTGGGGGGGGAACTGGGGGGGTCTGTGGGGGGAATTGGGGTCTGGGGGGGAACTGGGGGGTCTGGGGGGAACTGGGGGCTTATTGGGGGGGAATTGGGGGGTCTAGGGGGAATTGGGGGCTTGGGGGGAACTGGGGGTTGGGGGGGAATTGGGGGGGGTGGGAGAGAGAATTGGGGGGGTTGGGGAGGGAACTGGGGGCTTATGGGGAGGAACTGGGGGGTCTGGGGGGAATTGGGGGGTCTTGGGGGAACTGGGGGGTCTGGGGGGGGAACTGGGGGGTCTAGGAGGGGGAACTGGGGGGTCTGGGGGGAACTGGGGGGTTGGGGGGGAATTGGGGGGTCTGGGGGGGGAACTGGGGGTGTGTGAGGAAATTGAGGGGGGTGGGGAGGAATTTGGGGGGTTGGAGGGAGTTTTTGGGGGGTGGGTGGGTTTTGGGAGGGGGTGGGGGTGTTGGGGGGGGTGTTGGGGGTTTTGGGGTGCAACCCCCCCTGACCCCCCTGACCCCCCTGACCCCCCCCCCCCCAGTCTCCCCCTATTACCGGACGAAGCTGCGGGGTCTCTACACCACGGCCAAGGCCGACGCTGAGGCCGAGTGCAAGTGGGACCCCAAAACCCCCCTGACCCCCCCAAATCCCACCCTGACCCCCCCAAACCCTCCCCTGACTCCCCAGGACCCCACCCCCTCCTGAGCCCCCCAAACCCCCCCCCCCAAAACCCCCCTGACCCCCCCAAATCCCACCCTGACCCCCCCAAACCCTCCCCTGACCCCCCAGGACCCCACCCCCCCGAGCCCCCCAAACCCCCCTCAAATCCCCCCCTGACCCCCCCAAACCCTCCCAAACCACCCCAGGATCCAAACACCCCCCAAAACCCCCCTGACCCCCCAAATCCCCCCTGACCCCCAGGACCCCACCCCCTCAAGCCCCCCAAATCCCTCCCTGACCCCCCAAACCCTCCCCTGACCCCCCAGGACCCCACCCCCCAAGCCCCCCTGACCCCCCAAACCCTCCCTGACCCCCCAGGACCCCACCCCCTCCTGAGCCCCCAAACCCCCCCCAAAACCCCCCTGACCCCCCAAATCCCCCCTGACCCCCCCAAACCCTCCCCTGACCCCCCAGGACCCCACCCCCCGAGCCCCCCTGACCCCCCCAAACCCTCCCAAACCACCCCAGGATCCAAACACCCCCCCAAAACCCCCCTGACCCCCCAAATCCCCCCTGACCCCCCAGGACCCCACCCCCCTCAAGCCCCCCAAATCCCTCCCTGACCCCCCCAAACCCTCCCAAACCACCCCAGGATCCAAACACCCCCCAAAACCCCCCTGACCCCCAAATCCCACCCTGACCCCCCAAACCCTCCCCTGACCCCCAGGACCCCACCCCCTCCTGAGCCCCCCAAACCCCCCCAAAACCCCCTGACCCCCAAATCCCACCTGACCCCCCAAACCCTCCCCTGACCCCCCAGGACCCCACCCCCCGAGCCCCCCAAACCCCCTCAAATCCCCCCTGACCCCCAAACCCTCCTGAACCACCCCAGGATCCAAACACCCCCCAAAACCCCCTGACCCCCCCAAATCCCCCCTGACCCCCAAACCCTCCCAAACCCCCCAGGATCCAAACACCCCCAAAACCCCCCTGACCCCCACAAACCCCCCCGACCCCCCAAACCTCCCTGACCCTCAGGACCCCACCCCCGAGCCCCCAAATCCCCCTGACCCCCAAACCCTCCCTAATCCCCCCAGGATCCAAACACCCCCCCAAAACCCCCCTGACCCCCCAAATCCCCCCTGACCCCCCCAAACCCTCCCCTGACCCCACCCCCCTCAAGCCCCCCAAAACCCCCCAAATCCCCCCTGACCCCCCAAACCCTCCCAAATCCCCCCAGGATCCAAACACCCCCCAACCCCCCCAAAACCCCCCTGACCCCCCCAAATCCCACCCTGACCCCCCAAACCCTCCCAAACCACCCCAGGATCCAAACACCCCCAAATCCCACCTGACCCCCCAAACCCTCCCTGACCCCCAGGACCCCACCCCCTCCTGAGCCCCCCAAACCCCCCCCAAATCCCCCCTGACCCCCCAAACCCTCCTGAACCACCCCAGGATCCAAACACCCCCCAACCCCCCAAAACCCCCCTGACCCCCCCAAATCCCACCCTGACCCCCCAAACCCTCCTCTGACCCCCCAGGACCCCACCCCCCGAGCCCCCAAACCCCCCCCCAAATCCCCCCTGAGCCCCCCCAGAACCCCAAACTCCCCCCAGATCTCCCCCAAAACCCCCCAGTCCCTCCCAGTGCCCCCAAATCCTTTCCCAGTCTCCCCCAATCCTCTCCCAGTGCCCCCCAGTCCCCCCAAATCCCCCAAATCCTCTCCCAGTCCCCCCAAATCCCACCCAGTCCCTCCCAGTCCCCTCCCAGTTCCATCCCAGTCCCTCCCAGTCCCCTCCCAGTCCCTCCATCTCCCTCCCAGTCTCCCCCAGTCCCTCCATCTCCCCCCCAGTCCCCTCCCAGTGCCCCCCAGTCCCCTCCCAGTCCCTCCATCCCCCTCCCAGTCCCCTCCCAGTGCCTCCCAGTCCCTCCCAGTCCCCTCCCAGTCCATCCCAGTCCCTCCCAGTCCCCTCCCAGTCCCCTCCCAGTCCCCTCCCAGTCCCCCCCAGTCCCCTCCCAGTCCCTCCATCCCCCTCCCAGTCCCCTCCCAGTGCCTCCCAGTCCCCCCCAGTCCCCTCCCAGTGCCCCTCTATCTCCCTCCCAGTGCCTCCCAGTCCCCTCCCAGTCCCTCCATCTCCCAGTCCCCCCAGTCCCCCCAGTCCCCTCCCAGTGCCCCTCTATCTCCCTCCCAGTGCCTCCCAGTCCCCTCCCAGTCCCCTCCCAGTCCCCTCCCAGTCCCCCCCAGTCCCCTCCCAGTCCCTCCATCTCCCAGTCCCCCCAGTCCCCCCAGTCCCCTCCCAGTGCCCCTCTATCTCCCTCCCAGTGCCTCCCAGTCCCCTCCCAGTCCCTCCATCTCCCAGTCCCCCCAGTCCCCCCAGTCCCCTCCCAGTCCCTCCATCTCCCTCCCAGTCCCTCCCAGTCCCCTCCCAGTCCATCCCAGTCCCTCCCAGTCCCCTCCCAGTGCCTCCCAGTCCCTCCCAGTCCCCTCCCAGTCCCCTCCCAGTCCCCTCCCAGTCCCCCCCAGTCCCCTCCCAGTCCCTCCATCTCCCTCCCAGTCCCTCCCAGTCCCCTCCCAGTCCATCCCAGTCCCTCCCAGTCCCCTCCCAGTGCCTCCCAGTGCCCCCCAGTCCCCTCCCAGTGCCCCTCTATCTCCCTCCCAGTGCCTCCCAGTCCCCTCCCAGTCCCCTCCCAGTCCCCTCCCAGTCCATCCCAGTCCCCTCCCAGTGCCCCTCTATCTCCCTCCCAGTGCCTCCCAGTCCCCTCCCAGTCCCTCCATCTCCCAGTCCCCCCCAGTCCCCCCAGTCCCCTCCCAGTCCCTCCATCTCCCTCCCAGTCCCTCCCAGTCCCCTCCCAGTCCATCCCAGTCCCTCCCAGTCCCCTCCCAGTGCCTCCCAGTGCCCCCCAGTCCCCTCCCAGTGCCCCTCTATCTCCCTCCCAGTGCCTCCCAGTCCCCTCCCAGTCCCTCCATCTCCCAGTCCCCCCAGTCCCCCCAGTCCCCTCCCAGTGCCCCTCTATCTCCCTCCCAGTGCCTCCCAGTCCCCTCCCAGTCCCCTCCCAGTCCCCTCCCAGTCCCCCCCAGTCCCCTCCCAGTCCCTCCATCTCCCAGTCCCCCCCCAGTCCCCCCAGTCCCCTCCCAGTGCCCCTCTATCTCCCTCCCAGTGCCTCCCAGTCCCCTCCCAGTCCCCTCCCAGTCCCCTCCCAGTCCCCCCCAGTCCCCTCCCAGTCCCTCCATCTCCCAGTCCCCCCCAGTCCCCCCAGTCCCCTCCCAGTGCCCCTCTATCTCCCTCCCAGTGCCTCCCAGTCCCCTCCCAGTCCCTCCATCTCCCAGTCCCCCCAGTCCCCCCAGTCCCCTCCCAGTCCCTCCATCTCCCTCCCAGTCCCTCCCAGTCCCCTCCCAGTCCATCCCAGTCCCTCCCAGTCCCCTCCCAGTGCCCCCCAGTCCCCTCCCAGTCCCTCCATCTCCCTCTCCCAGTCCCCTCCCAGTCCCTCCCAGTGCCCCCCAGTCCCCTCCCAGTCCCTCCATCTCCCTCCCAGTCCCCCCAGTCCCCCCTCTCCCCTCCCCCAGTATCCTGCGAAAGGCTCTGGATAAAATCGCTGAGATCAAATCGCTGCTGGAGGAGAGACGGATCGGTGGGTGGGGGAGGGGCGGGGGGAGGGGTCTCCAGGGGTGGGGGAGGGTCTGGGGGGTCTCCAAGGGTGGGGGAGGGGCGGGGGAAGGGGTCTCCAGGGGTGGGGGAGGATCTGAGGGGGTCTCATGGGGTGGGGGAGGGGCGGGGGAAGGGGTCTCCAGGGGTGGGGGAGGGTCTGGGGGGTCTCCAAGGGTGGGGGAGGGGCGGGGGAAGGGGTCTCCAGGGGGTGGGGGAGGATCTGAGGGGGTCTCATGGGGTGGGGGAGGGGCGGGGGAGGGTCTCGAGGGGTGGGGGAGGGGGCGGGGGGAGGGTCTCCAGGGGTGGGGGAGGGTCTGGGGGGTCTCCAAGGGTGGGGGAGGGGCGGGGAAGGGGTCTCCAGGGGTGGGGGAGGGTCTGGGGGGGTCTCCAAGGGTGGGGGAGGGGCGGGGAAGGGGTCTCCAGGGGTGGGGGAGGATCTGAGGGGGTCTCATGGGGTGGGGGAGGGGGCGGGGGAGGGTCTCGAGGGGCGGGGGGTGGGTGGGGAGGGGCTGAGGGGGGTCTTGAGAGGTGGGGGAGGGTCTGGGGTGGGGGAGGGGCTGAGCAGGTGGGGGAGGGTCTTGAGGGTGGGGGAGGGGCTGGAGGAGGGAGTGTGGGGGGAGGGGCTTGAGGGTGGGGGAGGGGCTGGGGGTGGGGGGAGGGTGTTGAGGGTGGGGGAGGGGCTGTTGGGGGGAGGGTCTCGAGGGTGGGGGAGGGGCTGGAGGAGGGGGTTGGGGGAGGGGCTCAGCAGATGGGGGAGGGGCTGGAGGAGGGGGTATGGGGGGAGGGGCTGGAGGAGGGGGTGTGGGGGGAGGGGAGGGGCTGGAGGAGGGTGGGGGAGGGGTGGATGGGGGAGGGGCTCTATGTGTGGGGGAGGGGCTTCAGTGGGTGGGGGAGGGTGTTGAGGGTGGGGGAGGGGCCTCACCCCCTTCCCCTCCCCCAGCCGCCAAGATCGCCGGGATCTACAGCGAGGCGGAGCCGCCGCGCAAGACGATGCGTCGCGGGGTCCTGATGACGCTGCTGCAGCAGTCGGCCATGACACTGCCCCTCTGGATCGGCAAGCCCGGGGAGAAGTAAGGGGCGTGGCCGGCCCTAAACCCCGCCCCCTCCCGGCCCCGCCCCTCTAAGCCCCGCCCCTTCAAAGCCACACCCCTCCAAACCCACCTAAGGGCTGCTGTTGCTCTGGATTGGCAAGCGGAGGGAGAAGTAAGGGGCGTGGCCGGCCCTAAACCCCGCCCCCTCCCGGCCCCGCCCCTCTAAGCCCCTCCCATTCACAGCCACACCCCGCCCCTCGAAGCCCCGCCCCTTCAAAGCCACACCCCACCCCTTGAAGCCACACCCACCTACACTCTGCTGCTGCTCTGGATTGGCAACCTGGGGGAGAAGTAAGGGGCGTGGCCAGCCCTAAACCCCGCCCCCTTCTGGCCCCGCCCCTCTAAGCTCTGCCTATTTACAACCACACCCCTCCAAAACCCGCCCCTTGAAGCCACGCCCACCTAAGGGCTGCTGTTGCCCTGGATTGGCAACCTGAGGGAGAAGTAAGGGGCGTGGCCTATCCTAAACCCCGCCCCCTTTCGGCCCCGCCCCTCTAAGCCCCGCCCATTCACAGCCACACCCATCCAAGTCTCGCCCCCCAAGCCACGCCCACCTAAGGGTTGCTGTTGCTCTGGATTGGCAACCCGAGGGAGAAATAAGGGGCGTGGCCGGCTCCAAACCCCACCCCCTTCTGCCCCCACCCCTCTAAGCCCCGCCCATTCCCAGTCACACCCATCCAAACCCCACCCCTTGAAGCCACACCCCTCTAAACCCCGCCCCCTCAAAGCCACACCCCTCTAAACCCCGCCCCCTCAAAGCCACACCCCTCTAAACCCCGCCCCCTCAAAGCCACACCCCTCTAAACCCCGCCCCTCAAAGCCACACCCCTCTAAACCCCGCCCCCTCAAAACCACACCCCTCTAAACCCCGCCCCCTCAAAGCCACACCCCTCTCAACCCTGCCCCTCAAAGCCACACCCCTCTCAACCCTCCCCCTCAAAGCCACACCCCTCTAAACCCCGCCCACCCCAACTCCACCCCCACTCCATTCCTGCACCCCTGGGGACAACGAAGGGGCGTGGCCTCCCCGCGAAGCCCCGCCCCCTTTCGCAAAGGCCCCGCCCCCCCTCGCTAAGCCCCGCCCTCCCCCAGGCCGCCCCCCTGTGCGGCGCGGTGCCGGCGGCTCCCGACTACGTGGCCAAACCCGGGGACAAGGTGGCCGCCCGCGTCAAGGCGCTGGAGGGCGACGAGCAGTGGATCCTGGCCGAGGTCGTCAGCTACAGCCACGCGGCCAACAAGTGAGAGGACACGCCCACCGGGCACAGGGACACGCCCACTGGGCTCCTAGCCCCGCCCCCTAACCCTATGGCCCCACCCCCTCACCCTATAGCCCCTGTCCCCTCCCTGGGAGCTGTCTCGTGGGGCCCTGCTACTCCCTGGACACACCCCCTGCTCCTCTAGCCACGCCCTCAGGGCCTTTAGCCACGCCCCCTGTCCCTATGGCCCCGCCCCCTGCCTCTACGGCCCCGCCCCCTGTCCCTAAGGCCCTGCCCCCTGACCCTATGGCCCCTGTCCCCTCCCTGGGAACTGGCTTCTGGGCCCCGTCTCCCTCCTGGACACGCCCCCTGCTCCTCTAGCCACACCCTCAGGGCCTTTAGCCACACCCACTGGGCTCCTATGGCCCCGCCCCCTGCCCCTATGGCCCTGCCCCCTCGCTGGGACCTGGCTCCTGGGGCCCTGCTGCTCCCTGGACACACCCCCTGCTCCTCTAGCCACGCCCTCAGGGCCTTTAGCCACGCCCCCTGGTCCTATAGCCCCGCCCTCTGCCCCTATGGCCCCGCCCACTGCACCTATGGGCCCTGTCCCCTGCCCTTGTAGCCCTTTCCCCTGCCCCTATGGCCCCACCCCCTGCCCCTACAGCCCCACCCCCTGTTCCTATGGCCCCACCCCCGACCCTTTGGCCCCACCCCCTGACCCTACGGCCCCGCCCCCTGCCTCTATGGCCCCGCCCCCTCCCTAGGACCTGGATCCTGGGTCCCGTCTCCCTCCTGGACACGTCCCCTGGGCTTTTAACCCCGCCCCCTGCCCCTATGGCCCCACCCTCTGCCCCTATGGCCCCGCCCCCTGCCCCTATGGCCACACCCCCTGCCCCATGGCCCCGCCCCCTGCCCCTATGGCCACACCCCCTGCCCCATGGCCCTGCCCCTATGGCCCCTGTCCCCTCCCTGGGACGTGGCTCCTGGGGCCCTGCCCCCTCCTGGACACGCCCCCTGAGCTTCTAACCCCGCCCTCTGCCCCTATGGCCCCACCCCCTGCCCCTATGGCCCCGCCCCCTGCCCCTATGGCCACACCCCTGCCCCATGGCCCCGCCCCTGCCCCTATGGCCACACCCCCTGCCCCATGGCCCTGCCCCTATGGCCCCTGTCCCCTCCCTGGGACGTGGCTCCTGGGGCCCTGCCCCCTCCTGGACACGCCCCCTGAGCTTCTAACCCCGCCCTCTGCCCCTATGGCCCCACCCCCTGCCCCTATGGCCCCGCCCCCTGCCCCTATGGCCACACCCCCTGCCCCATGGCCCTGCCCCTATGGCCCCTGTCCCCTCCCTGGGACGTGGCTCCTGGGGCCCTGCCCCCTCCTGGACACGCCCCCATAGCATCTAACCCCGCCCCTGCCCCTGTGGCCCCGCCCCCTGTCCCTATGGCCCCGCCCCCTGTCCCTATGGCCACGCCCCCTGCCCCTATGGCCTCTGTCCCCTCCCTAGGACCTGGCTCCTAGGGCCCTGCTGCTCCCTGGACACGCCCCCATAGCGTCTAACCCCGCCCCTGCCCCTGTGGCCCCGCCCCCTGTCCCTATGGCCACGCCCCCTGCCCCTATGGCCTCTGTCCCCTCCCTGGGACCTGGCTCCTAGGGCCCTGCTGCTCCCTGGACACGCCCCCTGCTCCTCTAGCCACGCCCTCAGGGCCTTTAGCCACGCCCACTGGGCTTCTAACCCCACCCCCACTGACTCCA
The DNA here is from genome assembly GCA_027925045.1 of Hypotaenidia okinawae. Lineage (NCBI taxonomy): Eukaryota > Metazoa > Chordata > Aves > Gruiformes > Rallidae > Hypotaenidia > Hypotaenidia okinawae. The sequence goes on from BSDF01000039.1 coordinate 34,327, forward strand.
TAGCCACACCTACTGCCCCCCAGCCCCGCCCCCTGTGCCCCAAGCCCCGCCCCTTCTCTCCCCCAGGTACGAGGTGGACGACATCGATGAGGAAGGGAAAGAGTGAGTGCCCCTCCCCCACCCCTCTGGCCCCTCCCCCACCCCTCTGGCCCCTCCCCCTTTCCCCTCCCCCTCCCCACTGACCCATCCCCCTCCCCACTGACCCCCTCCCCTGGCCCCTCCCTCTCCCCCTTCCCCCTCCCCTCCCCACTGACCCCTCCCCCTCGCCACTGACCCCTCCCCCTTCCCCCTCCCCACTGACTCTTCCCTCTCCCCACTGACCCCTCCCCCTTCCCCATCCCCTCTGGCCCCTCCCCCTCCCCCACTGACCCCTCCCCCACCCCTGTGGCCCCTCCCCCTCCCTGTGACTCCTCCCCCTTCCCCTTCATCCTCCCCCTCCCCACTGACCCCTCCCCCTTCCCCCTCCCCACTGACCCCTCCCCCACCCCCCTGACCCCTCCCCCTGCCCTGGCCCCTCCCCCAGGCGCCACACCCTGAGCCGCCGCCGCATCATCCCCCTCCTCACCCCCTCCCCCTTCCCCCTCCCCACTGACCCCTCCCCCTCCCACTTCACCCTCCTCCTCCCCACTGACCCCTCCCCCTCCATTCTGGCCCCTCCCCCTCCCCACTGACCCCTCCCCCTCCCCCTGACCCCTCCCCCTCCCCCTGGCCCCTCCCCCAGGCGCCACACCCTGAGCCGCCGCCGCATCATCCCCCTCCTCACCCCTCCCCCTTCCCCCTCCCCACTGACCCCTCCCCCTCCCCACTTCACCCTCCTCCTCCCCACTGACCCCTCCCCCTCCATTCTGGCCCCTCCCCCTCCCCACTGACCCCTCCCCCTCCCCACTGACCCCTCCCCCTCCCCCTGGCCCCTCCCCCAGGCGCCACACCCTGAGCCGCCGCCGCATCATCCCCCTCCTCACCCCTCCCCCTTCCCCCTCCCCACCCCACTGACCCCTCCCCCTCCCACTTCACCCTCCTCCTCCCCACTGACCCCTCCCCCTCCATTCTGGCCCCTCCCCTCCCCACTGACCCCTCCCCCTCCCCACTGACCCCTCCCCCTCCCCTTCCCCCTCCCCCTCCCCCTGACCCCTCCCCCTCCCCCCTGACCCCTCCCCCTCCCCCTGGCCCCTCCCCCAGGCGCCACACCCTGAGCCGCCGCCGCATCATCCCCTTCCTCACCCCTCCCCCTTCCCCCTCCCCCACCCCACTGACCCATCTCCCTCCCCACTGACCCCTCCCCTGGCCCCTCCCTCTCCCCCTTCCCCCTCCCCCTCCCCACTGACCCCTCCCTCTCCCCACTGACCCCTCCCCCTCCCCCTTCCCCCTCCCCCTTCCCCCTCCCTCTCCCCCACCCCCCTGACCCCTCCCCCTCCCCACTGACCCCTCCCCCTCCCCCTGACCCCTCCCCCTCCCCCTGGCCCCTCCCCCAGGCGCCACACCCTGAGCTGCCGCCGCATCATCCCCCCTCCTCACCCCCTCCCCCTTCCCCCTCCCCACTGACCCCTCCCCCTGGCCCCTCCCTCTCCCCCTTCCCCCTCCCCCTCCCCACTGACCCCTCCCCCTCCCCCTGACCCCTCCCCCTCCCCCTGGCCCCTCCCCCAGGCGCCACACCCTGAGCCGCCGCCGCATCATCCCCCTCCCCTCACCCCTCCCCCTTCCCCCTCCCCACTGACCCCTCCCCCTCCCACTTCACCCTCCTCCTCCCCACTGACCCCCTCCCCCTCCATTCTGGCCCCTCCCCCTCCCCACTGACCCCTCCCCCTCCCCCCTGACCCCTCCCCCTCCCCCTGGCCCCTCCCCCAGGCGCCACACCCTGAGCCGCCGCCGCATCATCCCCCTCCTCACCCCTCCCCCTTCCCCCTCCCCACCGACCCCTCCCCCTCCCACTTCACCCTCCTCCTCCCCACTGACCCCTCCCCTCCATTCTGGCCCCTCCCCCTCCCCACTGACCCCTCCCCCTCCCCACTGACCCCTCCCCCTCCCCCTGGCCCCTCCCCCAGGCGCCACACCCTGAGCCGCCGCCGCATCATCCCCCTCCTCACCCCTCCCCCTTCCCCCTCCCCCACCCCACTGACCCCTCCCCCTCCCACTTCACCCTCCTCCTCCCCACTGACCCCTCCCCCTCCATTCTGGCCCCTCCCCCTCCCCACTGACCCCTCCCCCTCCCCACTGACCCCTCCCCCTCCCCCTTCCCCTCCCCCTCCCCCTGACCCCTCCCCCACCCCCTGACCCCTCCCCCTCCCCCTGGCCCCTCCCCCAGGCGCCACACCCTGAGCCGCCGCCGCATCATCCCGCTGCCGCAGTGGAAAACCAACCCCGAGAGCGACCCCGAGGCGCTGTTCCAGCGGGAGCAGCTGGTGCTGGCCCTGTACCCCCAGACCACCTGCTTCTACAGGGCCCTCATCCACGCCCCCCGCAAAGGGTCAGCTGGGGGGGCTGGGAGGGGGTTTGGGGGGGTCTGGGGAGGGTTTTGGGGGGGCTATGGGGTGAGGAGAGGGGATATGGGGGGATAGAGGGGGTGCTGGCCCTGTACCCCCAGACCACCTGCTTCTACAGGGCCCTCATCCACGCCCCCCGCAAAGGGTCAGCTGGGGGGGGCTGGGAGGGGGTTTGGGGGGGTCTGGGGAGGGTTTTGGGGGGCTATGGGGTGAGGAGAGGGGATATGGGGGGATAGAGGGGGTGCTGGCCCTGTACCCCCAGACCACCTGCTTCTACAGGGCCCTCATCCACGCCCCCCGCAAAGGGTCAGCTGGGGGGGCTGGGAGGGGGTTTGGGGGGGTCTGGGGAGGGTTTTGGGGGGCTATGGGGTGAGGAGAGGGGATATGGGGGGATAGAGGGGGTGCTGGCCCTGTACCCCCAGACCATCTGCTTCTACAGGGCCCTCATCCACGCCCCCCGCAAAGGGTCAGCTGGGGGGGGCTGGGGGGGCTATGGGGGGTCTCTATGGGTCCCAGAGGGTCCCTATGGGTCCCTGTGGGTCTCTATGGGTCCCTGTTGGTCCCAGGGGTCCCTATGAGTCCCTATGGGTCCCAGGGGTCCCTATGGGTCTCTATGGGTCCCAGGGGTCTCTATGGGTCCTGAGGGTCTCTATGGGTCCCAGTGGGCCTCTGTGGGTCTCTATGGGTCTCAGGGGGTCTCTATGGGTCCCTATGGGTCTCTGTGGGTCCCTATGGATCCTGGGGGGTCCCAGTGGGTCTCTGTGGGTCCCAGTGGGTCCCTATGGGTCCCAAGGGTCTCTATGGGTCCCTATGGGTCTCTATGGGTCCTGGGGGTCTCTATGGGTCCCTGTGGGTCCCTATGGATCTCTATGGGTCCCGAGGGTTTCTATGGGTCCCTATGGACCCTTATGAGTCTCAAGGGTCTCTATGGGTCTCTATGGGTCCTGGGGGATCCCAGTGGGTCTCTGTGGGTCCTTATGGGTCCCTATGGGTCCCGAGGGTCTCTATGGGTCCCTGTGGGTCTCTATGGGTCTCTATGGGTCCCTGTGAGTCCCTATGGGTGCCGAGGGTCCCTATGGGTCCCTATGGGTCTCTATGGGTCCCAGTGTGCCCCTGTGGGTCCCTATGGGTCCTGAGGGTCTCTATGGGTCCCTGTGGGTCCCTGTGGGTCTCTATGGGTCACTGGGGTCTCTATGGGTCTCTATGGGTCCCTATGGGTCCCGGGGGTCTCTATGGATCCATATGGGTCTCTGTGGGTCCCTATGGATCCTGGGGGGTCCCAGTGGGTCTCTGTGGGTTCCAGTGGGTCCCTATGGATCCCTATGGGTCCCGAGGGTCTCTATGGGTCCCTATGGGTCCTGAGGGTCTCTATGGATCTCTATGGATCCCTATGGGTCCCGAGGGTCTCTATGGGTCCCTATGGGTCCCTATGGGTCTCAAGGATCTCTATGGGTCCCTATGGTTCCTGAGGGTCTCTATGGGTCTCTATGGGTCTCTATGGGTCCCTATGGGTCCCTATGGGTCCCTATGGGTCTCTATGGGTCTCTATGGGTCCCTATGGGTCCCTATGGGTCCCTATGGGTCTCTATGGGTCCCTGTGGGTCCCTGTGGGTCCCTATGGGTCTCTATGGGTCCCAGTGGGTCCCAGTGTGCCCCAGTGTGCCCCTGTCCCCAGCCGCAGGACGACTACTCGGTGCTGTTCGAGGACACGTCCTACGCCGACGGGTACTCGCCCCCCTCAACGTCGCCCAGCGCTACGTCGTGGCCTGTCGCGAGAACAGGAAGAAGTGAGGGCGGGGCCTGGGGGCGGGGCCTCGGGGAAGGGGGCGTGGCCTCACAAGGGGACATGGCTTAGGAGGGGAGGGGCCTGAAAGGGGGCGGGGCCTGGGAACCATGTGGGGGCGAGGAGAGACAAGAGCTGGGGGGGGGGAGTCCAAGGGGCGTGGCCTCACAGAGGGGGCGTGGCTTAGGAGGGGCGGGGCCTGAAAGGGGGAGGGGCCTGGGAGCCATGCGGGGGCGAGGAGAGACAAGAGCTGGGGGGGGGGGTGAGGGGGGAGCCCAAGGGGCGTGGCCTCCCAAAGGGGGCGTGGCTTAGGAGGGGCGGGGCCTGGAAGGGGGAGGGGCCTGGGAGCCATGTGGGGGCGAGGAGAGACAAGAGCGGGGGGGTGGGGTGGTGTCCAAGGGGCGTGGCCTCACAAAGGGGGCGTGGCTACTGTGGGGCGTGGCTTAGGAGGGGTGGGGTCTGGAAGGGGGCAGGGCCAAGAGGAGCTGGGAACAGGCCTTGGGGTAGGGAAAGGGGGGCAGGGTGTGCCCGGGGGGCGTAGCCTGAGATGGGTGGGGCTAAGGGAAGGGGTGGGGCTGGGGGGAAAGGGGGTGTGGCCTCTTCGAAGGGGCGGGGCTTAAGGCTGGAGGCAGGGCTGAGGGTGGTGAGGGGTGGGGCTAAGCCAAGGGGGCGGGGCCTGGGAGAGGAAGGGGCGGGGCTAAGAGGTCTGGGGGGGCACAGGGATTGGTGGAGCCGTGGAGGGGGCGGGGCCTCAGCAAACCCTCTGTATGTGTCAATAAAGGTGGGGGCGGGGCCTGTGCTTGGCTCCGCCCCCAGCACCGACTGTCATCCAATGAGACTCTGTGGGTGGGGCCTGGGGGTGGGCGGGGCTTGAGGGGTGGGCGGGGCTTCCATGGAGTCACTGGGGCTGTGGCCAATGGGGGGAGGGGGGGCTGTGTCCCTGGGGGGGGCTCAGGGGGTCCCTGGGGGGTGGGAAGGGTCCCTGGGGGGGGGGGGGGGGTGTCTGAGGGGTCCCTGGGTGGCTTTGGGGGCCCAGGGGGTTTTCTGGGGGGCTCTGGGGGTTTTCTGGGGGGCTCTGGGATTATCTGGGTGGGGTTTGGGGGGCTCAGGGGGTTGTCTGGGGGTCCCTGGGGGGGTCTCAGGGGGTCCCTGGGGTGGTCTGCGATCCCTAAGGGGGTCCCTGGGGGGCTCAGGGGGTCCCTATGGGGCTCAAGGGGTCCCTAAGGGGGTGTCTGGGGGTTCCCTGAGGTTGGTCTGGGGGATCCCAGGGGGCCCAGGGGGGACTGGGGGGGTTTGGGGGGCTCAGGGGGTCCCTGGGGGGTCTTAGGGGGTTTGGGGGGCTCTGGGAGCCCCTGGGGGTCTCAGGGGGTCCCTGGGGGGATCCCTGTGGGTGTCTGAGGGGGTCCCTGGGGTGGTCTGCGATCCCTAAGGGGGTCCCTGGGGAGCTCAGGGGGTCCCTGGGGGTCTGGGGGGGTCCCTGGGGGACTCAGGGGGTCCCTGGGGGTCCCTGGGGGTCCTTGGAGGGGGGTCTGGGGGGGTCTGGGGTCCATAAGAGGGTCCCTATGGGGCTCAAGGGGTCCCTAAGGGGGTGTCTGGGGGGTTCACTGAGGTTGGTCTGGGGGGGTCCCTGTGGGGGCTCAGGGGAGCTCAGGGAGGGACTGGGGGCTGGGGGTCCCTGGGGGGTCTTAGGGGGTTTTGGGGAGCTCTGGGGGTCCCTGGGGAGGTCAAGGGGTCCCTGGAGTGGATCTGGGGGGGTTTGGGGGGCTCTGGGGGTCCCTGGGGGGGTCCCTCGGGGGAGGGGGAGGGGAGGAGAAGAGGGGAGGGGGGAGAGGAACCCCTCTTCCCCCCCAGAGCCTTGAGACCCCCCCCAAGCCCCTCCCAGAGCCCCCCAAACACCCCCCCAAAGCCCTGTGACCCCCCCTGAGCCCCCTCAGGCACCCCCTGCCTGACCCGCCCCTGACCCCCCCCCCAGAGCCTTGACACCCCCCAAGCCCCCCAGGGACCCCTTGACCCCCCAGACCCCCCCTCAGCGACCCCCAGAGCCCTGAGACCCCCCCAGACCCCCCAAGTCCCCCCCAACCCCCCAGATCCACTCCAGGGACCCCTTGACCTCCCCAGGGACCCCCAGAGCCCCCCCAGACCCCCCCAGACCCACCCTCAGGGACCCCCAGAACCCTGAGACCCCCCAGCCCCCCAAGTCCCCCCCAACCCCCCCAGATCCACTCCAGGGACCCGTCGACCTTCTCAGGGACCCCCAGACCCCCCCAGACCCCCCCAGACCCCCCTCAGGGACCCTCTGAGACCCCCCCAGGCCCCCCAAGTCCCCCCAACCCCCCCCCGATCCACTCCAGGGACCCCTTGACCCCCCCAGACCCCCCCTCAGCGACCCCCAGAGCCCTGAGACCCCCCCCAGCCCCCCCAACCCCCCCAGTTCCACTCCAGGGATCCCCCTCAGGGAACCCCCAGAGCCCTGAGACCCCCCCCAGCCCCCCCAAATCCCCCCCAAACCCCCCCAGATCCACTCCAGGGACCCCTTGACCTCCCCAGGGACCCCCAGAGCCCCCCCGAGCCCCCCCAGACCCCCCTCAGGGACCCCCTGAGACCCCCACAGGCCCCCCAAGTCCCCCCCAACCCCCCCAGATCCACTCCAGGGACCCCTTGACCCCCCCAGACCCCCCTCAGCGACCCCCAGAGGCCTGAGACCCCCCCAGCCCCCCCAACCCCCCCAGTTCCACTCCAGGGATCCCCCTCAGGGACCCCCCAGAGCCCTGAGACCCCCCCCAGCCCCCCCAAATCCCCCCCAAACCCCCCCAGATCCACTCCAGGGACCCCTTGACCTCCCCAGGGACCCCCAGAGCCCCCCCGAGCCCCCCAGACCCCCCTCAGGGACCCCCTGAGACCCCCACAGGCCCCCCAAGTCCCCCCCAACCCCCCCAGATCCACTCCAGGGACCCCTTGACCCCCCCAGACCCCCCTCAGCGACCCCCAGAGGCCTGAGACCTCCCCCAGCCCCCCCAACCCCCCCCAGTTCCACTCCAGGGATCCCCCTCAGGGACCCCCCAGAGCCCTGAGACCCCCCCAGCCCCCCCAAATCCCCCCAAACCCCCCCAGATCCACTCCAGGGACCCCTTGACCTCCCCAGGGACCCCCAGACCCCCCCAGACCCCCCCAGACCCCCCTCAGGGACCCCCTGAGACCCCCACAGGCCCCCCAAGTCCCTCCCAACCCCCCCAGATCCACTCCAGGGACCCCTTGACCCCCCCAGACCCCCCCTCAGCGACCCCCAGAGGCCTGAGACCCCCCCCAGCCCCCCCAACCCCCCCAGTTCCACTCCAGGGATCCCCCTCAGGGACCCCCCAGAGCCCTGAGACCCCCCCCAGCCCCCCCAAATCCCCCCAAACCCCCCCAGATCCACTCCAGGGACCCCTTGACCTCCCCAGGGACCCCCCGAGCCCCCCCAGACCCCCCCTCAGGGACCCTCTGAGACCCCCCCAGGCCCCCCAAGTCCCCCCCAACCCCCCCAGATCCACTCCAGGGACCCCTTGACCCCCCCAGACCCCCCCTCAGCGACCCCCAGAGGCCTGAGACCCCCCCAGCCCCCCCAACCCCCCCAGTTCCACTCCAGGGATCCCCCTCAGGGAACCCCCAGAGCCCTGAGACCCCCCCCAGCCCCCCCAAATCCCCCCAAACCCCCCCAGATCCACTCCAGGGACCCCTTGACCTCCCCAGGGACCCCCAGAGCCCCCCCGAGCCCCCCCAGACCCCCCCAGACCCCCCTCAGGGACCCCCTGAGACCCCCACAGGCCCCCCAAGTCCCCCCCAACCCCCCCAGATCCACTCCAGGGACCCCTTGACCCCCCCAGACCCCCCTCAGCGACCCCCAGAGCCCTGAGACCCCCCCAGCCCCCCCAACCCCCCCAGTTCCACTCCAGGGATCCCCCTCAGCGACCCCCAGAGCCCTGAGACCCCCCCAGCCCCCCCAACCCCCCCAGTTCCACTCCAGGGATCCCCCTCAGGGACCCCCCAGAGCCCTGAGACCCCCCCAGCCCCCCAAATCCCCCCAAACCCCCCCAGATCCACTCCAGGGACCCCTTGACCTCCCCAGGGACCCCCAGAGCCCCCCCGACCCCCCCAGACCCCCCTCAGGGACCCCCTGAGACCCCCACAGGCCCCCCAAGTCCCCCCCAACCCCCCCAGATCCACTCCAGGGACCCCTTGACCCCCCCAGACCCCCCTCAACGACCCCCAGAGCCCTGAGACCCCCCCGGGACCCCCAAGTCCCCCCAAACACCTCCAGAGCCCCCCCAGACCCCCTAAGACCCCCCAGGGACCCCCCGGCCCCCCCCGGCTATTTCCTTCCCCCTCCCCATTTCCCAGCGTCCTTCGCGTGTCCCGGAAGGGGTTGTGACGTCATTTCGACCTCACTTCCGGCCACCGCCGCCGAGTCGCGAGCGCAGAACGTGCTGCTGCCGCCGCGTGCGAGTGAGGAGGGGGAGGGGCTGGGGGGCTTGGGGGGCGGGGGGGGGCTGGGGGTGGGGGGAAGGGCAGGGGGGTGGGGGAGGGGGGATTGTGGGGCTGGGGGGGGGGAGGGGCGCCAGGGGGTGGGGGAGGGGCACTGGGGGGAGGGGTGGGGGGAGGGGGAGGTGCCCCAGGGGTGGGGGGAGGGGGATTGTGGGGCTGGGGGGGGGGAGGGGCGCCAGGGGTGGGGGAGGGGCACTGGGGGGAGGGGGTGGGGGGAGGGGGAGGTGCCCCAGGGGTGGGGGGAGGGGGGATTGTGGGGCTGGGGGGGGGAGGGGCGCCAGGGGTGGGGGAGGGGCACTGGGGGGAGGGGGTGGGGGGAGGGGGCTGGGGGTTGATGGGGGGAGGTGGGGGAGGGGGGATGGGGGGAGGGGACTGAGGGGGGAGGGGGCCCAGGGGTGGAGGAGGGGCTGGGGGAAGGGGGGTTAATCAGGGGTTCTGGGGGGGGGAGGGGCTGTGGGGGGATCGGGGGGAGGGGCTAGGGGGAGGGGGTGTGGCAAGAGGGGGGATGTGGGGTGGGGGAGGGGGCTGGGGGTTGATGGGGGGAGGTGGGGGAGGGGGATTGGGGGGAGGGGACTGAGGGGGGAGGGGGCCCAGGGGTGGGGGAGGGGCTGGGGGAGGGGGGTAATTAGAGGCTCTGGGGGGAAGGGGTGGGGGAGGGGGATTGGGGGGAGGGGCAGTAGGGGGGTGCAACAAGTGGGGGGGATATATGAAGGGGGAGGGGCTGGGGTGGGGGGAGGGGTAGTGTGAGGCTGTTTGGGGGTGGGGTAGGGGCAGTGGGGGGAGGGGCAGTGGGGGGAGGGGCAGTGGGGGTGTGTGACAAGGGGGGGATGGGGGGGATATGGGGGGGGAGGGGCTGGGGTGGGGGGAGGAGCAGTGAGAGGCCGTTTGGGGCTGGGGGGTGGGGGAGGGGCTGTGGGGGGAGGGGCAGTAGGGGGTGTGACAAGGGAGGGAGGGGAGGATATGTGAGGGGGAGGGGCAGTGTGGGGGGAGGGGTAGTGTGAGGCTGTTTGGAGGTGGGGGAGGGGCTGTGGGGGGGTGTGACAAGGGGGGCTGGGGGGATATGTGAGGGGGGGATTGGCTGGGGTGGGGGGAGGGGCTGTGCGGGGGGGAGGGGCAGTGGGGGTGTGTGGCAAGGGGGGGGATGGGGGGATATGTGAGGGGGAGGGGCAGTGGGGGGGGGGGAGGGGCAGTGCGAGGCCATTTGGGGCTTGGGGAGGGGGGGGAGGGGCAGTGTGGGGGGGTCTCAATGACTCCGGGTGGGGGAGGGGTGTGCCTGACCCCCCCCCCTCCCCTGGCCCCTCCCCCAGCCCCTCCCCCGCCATGTCCCGGTTCTTCACCACCGGCTCCGACAGCGAATCCGAATCGTCCGTCTCGGGGGACGAGACGGCGGCCAAACCCGCCGGGGGGAACTATGGGAAGTGAGTGGGGGAGGGGCGGGGGGGGAGGCGGGGGGAGGGGAGGGGGGGGAGGGGGAGGGGAGGGGGTGGGGAGGGGCAGAGGGGGAGGGGAGGGGGTGGGGAGGGGGAGGGGGAGGGGGAGGGGAGGGGGTGGGGATGGGGAGGGGGGGAGGGGGAGGGGAGGGGGAGGGGAAGGGGGCGGGGGGGAGGGGGAGGGGAGGGGGTGGGGAGGGGGTGGGGAGGGGCAGAGGGGGAGGGGAGGGGGTGGGGATGGGGAGGGGAGGGGGAGGGGAGGGGGGAGGGGGAGGGGAGGGGCGGGGGGAGGGGGAGGGGAGGGGGTGGGGAGGGGCAGAGGGGGAGGGGAGGGGGTGGGGATGGGGAGGGGGAGGGGGAGGGGAGGGGGTGGGGATGGGGAGGGGGGAGGGGAGGGGGTGGGGATGGGGAGGGGGAGGGGGAGGGGAGGGGGTGGGGAGGGGGAGGGGGAGGGGAGGGGGTGGGGAGGGGCGGGGGGGAGGGGGAGGGGAGGGGGTGGGGATGGGGAGGGGGAGGGGCAGGAGAAGGGGGAGGGGGTTGAGCAGGGAGAGGTGGAGAGGAGAGGGGAGGGGGAGGGAGTGGGGAGGGGCAGGGGGAGGGGAGGGGGTGGGGAGGGCTGAGAGGCAGCGGAGGAGCATGGGGAGGGGCAGAGGGGGTGGGGGAGGGGGAGGGGGAGAGGGAGAGGGGCAGAGGGGGTGGGGGGAGGGGCAGAGGGAGGGGGTGGGGGAGTGGGGATGGGGAGGGGGGAGGGGCAGGAGAAGGGGGAGGGGGTCGAGCAGGGAGAGGTGGAGAGGAGAGGGGAGGGGGAGGGAGTGGGGAGGGGCAGGGGGTGGGGGAGGGGGTGAGGAGGGGAAGGGGGGAGGGGGAGGTGCGGGGGGATGGGCAGGGGGTGGGGGAGGGGGTGAGGAGGGGGAGGGGCACGGGGTGGGGAGAGGGAGGAAAGGGGTGTGACAAGGAGAGGGGGAGGGGCAGGGGGTGGGGAGGGGGAGGGGGAGGGGACAGAGGGGGTGGGGGAGGGGTAGAGGGAGGGGGAGGGGCTGGGAAGAGGGGTGGGGGAGGGGAAGGGGGAGGGGCAGGGGGTGAGGGAGGGGGAGGGGCAGAGGGAGGGGGTGGGGGAGTGGTGATGGGGAGGGGGAGGGGATAGAGAGGGTGGGGGAGGGGGTGGGGGGAGAGGGGAGGGGAGGGGGTGGGGGAGGGGAGGGGAAGGGGCAGGGGGAGGGGAGAGGGCTGGGGGAGGGGCAGGGGAGGGGGAGGAGCAGGGGGTGGGGGAGGGGCAGGGATTAGGGTAGGGTGGGGGATGGGTGGAGGGAGGGGAGGGGTTGGGGTGGGGTGGGGGTCGGCAAAGGGGAGGGGCCGAGGTGTGGCAGGGGAGGGGTCTGTGCCCCTCCCCCCACCGCTCACCCCCTCCCCCTCCCCCCTCCCCCGCCCCTCCCCCCCCCCCCAGGCCGCTGCTGCTCAGTGAGGATGAGGAGGACACCAAGCGCGTCGTGCGCAGCGCCAAGGACAAGAGGTGCCCCTCCCCCACCCCCTCCCCTGCCCCTCCCCCACCCCGCTGCCCCTCCCCCAATTCCCAGCCCCTCCCCCACCCCGCAGCCCCTCCCCCACCCCCCAAGTGCCCCTCCCCCACCCCACAACTCCCCTCCCCCAACCCCCAGCCCCTCCCCCACCACTCCCTAATGCCCCTTCCCCACCTCCCTGCCCCTCCCCCATCCTCCTGCCCCACCCCCCTGCCCCTCCCCCACCCCCTCCCCCACCCCTCCCTAACGCCCCTCCCCCCCCAGATTCCAGGAGCTCTCGGGGCTGATCCGCTCCCCCCAACCCCCCCAAATTGGGACCCCACCCCCTCTCTGAGCCCCCCCAAGTGCCCTTCCCCCTCCCCCAACCCCCAGCCCCTCCCCCACCCCTCCCTAACGCCCCTCCCCCCCCAGATTCCAGGAGCTCTCGGGGCTGATCCGCTCCCCCCAACCCCCCCAAATTGGGACCCCACCCCCTCTCTGAGCCCCCCCAAGTGCCCTTCTCCCCTCCCCCACCCCCCTTGCCCCTCCCCCTCTCTTAGTACCCCTCCCCCACCCCCCTTGCCCCTCCCCCCCACAGCTCAGACAAGCTGATGGGGCTGATCTGAGCCCCTCCAACCCCCCCAACTGGGACCCCACCCCCTCTCTGAGCCCCCCAAGTGCCCCTCCCCCTCACCCCCTCCCCTCCCCCCCCCAGGTTCGAGGAGCTCTCGGGGCTGATCCGCTCCCCCCAACCCCCCCAAATTGGGACCCCACCCCCTCTCTGAGCCCCCCCAAGTGCCCCTCCCCCTCCCCCACCTCCCTTGCCCCTCCCCCTCTCTTAGTACCCCTCCCCCACCCCCCTTGCCCCTCCCCCCACAGCTCAGACAAGCTGATGGGGCTGATCTGAGCCCCCCAACTGGGACCCCACCCCCTCTCTGAGCCCCCCCAAGTGCCCCTCCCCCTCCCCCACCTCCCTTGCCCCTCCCCCCTCTCTTAGTACCCCTCCCCCACCCCCCTTGCCCCTCCCCCCACAGCTCAGACAAGCTGATGGGGCTGATCTGAGCCCCCCAACTCGGACCCCACCCCCTCTCTGAGCCCCCCCAAGTGCCCCTCCCCCTCACCCCCCTTGTGCCCCTCCCCCCCCAGGTTCGAGGAGCTCTCGGGGCTGATCCGCTCCCCCCCAACCCCCCCAAATTGGGACCCCACCCCCTCTCTGAGCCCCCCAAGTGCCCCTCCCCCTCACCCCCTCCCCTCCCCCCCAGGTTCGAGGAGCTCTCGGGGCTGATCCGCTCCCCCCAACCCCCCAAATTGGGGCCCCACCCCCTCTCTGAGCCCCCCAGTGCCCCTCCCCCTCCCCCACCTCCCTTGCCCCTCCCCCCAGAGCTCAGACAAGCTGATGGGGCTGATCTGAGCCCCCCAACTGGGACCCCACCCCTCTCTGAGCCCCCCAAGTGCCCCTCCCCCTCACCCCCCTCCCCTCCCCCCCCAGGTTCGAGGAGCTCTCGGGGCTGATCCGCTCCCCCCAACCCCCCCAAATTGGGACCCCACCCCCTCTCTGAGCCCCCCAAGTGCCCCTCCCCCTCACCCCCCTCCCCTCCCCCCCCCAGGTTCGAGGAGCTCTCGGGGCTGATCCGCTCCCCCCAACCCCCCCAAATTGGGGCCCCACCCCCTCTCTGAGCCCCCCCAAGTGCCCCTCCCCCTCCCCCACCTCCCTTGCCCCTCCCCCCAGAGCTCAGACAAGCTGATGGGGCTGATCTGAGCCCCCCAACTGGGACCCCACCCCCTCTCTGAGCCCCCCAAGTGCCCCTCCCCCTCACCCCCCTCCCCTCCCCCCCAGGTTCGAGGAGCTCTCGGGGCTGATCCGCTCCCCCCAACCCCCCCAAATTGGGACCCCACCCCCTCTCTGAGCCCCCCAAGTGCCCCTCCCCCTCACCCCCTCCCCTCCCCCCCAGGTTCGAGGAGCTCTCGGGGCTGATCCGCTCCCCCCAACCCCCCCAAATTGGGGCCCCACCCCCTCTCTGAGCCCCCCCAAGTGCCCCTCCCCCTCCCCCACCTCCCTTGCCCCTCCCCCCAGAGCTCAGACAAGCTGATGGGGCTGATCTGAGCCCCCCAACTGGGACCCCACCCCCTCTCTGAGCCCCCCAAGTGCCCCTCCCCTCACTCCCCCTCCCCTCCCCCCCAGGTTCGAGGAGCTCTCGGGGCTGATCCGCTCCCCCCAACCCCCCCAAATTGGGACCCCACCCCCTCTCTGAGCCCCCCCAAGTGCCCCTCCCCCCTCACCCCCCTCCCCTCCCCCCAGGTTCGAGGAGCTCTCGGGGCTGATCCGCTCCCCCCAACCCCCCCAAATTGGGGCCCCACCCCCTCTCTGAGCCCCCCAAGTGCCCCTCCCCCTCCCCCACCTCCCTTGCCCCTCCCCCCAGAGCTCAGACAAGCTGATGGGGCTGATCTGAGCCCCCAACTGGGACCCCACCCCCTCTCTGAGCCCCCCCAAGTGCCCCTCCCCCCTCACCCCCCTCCCCTCCCCCCCAGGTTCGAGGAGCTCTCGGGGCTGATCCGCTCCCCCCAACCCCCCCAAATTGGGACCCCACCCCCTCTCTGAGCCCCCCCAAGTGCCCTTCTCCCCTCCCCACCCCCCTTGCCCCTCCCCCCTCTCTTAGTACCCCTCCCCCACCCCCCTTGCCCCTCCCCCCCACAGCTCAGACAAGCTGATGGGGCTGATCTGAGCCCCCCAACTGGGACCCCACCCCCTCTCTGAGCCCCCCAAGTGCCCCTCCCCCTCCCCACCCCCTCCCCTCCCCCCCCCAGGTTCGAGGAGCTCTCGGGGCTGATCCGCTCCCCCCAACCCCCCCAAATTGGGACCCCACCCCTCTCTGAGCCCCCCCAGTGCCCTTCTCCCCCCCACCCCCTGCCCCTCCCCTCTTAGTACCCTCCCCACCCCCTTGCCCCTCCCCCCACAGCTCAGACAAGCTGATGGGGCTGATCTGAGCCCTCCAACCCCCCCAACTGGGACCCCACCCCCTCTCTGAGCCCCCCAAGTGCCCCTCCCCCTCACCCCCCTCCCCTCCCCCCCAGGTTCGAGGAGCTCTCGGGGCTGATCCGCTCCCCCCAACCCCCCCAAATTGGGACCCCACCCCCTCTCTGAGCCCCCCAAGTGCCCTTCTCCCCTCCCCCACCCCCTTGCCCCTCCCCCTCTCTTAGTACCCCTCCCCCACCCCCCTTGCCCCTCCCCCCACAGCTCAGACAAGCTGATGGGGCTGATCTGAGCCCCTCCAACCCCCCCAACTGGGACCCCACCCCCTCTCTGAGCCCCCCAAGTGCCCCTCCCCCCTCACCCCCCTTGTGCCCCTCCCCCCCAGGTTCGAGGAGCTCTCGGGGCTGATCCGCACGCTGCGCAACGCCATGAAGATCCGCGACGTCACCAAGTGCCTGGAGGAGTTCGAGCTGCTGGGCCGGGCCTTCGCCAAGGCCAGGGGGTGGTGGACAAGGAGGGGGTCCCCCGCTTCTACATCCGCATCCTGGCCGACCTGGAGGACTACCTGGCCGAGGTGGGGGGAGGGGGAAGGGGGTGGGGGGGCGGGGGAGGGGGTGGGGAGGGGTATAGGGGGTGGGGGAGCTGGGAAGGGGGATGGGGGGGCTGGGAAGGGGGTGTCCCCCAATTTATGGTAGTCTGGTTGGTGGTTGAGGGGGGTATTTGGGGGAGGGGTGGGTGGGGGAGGGGTGGGAAGGGAGATAGGGGGGCTGGGGGAGCTGGGAAGGGGGATGGGGGGCTGGGAAGGGGGTGTCCCCCAATTTATAGAAGGTTGATTGGTGGTTTAGGGGGGTATTTGGGGGAGGGGGGTGGGGGAGGGGGTGGGGGAGGGGGTAGGAGGAGGGGGAGGGGGTGGGGGGTGGGGGAGGGGTGGGGAGGGGGGTGGGGGGCCAACCTGGAGGACTACCTGGCCGAGGTGGGGGGAGGGGGAAGGGGGTGGGGGGGGCGGGGGAGGGGGTGGGGAGGGGTATAGGGGGGTGGGGGAGCTGGGAAGGGGGATGGGGGGCTGGGAAGGGGGTGTCCCCCAATTTATGGTAGTCTGGTTGGTGGTTGAGGGGGGTATTTGGGGGAGGGGTGGGTGGGGGAGGGGTGGGAAGGGAGATAGGGGGGCTGGGGGAGCTGGGAAGGGGGATGGGGGGCTGGGAAGGGGGTGTCCCCCAATTTATAGAAGGTTGATTGGCGGTTTAGGGGGGTATTTGGGGGAGGGGGTGGGTGGGGGAGGGGTGGGAAGGGAGATAGGGGGGCTGGGGGAGCTGGGAAGGGGGATGGGGGGGCTGGGAAGGGGGTGTCCCCCAATTTATAGAAGGTTGATTGGTGGTTTAGGGGGGTATTTGGGGGAGGGGGGTGGGGGAGGGGTGGGGGAGGGGGTAGGAGGAGGGGGAGGGGGTGGGGGGTGGGGGAGGGGTGGGGAGGGGGGTGGGGGGCCAACCTGGAGGACTACCTGGCCGAGGTGGGGGGAGGGGGAAGGGGGTGGGGGGGGCGGGGGAGGGGGTGGGGAGGGGTATAGGGGGGTGGGGGAGCTGGGAAGGGGGATGGGGGGGCTGGGAAGGGGGGTGTCCCCCAATTTATGGAAGGTCTGATTGGTGGTTTAGGGGGGTATTTGGGGGAGGGGTGGGTGGGGGAGGGGTGGGAAGGGAGATAGGGGGGCTGGGGGAGCTGGGAAGGGGGATGGGGGGGCTGGGAAGGGGGGTGTCCCCCAATTTATAGAAGGTTGATTGGTGGTTTAGGGGGGTATTTGGGGGGAGGGGGGTGGGGGAGGGGGTGGGGAGGGGGTAGGAGGAGGGGGTGGGGGGTGAGGGGTGGGGAGGGGGCTGGGAAGGGGGGTGTCCCCCAATTTATGGTAGTCTGGTTGGTGGTTGAGGGGGGTACTTGGGGGAGGGGTGGGTGGGGGAGGGGTGGGAAGGGAGATAGGGGGGCTGGGGGAGCTGGGAAGGGGGATGGGGGGGCTGGGAAGGGGGTGTCCCCCAATTTATAGAAGGTTGATTGGTGGTTTAGGGGGGTATTTGGGGGAGGGGGGTGGGGGAGGGGTGGGAAGGGAGATAGGGGGGCTGGGGGAGCTGGGAAGGGGGATGGGGGGGCTGGGAAGGGGGGTGTCCCCCAATTTATAGAAGGTTGATTGGTGGTTTAGGGGGGTATTTGGGGGAGGGGGGTGGGGGAGGGGTGGGGGAGGGGGTAGGAGGAGGGGGAGGGGGGTGGGGGTGGGGGAGGGGTGGGGAGGGGGGTGGGGGGCCAACCTGGAGGACTACCTGGCCGAGGTGGGGGGAGGGGGAAGGGGGTGGGGGGGCGGGGGGGGGGTGGGGAGAGGGGCGGAGGTGGTAGGAGTTGGGGGAAGGGGGATGGGAGGGGGATGGGGGGTGGGGGAGGGGGTGAAGAAGGATGGGGGGGTGGGGGAGGGGTGGGGAGGGGGATGGGGGGTGTAGGAGGGGGTGGGGAGGGGGTGAAGAAGGATGGGGGGTGGGGGGTGTAGGAGGGGGTGGGGGAGGGGGAAGGGGGTGGGGGGGGCAGGGAGGTGGGGAGGGGGTGGAGGGGTCCCTGTGGGTCCCTGTGGGTCCCTATGGGTCCCTATGGGTCCCTATGGGTCTCTATGGGTCCCTATGGGTCCCTATGGGTCCCTGTGGGTCCCTATGGGTCTCTATGGGTCCCTGTGGGTCCCTGTGGGTCCCTATGGGTCCCTATGGGTCCCTGTGGGTCCCTATGGGTCCCTATGGGTCCCTGTGGGTCCCTGTGGGTCCCTATGGGTCCCTATGGGTCCCTGTGGGTCCCTATG
The DNA here is from genome assembly GCA_027925045.1 of Hypotaenidia okinawae. Lineage (NCBI taxonomy): Eukaryota > Metazoa > Chordata > Aves > Gruiformes > Rallidae > Hypotaenidia > Hypotaenidia okinawae. The sequence goes on from BSDF01000039.1 coordinate 51,832, forward strand.
GGTCCCTATGGGTCCCTGTGGGTCTCTATGGGTCCCTGTGGGTCTCTATGGGTCTCTATGGGTCCCTGTGGGTCCCTATGGGTCCCTATGGGTCCCTATGGGTCCCTATGGGTCCCTATGGGTCTCTATGGGTCCCTATGGGTTCCTATGGGTCCCTATGGGTCTCTATGGGTCTCTATGGGTCCCTGTGGGTCTCTATGGGTCCCTATGGGTCCCAGTGGCTCCCAGTGGCTCCCAGTGGGTATCTCCCAGTGCATCCCAGTGTGTGGCAGTGTGTCCCAGTGGTTCCCAGTGTGTCCCAGTGGGTGTGTCCCAGTGCATCCCAGTAGCTCCCAGTGTCTCCCAGTGTCTCCCAGTGTCTCCCAGTGTCTCCCAGTGGTCCCAGAGTGTCTCCCAGTGGGTCCCAGTAGCTCCCAGTGGCTCCCAGAATGTCTCCCAGTGGCTCCCAGTGTGTGGCAGTGGGTTCCAGTGGCTCCCAGTGCCTCCCAGTGGGTCCTAGTGCATCCCAGCGTGTGGCAGTGTCTCCCAGTGGGTCCCAGCGTGTCCCAGTCTGAGTCCCTGTCCCCCCCCCCAGCTGTGGGAGGACAAGGAGGGGAAGAAGCGGATGAACAAGAACAACGCGAAGGCGCTGAGCACCCTGCGGTCCCAGCGGCTCCCAGGAAGTCACAACAGGGGCTACGAGGGTGTCTGATCAGTGGACTACCAGTACCCCAGGTGGCGCCCGGAGGGTGTCCCAGGGGCGCAGGGGCCCCAGTGGCGCCCGGAGGGGCTCCCAGGGGCTGCTCAGTGGACTACCAGACAGGTGGGGCAGGGGCTCCCAGTGGGTCGCAGCGTGTCCCAATCGGGGGCCAGGGCCCGCACAGCTGTGGGAGGGCGAGGAGGGTAATGGGCGGAGGGGCAAGGGCGACGGGGAGGGGTACACTGCGGGAGCGGCGGAGGAGGCAATGGGGAGGGGCTACGAGGGGCTGATCAGGGACTACAGACAGGTGGGGGAGGGGCAGGGGGAGGGGCAGTGGGGGAGGGGCTACGAGGGGCTGATCAGGGACTACAGACAGGTGGGGGAGGGGCGGGGGAGGGGAGGGGCAAGGGGGAGGGGAGGGGTAATGGGGGAGGGGCTACGAGGGGCTGATCAGGGACTACAGACAGGTGGGGGAGGGGCAAGGGGGGAGGGGGGCAGTGGGGGAGGGGCAAGGGGGAGGGGGAGGGGTAATGGGGGAGGGGCTACGAGGGGCTGATCAGGGACTACAGACAGGTGGGGGAGGGGCAGGGGGGAGGGGCAGTGGGGGAGGGGCAAGGGGGAGGGGGAGGGGTAATGGGGGAGGGGCAAGGGGGAGGGGAGGGGTAATGGGGGAGGGGCTACGAGGGGCTGATCAGGGACTACAGACAGGTGGGGGAGGGGCGGGGGGTGGGGGAGGGGCAAGGGGGGAGGGGGGCTGATCAGGGACTACAGACAGGTGGGGAGGGGCAAGGGGGAGGGGCAGTGGGGGAGGGGCAAGGGGGAGGGGGAGGGGTAATGGGGGAGGGGCTACGAGGGGCTGATCAGGGACTACAGACAGGTGGGGGAGGGGCGGGGGGAGGGGCAGTGGGGGAGGGGCAAGGGGGAGGGGGGCTGATCAGGGACTACAGACAGGTGGGGGAGGGGCAGGGGGAGGGGCAGTGGGGGAGGGGCAAGGGGGAGGGGGCTGATCAGGGACTACAGACAGGTGGGGGAGGGGCGGGGGGGTGGGGGAGGGGCAAGGGGGGAGGGGGGCTGATCAGGGACTACAGACAGGTGGGGAGGGGCAGGGGGGTGGGGGAGGGGCAAGGGGGAGGGGGGCTGATCAGGGACTACAGACAGGTGGGGGAGGGGCAGGGGGGAGGGGCAGTGGGGGAGGGGCAAGGGGGGAGGGGAGGGGTAATGGGGGAGGGGCTACGAGGGGCTGATCAGGGACTACAGACAGGTGGGGGAGGGGCAGGGGGAGGGGCAAGGGGGAGGGGGAGGGGTAATGGGGGAGGGGCTACGAGGGGCTGATCAGGGACTACAGACAGGTGGGGGAGGGGCAGGGGGAGGGGCAGTGGGGGAGGGGCAAGGGGGAGGGGGGCTGATCAGGGACTACAGACAGGTGGGGGAGGGGCGGGGGGTGGGGAGGGGCAAGGGGGGAGGGGGGCTGATCAGGGACTACAGACAGGTGGGGGAGGGGCAGGGGGGTGGGGGAGGGGCAAGGGGGGAGGGGGGCTGATCAGGGACTACAGACAGGTGGGGGAGGGGCAGGGGGGTGGGGGAGGGGCAAGGGGGGAGGGGGCTGATCAGGGACTACAGACAGGTGGGGGAGGGGCGGGGGGAGGGGCAGTGGGGAGGGGCAAGGGGAGGGGAGGGGTAATGGGGGAGGGGCTACGAGGGCTGATCAGGGACTACAGACAGGTGGGGGAGGGGCAGGGGGTGGGGCAAGGGGAGGGTAATGGGGGAGGGGCTACGAGGGGCTGATCAGGGACTACAGACAGGTGGGGGAGGGGCAGGGGGTGGGGCAGTGGGGAGGGGGAGGGGTAATGGGGGAGGGGCTACGAGGGGCTGATCAGGGACTACAGACAGGTGGGGGAGGGGCAGGGGGAGGGGCAAGGGGAGGGGGCTGATCAGGGACTACAGACAGGTGGGGAGGGGCAGGGGGTGGGGGAGGGGCAAGGGGGAGGGGGCTGATCAGGGACTACAGACAGGTGGGGGAGGGGCAAGGGGGAGGGGAGGGAATGGGGGAGGGGCAAGGGGGAGGGGAGGTAATGGGGGAGGGGCTACGAAGGGCTGATCAGGGACTACAGACAGGTGGGGGAGGGGCAGGGGGGTGGGGGAGGGGCAAGGGGGAGGGGGCTGATCAGGGACTACAGACAGGTGGGGGAGGGGCAGGGGGGGGGGAGGGGCAAGGGGGAGGGGGCTGATCAGGGACTACAGACAGGTGGGGAGGGCAGGGGGTGGGGCAAGGGGAGGGGAGGGGTAATGGGGGAGGGGCTACGAGGGGCTGATCAGGGACTACAGACAGGTGGGGGAGGGGCAGGGGGGAGGGCAAGGGGGGAGGGGCAGTGGGGGGGGGGGCTGATCAGGGACTACAGACAGGTGGGGGGAGGGGCAAGGGGGGAGGGGCGGGGGGAGGGGCAATGGGGGTGGGGGAGGGGCAGTGGGGGGAGGGGGAGGGGTAAAGGGGGTGGGGGGCTGATCAGGGACTACAGACAGGTGGGGGGGAGGGAGGGGGAAATGGGGGGAGGGGGAATGGGGAGGGGTAATGGGAGAGGGGAAACGGGGGGAGGGGTAATAGGGGTGGGGGAGGGGCAGTGGGGGAGGGGTAAAGGGAGGTGGAGGAAATGGGGGGGACGGGCAAGGGGGGAGGGGAAATGGGGAGGAGGGGACATGGGGGTGGGGGAGGGGCAGTGGGGGGAGGGGGAGGGGGCAATATGGGGGAGGGGCAAGGGGGAGGGGAAATGGGGAGGGGTAATGGGGGTGGGGGAGGGGCAGTAGGGGTGGGGGAGGGGCGGGGGGGGCAATGGGGAGGAGCAAGGGGGGAGGGGTAATGGGGGGAGAGTCAAGGGGGGGAGGGGCAATAGGGAGGGGGAGGGGTAAGGGGAGGGGCAATGGGGGGAGTGGGAGGGGCAAGGGGGGAGGGGGAGGGGGGTCATGGAGAGGGGGATGGGGGTAATGAGGGAGGGGAAATGGGGGGCGGGGCAATGTGGGGTGGGGGGAGGGGCAGGTTCGGGCAGCTCCTCCCCCTCCCCCCCAGAACCCGGAGCTGTCGGACGACGACGAGGAGAAGAAGAGTCGCGACTCGGAGGGTGAGGGGGGGAGGGGCCCCTCCCCCACCCCCCAACCCCTCCCCCAACCTCCCTTACCCTCCCAACCCCCCCACCCCCACCTGTGGGCCCCTCCCCCCACCTATTGGTCCCAAACCCCCCCAACATCCCCCTCCCCCAGCCCCCCACTCGTGCCCCTCCCCCCACCTATGGCTCCCCCCTCCCACCCCCCAACATCCTCCTCCCCCAGCCCCCCACTCGTGCCCCTCCCCCCACCTATGGCTCCCCCTCCCACCCCCCAACATCCCCCTCCCCCAGCCCCCCACCTCAGTGCCCCTCCCCCCACCTATGGGTCCCAACCCCCCCCCCCAACATCCCCCTCCCCCCAGCCCCCTCTTGTGCCCCTCCCCCCACTCACATCTCCCAACCCCCCACTTCAGTGCCCCTCCCCCCACCTATGGGTCCCAACCCCCCCCCCAACATCCCCCTCCCCCCAGCCCCCTCTTGTGCCCCTCCCCCCACTTACATCTCCCAACCCCCCACTTCAGTGCCCCTCCCCCCATCTATTGGGTCCCAAACCCCCCACCACCACCGTCCCCCTCCCCCCAGCCCCCCACTTCAACGCCCCTCCCCCCACCTATGGGTCCCAACCCCCCCACCCCCCACCTGTGGGCCCCTCCCCCCACCTATGGGTACCAACCCCCATCCCCCTCCCTCACTCCCCCCAGCCCCCCACATCAGTTCCCCTCCCCCCACCTATGGGTCCCAACCCCCCCTCCCCCACATCCCCCTCCCCAACCCCCCCAGCCCCCCATTTATCCCCCTCCCCCCACCTATGGGTCCCAACCCCCCCCCCCCCAAAACATCCCCCTCCCCCCAGCCCACTTCTTGTGCCCCTCCCCCCACTTACATCTCCCAACCCCCCACTTCAGTGCCCCTCCCCCCACCTATGGGTCCCAACCCCCCCAACCCCCACCTGTGGGCCCCTCCCCCCACCTATGGGTACCAACCCCCCCACCCCCAAAACATCCCCCTCCCCCCCCAGCCCCCCTCTTGTGCCCCTCCCCCCACTTGCATCTCCCAACCCCCCAGCCCCCCCACTTCAGTGCCCCTCCCCCCACCTACATCCCCCTCCCCCCACTTCCATCACCCAACACCCCCAGCTGCCCCCCTCCCCCTCCCCCCACTTGTGGGTCCAGACTCCCCTTCCTCACGGGTCGCCCCTCCCCCCTGCCCCCCTCCCCCTCCCCCCAGGCTCCAGCTCTTCGGCCTCGGAGCCGGATGACGATGACGTCGGCGTCGCCGCGTTCCTGCGGCGCAAAGAGGCGGCCGAGACCCGGGGGAGGAAGAAGGGGGAGGTGAGGGGGGGGGGAGGGGCAGGGGCAGGGGGTGGGTGGGGGGAGGGGAGGGGGGTGGGGTAGAGATTCCCCCTCCTTGAAGGTGGGGGAGGGGCCGGGGTGGTGGGAGAGGAAGAAGGGGGGGGAGGAAGAAGGGGGGGGAGGGGCAGGGGGGTGGGGGCAGGGGGGTGGGTGGGGGGAGGGGAGGGGGGTGGGGGAGGGGAAGGGAAGGGGGTGGGGTAGAGATTCCCCCCTCCTTGAAGGTGGGGGAGGGGCCGGGGTGGTGGGAGAGGAAGAAGGGGGGGAGGAAGAAGGGGGGAGGGGCAGGGGGGTGGGTGGGGGGAGGGGAGAGGGGGTGGGGAGGGGAGGGGGTGGGGGAGGGGAAGGGGTGGGGTAGAGATTCCCCCTCCTTGAAGGTGGGGGAGGGGCCGGGGTGGTGGGAGAGGAAGAAGGCGGGGGGGAGGAAGAAGGGGGGGAGGGGCAGGGGGGTGGGTGGGGGGAGGGGAGAGGGGGTGGGGGAGGGGAGGGGGGTGGGGGAGGGGAAGGGGTGGGGTAGAGATTCCCCCCTCCTTGAAGGTGGGGGAGGGGCCGGGGTGGTGGGAGAGGAAGAAGGGGGGGAGGAAGAAGGGGGGGAGGGGCAGGGGGGGTGGGTGGGGGGAGGGGAGAGGGGGTGGGGGAGGGGAGGGGGGTGGGGGAGGGGAAGGGGTGGGGTAGGAGATTCCCCCTCCTTGAAGGTGGGGGAGGGGCCGCGGTGGTGGGAGAGGAAGAAGGGGGGGGAGGAAGAAGGGGGGGAGGGGCAGGGGGGTGGGGGCAGGGGGGTGGGTGGGGGGAGGGAAGAGGGGGTGGGGGAGGGGAGGGGGGTGGGGGAGGGGAAGGGGGGAGTAGAGATTCCCCCTCCTTGAAGGTGGGGGAGGGGCTGGGGTGGTGGGAGAGGAAGAAGGGGGGAGGAAGAAGGGGGGGGAGGGGCAGGGGGGTGGGTGGGGGGAGGGGAGAGGGGGTGGGGGAGGGGAGGGGGGTGGGGGAGGGGAAGGGGGGAGTAGAGATTCCCCCCTCCTTGAAGGTGGGGGAGGGGCCGCGGTGGTGGGAGAGGAAGAAGGGGGGGGAGGAAGAAGGGGGGGAGGGGCAGGGGGGTGGGGGCAGGGGGTGGGTGGGGGGAGGGGAGAGGGGGTGGGGGAGGGGAGGGGGGTGGGGGAGGGGAAGGGGGGAGTAGGAGATTCCCCCTCCTTGAAGGTGGGGGAGGGGCTGGGGTGGTGGGAGAGGAAGAAGGGGGGGGAGGAAGAAGGGGGGGAGGGGCAGGGGGGGTGGGTGGGGGGAGGGGAGAGGGGGTGGGGGAGGGGAGGGGGTGGGGGAGGGGAAGGGGGGAGTAGAGATTCCCCGCTCCTTGAAGGTGGGGGAGGGGTTGGAGTGGTGGGGGAGGTGAGGGGGGGAGGGATGGGGGAGGAAGAAGGGGGAGAGGAGGGGGGTGGGAGGGGCGGGGGGGTGGGGGGAGGGGCAGGGGGGTGGGTGGGGGGAGGGGAGGGGTGGGGGGAAGGGAAGGGAAGGGGGTGGGGTAGAGATTCCCTCCTCCTTGAAGGTGGGGAAGGGGCCGGGGTGGTGGGGGAGGAAGAAGGGGTGGGGAGGGGGAGGGGGGTGGGGGCAGGGGGGTAGGTGGGGGTAGGGGAGGGGGTGGGGAGGGGAGGGGGTGGGGGAGGGGAAGGGGGAGTAGAGATTCCCCCTCCTTGAAGGTGGGGGAGGGGCCGGGGTGGTGGGGGAGGAAGAGGAGGAGGAAGATGAGGAGGAGGAGGAGGAAGAAGAGGGAGAGGGAGGAGGAGGAAGGTGGAGGAGGAGGAGGAGAAGGAGGAGGAGGAAGAGGAGGAGGAGGAAAAGGAGGAGGAGGAAGAGGAGGAAGAGGAGGAGGAAGAGGAAGAGGAGGAGGAAGAGGAAGAGGAGGAGGAAGAAGAGGAGGAAGAAGAGGGAGGATGAGGAGGAAGGTGGAGGAGGAAGAGGAGGAGGAGGAGGAAGAAGAGGAAGAGGAGGAGGAGGAAGAGGAAGAAGAGGAGGAGGAGGAGGAGGAGGAAGAGAGGGAGGAAGAAGAGGATGGAGGAGGGTGCAGTAAGTCGGAGGAGGGAGAGGAGGAAGAGGAAGAGAGGAAGGAAGAGGAGGATGGATGGAAGAGGAGGAGGAGGAAGAAGTGAAGAGGAAGAAGAGGAGGATGAAGAAGGGGAGGATGAGGAGGAAAGTGGAGGAGGAAGAGGAGAAAAAGGATGGAGGAGGATGGAAGGTGAAGAGGAAGAGGAGGGAAAGGAAGAAGAGAAGGAGGAAAAGGATGGAGAAGATGGAGGAAGAAGAGAGTGAGGAAGAGGAGGAGGAGGAGGAAGAAGAGAGGAAGAAGAGGGAGGGTGAGGAAGGTGGAGGAGGAAAAGGAGGGAGGAGGAGGAAGGTGAAGAGGAAGAGGAGGGAAAGGAGAAGGAAAAGGAAGAAGGAGAAGGAGGAGGAGGAGAAGGAGGAGGAGGAGGAAGAGGAGGAAAAGGAGGGAGGAGGAGGAAGGCAAAGAGGAAGAGGAGGGAAAGGAGAAGGAGGAAAAGGAGGGAGAAGAGGAAGAAGAGAGGAGGAAGAGGAGGAAGGAGGAAGAGGAGGAAGGAGGAAGAGGAGGAAGGAAGAAGAGGGAGGAGGAGGAAAAGAGGAAGGTGGAGGAAGAAGAGGGAGCAGGAGGAGGAAGGTGGAGGAGGAAGAGGAGGAAAAGGAGAAGGAGGAAAAGGAAGAGGAGGAGGAAAAGGAGAAGGGGAGGAAGAAGAGAGGGAGGAAGAAGAGGGAGGAGGAGGAAGAAGAGGAGGAAGGAGAGGGAGGAGGAGGAGGAAAAGGAGGAGGAGGAAGGCAAAGAGGAAGAGGAGGGAAAGGAGAAGGAGGAAGAGGAGGGAGAAGAGGGAGGATGAGGAAGGAGGAAGAGGAGGAAGGAAGAAGAAGAGGGAGGAAGGAGGAAGAGGAGGTGGGAGGAAGGGGAAGGGGAAGAGGAGGAGGAGGAGGAAAAAAGGTGTGTGGGGCTGCCCCCCAAGTGTGGGGCTGCCCCCCAGTGCCCCCTCTCCCCCCCCAGGCGGAGGAGGAGGAAGACTCCGGCTCGGAGGAGGAGGAAGATTGGGGCTCGTCCGGCTCCGGCTCCGACTCCGAGTCCGACGACGACGACGGGAAGTTCACCTCCCTGGCCTCCCGCTTCCTCAAGAAGTGAGACCCACACTTGGGGGCTGGGACCCACACTTGGGGGGCTGGGACCCAGGGGTGGGGTGTGGGACCCATGGGTGGGGGGCTGGGACCCATAAGTGGGGGGCGGGACCCAGGGGTGGGGGGCTGGGACCCATAAGTGGGGGGTGGGACCCGCAAGTGGGGGAGTGGGACCCATAAGTGGGGGGCTGGGACCCATAATTGGGGTACTGGGACCCATAAGTGGGGGGCTGGGACCCATAACTGGGGGGCTGGGACCCATAAGTGGGGGGCTGGGACCCATAACTGGGGCTGGGACCCACACTTGGGGGGCTGGGATCCACAAGTGGGGGGCTGGGACCCATAAGTGGGGGGTGGGATCCACAAGTGGGGGGCTGGGACCCATAAGCGGGGGCTGGGACCCATAAGTGGGGGGTGGGACCCACAAGTGGGGGGCTGGGACCCAGGGGTGGGGTGTGGGACCCACAAGTGGGGGGCTGGGACCCATAAGTGGGGGTGGGACCCATGGGTATGGGCTGGGACCCACAAGTGGGGGGCTGGGGGTGCTGGGACCCACACTTGGGGGGCTGGGATCCACAAGTGGGGGGCTGGGACCCAGGGGTGGGGGGCTGGGACCCATAAGTGTGGGGGTGGGACCCATAATTGGGGGACTGGGACCCAGGGGTGGGGGGCTGGGACCCATAAGTGGGGGATGGGACCCATAAGTGGGGGGCTGGGACCCATAAGTGGGGGTGGGACCCATGGGTATGGGCTGGGACCCACAAGTGGGGGGCTGGGGGTGCTGGGACCCACACTTGGGGGGCTGGGACCCACAAGTGGGGGGCTGGGACCCATAAGTGTGGGGGTGGGACCCATGGGTGGGGGCTGGGAGCCACAAGTGGGGGGCTGGGACCCATAAGTGGGGGGCTGGGACCCATGGGTGGGGGGCTGGGACCCATAAGTGTGGGGGTGGGACCCATAAGTGAGGGGCTGGGACCCATAAGTGCGGGGCTGGGACCCATAAGTGGGGGTGGGACCCATGGGTGAGGTGTGGGAGCCATGGGTGGGGGGCCAGAAGTGGGGGGCGGGACCCACAAGTGGGGGGCGGGACCCAGGGGTGGGGGGCCAGAAGTGGGTGCTCAGCCCCCTAAGTGTGGGGCAGGACCCATAAGTGGGGGGTGGAACCCTTAAATAAGGAGTGGGACCCATGAGTGGGACCCACTTATGGGTCCCAGCCCCACATCTATGGGTCCAGCCCCCAAGTGAGACCCAGCCCCCCACTTATGGGTCGCTGTGGGGCAGGGAGAGGGAGAACCAGGGTCACCCCAGGCAATAGGAGCCCCCTAAGTGACCCCAGATGTGGGCCCAGCCCCCCATCTCTGGGCCCAGCCCCCCATCTATGGGTCCAGCCCCCAAGTGAGACCCAGCCCCCACTTATGGGTCGCTGTGGGGCAGGGAGGAGGAGAACCAGGGTCACCCCAGGCAATAGGAGCCCCCTAAGTGACCCCAGATGTGGGTCCAGCCCCCCATCTATGGGTCCAGCCCCCCATCTATGGGTCCAGCCCCCCACTTATGGGTCCAGCCCCCCACTTATGGGTCGCTGTGGGGCAGGGAGAGGGAGAACCAGGGTCACCCCAGGCAATAGGACCCCCCTAAGTGACCCCAGATGTCTGTCCAGCCCCCATCTATGGGTCCAGCCCCCACTTCTGGGTCTAGCCCCCCACTTATGGGTCCAGCCCCCAAGTGAGACCCAGCCCCACGCTTGTGGGTCACGGTGGGGCAGGGAGGAGGAGAACCAGGGTCACCCCAGGCAATAGGAGCCCCCTAAGTGACCCCAGATGTGGGTCCAGCCCCCCATCTATGGGTCCAGCCCCCCATCTATGGGTCCAGCCCCCCACTTATGGGTCCAGCCCCCACTTATGGGTCACGGTGGGGCAGGGAGGAGGAGAACCAGGGTCACCCCAGGCAATAGGACCCCCTAAGTGACCCCAGATGTGGGTCCAGCCCCCCATCTATGGGTCCAGCCCCCCATCTATGGGTCCAGCCCCCCACTTATGGGTCCAGCCCCCCACTTATGGGTCGCTGTGGGGCAGGGAGGGGGAGAACCAGGGTCACCCCAGGCAATAGGAGCCCCCTGAGTGACCCCAGATGTGGGTCCAGCCCCCCATCTATGGGCCCAGCCCCCACTTCTGGGTCTAGCCCCCCATCTATGGGTCCAGCCCCCCAAGTGAGACCCAGCCCCACACTTGTGGGTCACTGTGGGGCAGGGAGGGGAAGAACCAGGGTCACCCCAGGCAATAGGAGCCCCCTGAGTGACCCCAGATGTCTGTCCAGCCCCCCATCTATGGGTCCAGCCCCCCACTTATGGGTCTAGCCCCCACTTATGGGTCCAGCCCCCCACTTATGGGTCGCTGTGGAGCAGGGAGAGGGAGAACCAGGGTCACCCCAGGCAATAGGAGCCCCCTGAGTGACCCCAGATGTCTGTCCAGCCCCCATCTATGGGTCCAGCCCCCCACTTATGGGTCTAGCCCCCCACTTATGGGTCCAGCCCCCAAGTGAGACCCAGCCCCACGCTTGTGGGTCACGGTGGGGCAGGGAGGAGGAGAACCAGGGTCACCCCAGGCAATAGGAGCCCCCTAAGTGACCCCAGATGTGGGTCCAGCCCCCCATCTATGGGTCCAGCCCCCCATCTATGGGTCCAGCCCCCCACTTATGGGTCCAGCCCCCCACTTATGGGTCGCTGTGGGGCAGGGAGGAGGAGAAACGGGCCGGGGGAGGGGAGAAGAAGCGGGAGGAAAAGGCCAAGAAGAAGCACGACCGACGGAGCCGCCGCGACGACGACGAGGAGGAGGATGAGGGGGAGTGGGAGAAGGTCAAGGGGGAGCGCCCCTCGTCAAGGTGGGGGAGGGGCAGGGGGTGGGGGAGGGGCTACGGGGGTGGGGGAGGGGCGGGAGGGGGTGGGGGAGGGGCTACAGGTGGGGGAGGGGCTACAGGTGGGGGAGGGGAGTGGGAGAAGGTCAAGGGGGAGCGCCCCTCGTCAAGGTGGGGGAGGGGCAGGGGGGTGGGGGAGGGGCTACGGGGGTGGGGGAGGGGCGGGAGGGGTGGGGGAGGGGCTACAGGTGGGGGAGGGGAGTGGGAGAAGGTCAAGGGGGAGCGCCCCTCGTCAAGGTGGGGGAGGGGCAGGGGGGTGGGGGAGGGGCTACGGGGGTGGGGGGAGGGGCGGGAGGGGTGGGGGAGGGGCTACAGGTGGGGGAGGGGCTACAGGTGGGGGAGGGGAGTGGGAGAAGGTCAAGGGGGAGCGCCCCTCGTCAAGGTGGGGGAGGGGCAGGGGGGTGGGGGAGGGGTAGGGGAGGGATGGGAGAGGTGGGGGAGGGGCTACAGGGGGAGGGGGAGGGGCAGGAGGGGGTGGGAGGGGGTAGGGGAGGGGTGGGAGGGGGAGGGGTGGGAGAGGGGGAGAAGGTCATGGGGGGAGGGCCCCTGGTCAAGGTGGGGGAGGGGCAGGGGGTGGGGGAGGGTCCCTATGGGTCTCTATGGGTCCGTGTGGGTCCTCGTGGGTCCCTATGGGTCCCTGTGGGTCCCTGTGGGTCTCTATGGGTCCCTATGGGTCCCTGTGGGTCCCTGTGGGTCCCTGTGGGTCCCTGTGGGTCCCTATGGGTCTCTATGGGTCCCTGTGGGTCTCTATGGGTCCCTGTGGGTCCCTGTGGGTCCCTATGGGTCCCTGTGGGTCCCTGTGGGTCTCTATGGGTCCCTATGGGTCCCTGTGGGTCCCTGTGGGTCCCTATGGGTCCCTGTGGGTCCCCGTGGGTCACTGTGGGTCACTTATGGGTCCCTGTGGGTCCCTATGGGTCCCTATGGGTCCCTGTGGGTCCCTATGGGTCCCTATGGGTCCCTGTGGGTCCCTGTGGGTCCCTATGGGTCCCTGTGGGTCCCCGTGGGTCACTGTGGGTCACTTATGGGTCCCTATGGGTCCCTGTGGGTCCCCGTGGGTCCCTGTGGGTCACTGTGGGTCACTTATGGGTCCCTGTGGGTCCCTATGGGTCCCTGTGGGTCCCCGTGGGTCCCTGTGGGTCACTTATGGGTCCCTGTGGGTCCCTATGGGTCCCTGTGGGTCCCCGTGGGTCCCTGTGGGTCACTTATGGGTCCCTGTGGGTCCCTATGGGTCCCTGTGGGTCCCCGTGGGTCCCTGTGGGTCACTTATGGGTCCCTGTGGGTCCCTGTCCCCCCCGTGTCAGGAGAAGCCCAAGATGTTCGCCAAGGGCACCGAGATCACCCCCAGCGTCGTGGTGAAGAAACTGAACGAGATCCTGCAGGCCAGGGGCAAGAAGGGGACGGACAGGTGGGGGAGGGGCTGGGGGGAGGGGCTAAGGGGGGAGGGGCAGGTGGGGGAGGGGCTAAGGGGGGAGGGGCTAAAGGGGAGGGGGAGGGGCTAAGGGGGGAGGGGCTAAGGGGGAGGGGCAAGAAGGGGACGGACAGGTGGGGGAGGGGCTAAGGGGGAGGGGAGGGGCAAGAAGGGGACGGACAGGTGGGGGAGGGGCTAAGGGGGGAGGGGCTAAGGGGGAGGGGCAAGAAGGGGACGGACAGGTGGGGGAGGGGCTGGGGGGAGGGGCTAAGGGGGGAGGGGCAGGTGGGGGAGGGGCTAAGGGGGGAGGGGCTAAAGGGGAGGGGGAGGGGCTAAGGGGGGAGGGGCTAAGGGGGAGGGGCAAGAAGGGGACGGACAGGTGGGGGAGGGGCTAAGGGGGAGGGGGAGGGGCAAGAAGGGGACGGACAGGTGGGGGAGGGGCTAAGGGGGGAGGGGCTAAGGGGGAGGGGCAAGAAGGGGACGGACAGGTGGGGGAGGGGCTAAGGGGGAGGGGGAGGGGCAAGAAGGGGACGGACAGGTGGGGGAGGGGCTAAGGGGGGAGGGGCTAAGGGGGAGGGGCAAGAAGGGGACGGACAGGTGGGGGAGGGGCTAAGGGGGAGGGGGAGGGGCAAGAAGGGGACGGACAGGTGGGGGAGGGGCTAAGGGGGGAGGGGCTAAGGGGAGGGGCAAGAAGGGGACGGACAGGTGGGGGAGGGGCTAAGGGGGGAGGGGCTAAGGGGGGAGGGGCAGGTGGGGGAGGGGCTAAGGGGGAGGGGCAAGAAGGGGACGGACAGGTGGGGGAGGGGCTAGGGGGGAGGGGCTAAGGGGGGAGGGGCAAGAAGGGGACGGACAGGTGGGGGAGGGGCTAAGGGGGAGGGGCAAGAAGGGGACGGACAGGTGGGGGAGGGGCTAAGGGGGAGGGGCAAGAAGGGGACGGACAGGTGGGGGAGGGGCTAGGGGGGAGGGGCAAGAAGGGGACGGACAGGTGGGGGAGGGGCTGGGGGGAGGGGCTAAGGGGGAGGGGCTAAGGGGGGAGGGGCAAGAAGGGGACGGACAGGTGGGGGAGGGGCTAAGGGGGGAGGGGCAGGTGGGGGAGGGGCAAGAAGGGGACGGACAGGTGGGGGAGGGGCTGGGGGGAGGGGCTAAGGGGGGAGGGGCTAAGGGGGGGAGGGGCTAAAGGGGAGGGGGAGGGGCTAAGGGGGGGAGGGGCTAAGGGGGAGGGGCAAGAAGGGGACGGACAGGTGGGGGAGGGGCTAAGGGGGAGGGGGAGGGGCAAGAAGGGGACGGACAGGTGGGGGAGGGGCTAAGGGGGGAGGGGCTAAGGGGGAGGGGCAAGAAGGGGACGGACAGGTGGGGGAGGGGCTAAGGGGGAGGGGGAGGGGCAAGAAGGGGACGGACAGGTGGGGGAGGGGCTAAGGGGGGAGGGGCTAAGGGGGAGGGGCAAGAAGGGGACGGACAGGTGGGGGAGGGGCTAAGGGGGGAGGGGCTAAGGGGGGAGGGGCAGGTGGGGGGAGGGGCTAAGGGGAGGGGCAAGAAGGGGACGGACAGGTGGGGGAGGGGCTAGGGGGGAGGGGCTAAGGGGGGAGGGGCAAGAAGGGGACGGACAGGTGGGGGAGGGGCTAAGGGGGAGGGGCAAGAAGGGGACGGACAGGTGGGGGAGGGGCTAGGGGGGAGGGGCAAGAAGGGGACGGACAGGTGGGGGAGGGGCTAAGGGGGGAGGGGCTAAGGGGGAGGGGCAAGAAGGGGACGGACAGGTGGGGGAGGGGCTAAGGGGGGAGGGGCTAAGGGGGAGGGGCAAGAAGGGGACGGACAGGTGGGGGAGGGGCTAAGGGGGGAGGGGCTAAGGGGGGAGGGGCAGGTGGGGGAGGGGCTAAGGGGGAGGGGCAAGAAGGGGACGGACAGGTGGGGGAGGGGCTAGGGGGAGGGGCTAAGGGGGGAGGGGCAAGAAGGGGACGGACAGGTGGGGGAGGGGCTAAGGGGGAGGGGCAAGAAGGGGACGGACAGGTGGGGGAGGGGCTAGGGGGGAGGGGCAAGAAGGGGACGGACAGGTGGGGGAGGGGCTGGGGGGGAGGGGCTAAGGGGGAGGGGCTAAGGGGGGGAGGGGCAAGAAGGGGACGGACAGGTGGGGGGAGGGGCTAAGGGGGGAGGGGCAGGTGGGGGAGGGGCAAGAAGGGGACGGACAGGTGGGGGAGGGGCTAAGGGGGGAGGGGCTAAGGGGGAGGGGCAAGAAGGGGACGGACAGGTGGGGGAGGGGCTAAGGGGGGGAGGGGCAGGTGGGGGAGGGGCTAAGGGGGGGAGGGGCTAAGGGGGGAGGGGCAGGTGGGGGAGGGGCTAAGGGGGGGAGGGGCAAGAAGGGGACGGACAGGTGGGGGAGGGGCTAAGGGGGGGAGGGGCAAGAAGGGGACGGACAGGTGGGGGAGGGGCTAAGGGGGGGAGGGGCAAGAAGGGGACGGACAGGTGGGGGAGGGGCTAAGTGGGGGGAGGGGCAAGAAGGGGACGGACAGGTGGGGGAGGGGCTAAGGGGGAGGGGGAGGGGCAAGAAGGGGACGGACAGGTGGGGGAGGGGCTAAGGGGGGAGGGGCTAAGGGGGAGGGGCAAGAAGGGGACGGACAGGTGGGGGAGGGGCTAAGGGGGGAGGGGCTAAGGGGGAGGGGCTAAAGGGGAGGGGGAGGGGCAAGAAGGGGACGGACAGGTGGGGGAGGGGCTAAGGGGGGAGGGGCTAAGGGGGGAGGGGCAAGAAGGGGACGGACAGGTGGGGGAGGGGCTAAGGGGGGAGGGGCAAGAAGGGGACGGACAGGTGGGGGAGGGGCTAAGGGGGAGGGGCAAGAAGGGGACGGACAGGTGGGGGAGGGGCTAAGGGGGGAGGGGCAAGAAGGGGACGGACAGGTGGGGGAGGGGCTAAGGGGGAGGGGCAAGAAGGGGACGGACAGGTGGGGGAGGGGCTAAGGGGGGGAGGGGCTAAAGGGGAGGGGGAGGGGCTAAGGGGGGAGGGGCTAAGGGGGAGGGGCAAGAAGGGGACGGACAGGTGGGGGAGGGGCTAAGGGGGAGGGGCAAGAAGGGGACGGACAGGTGGGGGAGGGGCTAAGGGGGGGAGGGGCAAGAAGGGGACGGACAGGTGGGGGAGGGGCTAAGGGGGAGGGGGAGGGGCAAGAAGGGGACGGACAGGTGGGGGAGGGGCTAAGGGGGGAGGGGCAAGAAGGGGACGGACAGGTGGGGGAGGGGCTAAGGGGGGGAGGGGCAAGAAGGGGACGGACAGGTGGGGGAGGGGCTAAGGGGGAGGGGCAGGTGGGGGAGGGGCTAAAGGGGAGGGGGAGGGGCAAGAAGGGGACTGACAGGTGGGGGAGGGGCTAAGGGGGGAGGGGCAAGAAGGGGACGGACAGGTGGGGGAGGGGCTAAGGGGGAGGGGCAGGTGGGGGAGGGGCTAAAGGGGAGGGGGAGGGGCAAGAAGGGGACTGACAGGTGGGGGAGGGGCTAAGGGGGGGAGGGGCAAGAAGGGGACGGACAGGTGGGGGAGGGGCTAAGGGGGAGGGGCAGGTGGGGGAGGGGCTAAAGGGGAGGGGGAGGGGCAAGAAGGGGACTGACAGGTGGGGGAGGGGCTAAGGGGGAGGGGCAAGAAGGGGACGGACAGGTGGGGGAGGGGCTAAGGGGGGGAGGGGCAAGAAGGGGACGGACAGGTGGGGGAGGGGCTAAGGGGGAGGGGCAAGAAGGGGACGGACAGGTGGGGGGAGGGGCTAAGGGGGGGAGGGGCAGGTGGGGGAGGGGCTAAAGGGGAGGGGGAGGGGCAAGAAGGGGACGGACAGGTGGGGGAGGAGCTAAGGGGGGAGGGGCTAAGGGGGGAGGGGCAAGAAGGGGACGGACAGGTGGGGGAGGGGCTAAGGGGGGGAGGGGCAGGTGGGGGAGGGGCTGAAGGGGAGGGGGAGGGGCAAGAAGGGGACTGACAGGTGGGGGAGGGGCTAAGGGGGGGAGGGGCAGGTGGGGGAGGGGCAAGAAGGGGACTGACAGGTGGGGGAGGGGCTAAGGGGGGGAGGGGCTAAGGGGGGAGGGGCTAAAGGGGAGGGGGAAGGGGAAAGAAGGGGACGGACAGGTGGGGGAGGGGCTAAAGGGGAGGGGGAGGGGCAAGAAGGGGAGGGGCTAAGGGGGGAGGGGCTAAGGGGGGAGGGGCAAGAAGGGGACGGACAGGTGGGGGAGGGGCTAAGGGGGGGAGGGGCAGGTGGGGGAGGGGCTAAGGGGGGGAGGGGCTAAGGGGGAGGGGCAAGAAGGGGACAGACAGGTGGGGGAGGGGCTAAGGGGGAGGGGCAAGAAGGGGACGGACAGGTGGGGGAGGGGCTAAGGGGGAGGGGGAGGGGCAAGAAGGGGACGGACAGGTGGGGGAGGGGCTAAGGGGGGAGGGGCAGGTGGGGGAGGGGCTAAAGGGGAGGGAGGGGGAAGAAGGGGACTGACAGGTGGGGGAGGGGCGGGCATGAGGGGGGGAGGGGGACGGACAGGTGGGGGAGGGGTGGGGGGAGGGGCGGCCGTGGGGGGGAAGGGGCAGGGGAGGGGCAGGTGGGGGGGTGGGGGAGGGGCAGGTATGGGGTTTGGTGTGAGGGAAGAAGGGGATGGGCAGGTGGGGGAGGGGCAGGCATGTGGTGGGGGAGGGGCAGGGGGAGGAGAACAAGGGGCTGGGCGGGTGGGGGAGGGGTGGGGGGAAGGGCGGGGGGAGGGGCAGGCACTGGGCTTGGTGCAGGGGAAGAGGGGGATGGGCAGGTGGGGGAGGGGCAGGGGGAGGGGTGGCCATGGGGTGGGGGGAGGGGCAGGCATGGGGCCCCGCCTCCTCATTTCAGCCTTGACCCCACCCCCTGGCCACGCCCCTTTATAATGGCCCCTCCCCCACCCTGGCCACACCCTCTTACTCTGGCCACGCCCCCTACTCCATGACCACACCCCTTTAGAATGCCCCTCCTTGGCCACGCCCCCTAACCATGGTCACGCCCCCCATCCCATGGCCACGCCCCTTGTCCACTGGCCACGCCCCCTTACCCTGACCACACCCCCTACCCCTGGCCACGCCCCCTACTCCGTGGCCACGCCCCCTTGTCCCACAACCACCCCCCTCTACCCTGCCCTATGCCCCCTGGCCCCGCCCCTTTACCCTGACCCCGCCCCTTGTTGCCCCGCCCCCCCGCCCCCTGCAGGGCGGCGCAGATCGAGCTGCTGCAGCTGCTGGTGGGCGTGGCCAACGAGCACGGGCTGGGCGTGGCCCTGGAGGTGAAGATCAAGTTCAGCATCATCGCCTCCCTCTACGACTACAACCCCAACCTGGCCGCCTACATGAAGGTGGGGGAGGGGCAGGGGGTGGGGGAGGGGCTGGGAGGGTGGGGGAGGGGCTGGGAGTGAGGGGTGGGGGAGTTTGGGGGTGGGGGAGGGGCTGCAACCTCGGCCTGGCAACATACATGAAGGTGGGGGAGGGGCAGGGGGTGGGGGGAGGGGGAGTTGGGGGGTGGGGGAGGGGCTGGGAGTTGGGGGAGGGGGAGTTATGGGGTGGGGGAGGGGCAGGATGGCCTCCGTCTGCGACTACAACCCCAACCTGGCCGCCTACATGAAGGTGGGGGAGGGGCAGGGGGTGGGGGAGGGGCTGGGGGGGTGGGGGAGGGGGAGTTTGGGGGTGGGGGAGGGGCTGGGAGTTGGGGGAGGGGGAGTTATGGGGTGGGGGAGGGGCAGGATGGCCTCCGTCTGCGACTACAACCCCAACCTGGCCGCCTACATGAAGGTGGGGGAGGGGCAGGGGGGTGGGGGAGGGGCTGGGGGGTGGGGGAGGGGGAGTTTGGGGGTGGGGGAGGGGCTGGGAGTTGGGGGAGGGGGAGTTATGGGGTGGGGGAGGGGCAGGATGGCCTCCGTCTGCGACTACAACCCCAACCTGGCCGCCTACATGAAGGTGGGGGAGGGGCTGGGGGGTGGGGGAGGGGCTGGGGGGTGGGGGAGGGGGAGTTTGGGGGTGGGGGAGGGGCTGGGAGTTGGGGGAGGGGGAGTTATGGGGTGGGGGAGGGGCAGGATGGCCTCCGTCTGCGACTACAACCCCAACCTGGCCGCCTACATGAAGGTGGGGGAGGGGCTGGGGGGTGGGGGAGGGGCTGTGGGGGTGGGGGAGGGGCTGGGAGTGAGGGGTGGGGGAGTTTGGGGGTGGGGGAGGTGGAGTTTGGGGGTGGGGGAGGGGCTGCAACCTCGGCCTGGCAACATACATGAAGGTGGGGGAGGGGCAGGGGGGTGGGGGAGGGGGAGTTGGGGGGTGGGGGAGGGGCTGGGAGTGGGGGGAGGGCGAGTTTGGGGGTGGGGGAGGGGCAGGATGGCCTCCGTCTGCGACTACAACCCCAACCTGGCCGCCTACATGAAGGTGGGGGAGGGGCAGGGGGGTGGGGGAGGGGCTGGGAGGGTGGGGGAGGGGGAGTTTGGGGGTGGGGGAGGGGCTGGGAGTTGGGGGAGGGGGAGTTATGGGGTGGGGGAGGGGCAGGATGGCCTCCCTCTACGACTACAACCCCAACCTGGCCGCCTACATGAAGGTGGGGGAGGGGCAGGGGGTGGGGGAGGGGCTGGGGGGTTGGGGGAGGGGGAGTTTGGGGGTGGGGGAGGGGCTGGGAGTTGGGGGAGGGGGAGTTATGGGGTGGGGGAGGGGCAGGATGGCCTCCCTCTACGACTACAACCCCAACCTGGCCGCCTACATGAAGGTGGGGGAGGGGCTGGGGGGTGGGGGAGGGGCTGTGGGGGTGGGGGAGGGGCTGGGAGTGAGGGGTGGGGGAGTTTGGGGGTGGGGGAGGGGCTGCAACCTCGGCCTGGCAACATACATGAAGGTGGGGGAGGGGCAGGGGGGTGGGGGAGGGGCTGGGGGGTTGGGGGAGGGGGAGTTGGGGGGTGGGGGAGGGGCTGGGAGTGAGGGGAGGGGTAGATTGGGGGTGGGGGAGGGGGAGTTTGGGGGTGGGGGAGGGGCTGGGAGTTGGGGGAGGGGGGTTAGGGGGTGGGGGAGGGGGAGTTGGGGGGTGGGGGAGGGGCTGGGAGGGGGAGGAGGGGGAGTTTGGGGGTGGGGGAGGGGCTGGCTGAGCTGGGGGAGGGGCTGGGAGTGGGGGTAGGGGTTCGAGGGGGGATGGGTGGGTGGGGGAGGGGCAGCCAGACCCCCTGCCCCTCCCCCTCCCCTCCTCCCTCACCCCTCCCCCTCCCCAGCCCGAGCTTCCTGGGATGGGGATGGGGGGGATGGGGAAACAACCAGGCTGGGGGGATGGGGGTTGGGGGGAGGGGTTTGAGGGGGGGATGGGTGGGTGGGGGAGGGTCAGCCTGACCCCCTGCCCCTCCCCCTCCCCTCCCCCTCCCCCTCCTTAACCTGAGCTGCCTGGGATGGAGGATGGGATGGGGATGGGGGGAGGGGGAAACAACCAGGCTGGGGGGATGGGGGTTGGGGGGAGGGGTTTGAGGGGGGGATGGGTGGGTGGGGGAGGGTCAGCCTGACCCCCTGCCCCTCCCCCTCCCCTCCCCCTCCCCCTCCCCCTCCTTAACCTGAGCTGCCTGGGATGGAGGATGGGATGGGGATGGGGGGAGGGGGAAACAACCAGGCTGGGGGGATGGGGGTTGGGGGGAGGGGTTTGAGGGGGGGATGGGTGGGTGGGGGAGGGTCAGCCTGACCCCCTGCCCCTCCCCCTCCCCTCCCCCTCCCCCTCCCCCTCCTTAACCTGAGCTGCCTGGGATGGAGGATGGGATGGGGATGGGGGGGAGGGGGAAACAACCAGGCTGGGGGGATGGGGGTTGGGGGGAGGGGTTTGAGGGGGGATGGGTGGGTGGGGGAGGGTCAGCCTGACCCCCTGCCCCTCCCCCTCCCCCCCCCCCAGCCCGAGCTGTGGCAGCGCTGCCTGTCGTGCATCGAGCAGCTGCTGGCCGAGCTCTTCGCCCACCCCCGGCTCTTCGTGGGGGAGAACGTTCTGGAAGAGAGTGAGAACCTCAGCAACACCGAGCAGGTGGGGGAGGGGCAGGGGGGCGGACCCCACCCCCACCCCTCCCCCCACCCACCTAGACCCTCCCCCACCCAGCCAAAGCTCCCCACCCCCTTCCATTTCCCTGTATAATTTGGGGTGGGGGAGGGGGTGTGGGGGGTGGGGGGAGGGGTGGACACCCCTCCCCCACCCCCCCACACCCCTCCCCACCCCCACACCCCTCCCCCCACCCACACCCACCCCTCCCCCACCCACCCAAAGCTCCCCTCCCCCTTCCCTTTCCCTGTACAACTTGGGGTGGGGGAGGGGCAGGGTGGGGGAGGGGCGGGGTGGGGGGAGGGGTAGGGTGGACACCCCTCCCCCCACACCCGTCCCCCACCCACCTAGACCCTCCCCCACCCACCCAAATCCCCCTCCCTCTACCCCCTCCCCCATCCCCCCAACCCCTCCCCCACCCCCCTCTCACCCCCCTTCTCCAGCCCCTCCCCCACCCCCTCCAGCCCCTCCCCCACCCCCTCTCACCCCCCTCTCCAGCCCCTCCCCCACCCCCCTCACCCCCCTCTCTTGCCCCTCCCCCACCCCCCTCACCCCCCTCTCCAGCCCCTCCCCCACCCCCTCTCACCTCCCCTCTCCTGCCCCACCCCCCTCACCCCCCTTCTCCTGGCCCTCCCCACCCCTCCTCCCCCACCCCCTCCAGCCCCTCCCCCATCCCCTCTCACCCCCCTCTCCTGCCCCTCCCCCACCCCCTCCCCCACCCTCTCCAGCCCCTCCCCCACCTCCCCCACCCCCTCTCTTGCCCCTCCCCCACCCCCTCTCACCCCCTCTCCAGCCCCTCCCCACCCCCTCCAGCCCCTCCCCCACCCCCTCTCACCCCCCTCTCCAGCCCCTCCCCCACCCCCCTCACCCCCCTCTCCAGCCCCTCCCCCACCCCCTCTCACCTCCCCTCTCCTGCCCCACCCCCCTCACCCCCTTCTCCTGGCCCTCCCCACCCCTCCTCCCCCACCCCCTCCAGCCCCTCCCCCATCCCCTCTCACCCCCCTCTCCTGCCCCTCCCCCACCCCCTCCCCCACCCTCTCCAGCCCCTCCCCCACCTCCCCCACCCCCTCTCTTGCCCCTCCCCCACCCCCCTCTCACCCCCCTTCTCCAGCCCCTCCCCCACCCCCTCCAGCCCCTCCCCCACCCCCCTCACCCCCTCTCTTGCCCCTCCCCCACCCCCCTCCCCCACCCCCTCCAGCCCCTCCCCCATCCCCTCTCACCCCCCTCTCCTGCCCCTCCCCCACCCCCCTCCCCCACCCTCTCCAGCCCCTCCCCCACCTCCCCCACCCCCTCTCTTGCCCCTCCCCACCCCCCTCTCACCCCCTTCTCCAGCCCCTCCCCCACCCCCTCCAGCCCCTCCCCCACCCCCCTCACCCCCCTCTCTTGCCCCTCCCCCACCCCCCTCCCCACCCTCTCCAGCCCCTCCCCACCCCCTCTCACCCCCCTCTCCAGCCCCTCCCCCACCCCCTCTCACCCCCCCCGCCCCTCCCCACCCCCCTCTCACCCCCCTTCTCCAGCCCCTCCCCCACCCCCTCCAGCCCCTCCCCCACCCCCCTCACCCCCTCTCCCTGCCCCTCCCCCACCCCCTCTCACCCCCCTTCTCCAGCCCCTCCCCCACCCCCTCCTGCCCCTCCCCCACCCCCCTCTCACCCCCCTTCTCCAGCCCCTCCCCCACCCCCTCCAGCCCCTCCCCCACCCCCCTCACCCCCCTCTCCCTGCCCCTCCCCCACCCCCCTCTCACCCCCCTTCTCCAGCCCCTCCCCCACCCCCTCCTGCCCCTCCCCCACCCCCCTCTCACCCCCTTCTCCAGCCCCTCCCCCACCCCCTCCAGCCCCTCCCCCACCCCCTCTCACCCCCCTCTCCAGCCCCTCCCCCACCCCCCCTCACCCCCCCTCCTGCCCCTCCCCCACCCCCTCTCACCCCCCTTCTCCAGCCCCTCCCCCACCCCCTCCAGCCCCTCCCCCCACCCCCCTCACCCCCTCTCCTGCCCCTCCCCCACCCCCCTCTCACCCCCTTCTCCAGCCCCTCCCCCACCCCCTCCTGCCCCTCCCCCACCCCCCTCTCACCCCCCTGTCCTGCCCCTCCCCCCCCAGCCGTACCGCGTCCGGGGCTGCGTGCTGACGCTGGTGGAGCGGATGGACGAGGAGTTCACCAAGATCATGCAGAACACCGACCCCCACTCGCAAGGTGACGTCATCACCCCCCCTATGACGTCATCACACCCCCTCCCCCACCTACCCCCCCCCCCCCAAACCCTCCCCTCCCCCCACCAACCTCATTACAGGGGCTGAAAACCCCACCCCCACCCCCCAACCGTGGGGCCCAACCCCCAAGGGAGCGCCCCTCCCCCGCCCCCGTGACGTCATCACCCCGCCCCTATGACGTCATCACACCCCCACCCACCCACCTACCATCCCCCCCCGTCCCTCCCCTCCCCCCACCAACCTCAGTAAAGGGGCTGAAAACCCCACCCCACCCCCACCCCTCCCCCACCTGTGGGGCCCAACCCCCAAGGGAGCGCCCCTCCCCCACCCTATGACATCATCACCCGCCCCTGTGACGTCATCACCACCCCCCAAGGTCGTCATCCCCTCCCCCAACCCCCTCCCCCACCCTCATCCCTCCCCTCCTCCCCCCGCCAGTCCCATTACTGGGGCTGAGCCCCTCCCCCACCTGCCAGGTCCAACCCCCAAGGGAGCGCCCCTCCCCCACCCTGTGACGTCATCACCCGCCCCTGTGACGTCATCACCGCCCCCTGAGGTCGTCATCCCCTCCCCCACCATCATCCCTCCCCTCCCCCCTCCAATCCCATCACAGGGGCTGAGCCCCTCCCCCACCTGCGAGGTCCAACCCCCAAGGGAGCGCCCCTCCCCCACCCTGTGATGTCATCACCCGCCCCTGTGATGTCATCACCTACCCCCTGATGTCATCCACCCCTCCCCCGCCCCATGACATCATCACACACCCCCATTTCCACCCCCCAACCCCCCGTCTCTGAGTCCCCACCCCCCCACCCCATCACCTCCTCCCCCCTTTCTATGACCTCACCCACCCCCTGATGACCTCACCACCCACCCCATGACCTCACTGATGACGTCATCACCCCTCTAACCCCCTCCCCACCCCCATTAAAGTGGTTGAACCCCCCCACCCCCCATCTCTGAGTCCCACCCCCCACCCCATCACCTCCTCCCCCCTTTCTATGACCTCACCTACCCTCTTATGACCTCACCACCCACCCCATGACCTCACCCATGATGTCATCACCCCTCTCACCCCCTCCCCCACCCCCATTAAAGTGGTTGAACCCCCCCTTTCCCCACCCCCTATCCCATGACCTCACCGCCCACCCCATGACCTCACCGCCCACCCCATGACCTCACCACCCACCCTATGACCTCACCGCCCACCCCATGACCTCACCCATGATGTCATCACCCCTCTCACCCCCTCCCCCACCTCTCCCCACCCCCATTAAAGTGGTTGAACCCCCCCTTTCCCCACCCCCCTATCCCATGACCTCACCACCCACCCCATGACCTCACCACCTACCCCATGACCTCACCACCCACCCCATGACCTCACTACCTACCCCATGACCTCACTACCTACCCCATGACCTCACCGCCCACCCCATGACCTCACCACCCACCCCATGACCTCACCACCCACCCTATGACCTCACCGCCCACCCCATGACCTCACCGCCCACCCTATGACCTCACCGCCCACCCCATGACCTCACCGCCCACCCTATGACCTCACCGCCCACCCCATGACCTCACCACCCACCCCATGACCTCACTACCTACCCCATGACCTCACCCATGATGTCATCACCCCTCTCACCCCCTCCCCCACCTCTCCCCACCCCCATTAAAGTGGTTGAACCCCCCCTTTCCCCACCCCCCTATCCCATGACCTCACCACCCACCCCATGACCTCACCACCCACCCCATGACCTCACCACCCACCCTATGACCTCACCGCCCACCCCATGACCTCACCGCCCACCCTATGACCTCACCGCCCACCCCATGACCTCACCGCCCACCCTATGACCTCACCGCCCACCCCATGACCTCACCACCCACCCCATGACCTCACTACCTACCCCATGACCTCACCCATGATGTCATCACCCCTCTCACCCCCTCCCCCACCTCTCCCCACCCCCATTAAAGTGGTTGAACCCCCCCTTTCCCCACCCCCTATCCCATGACCTCACCACCCACCCCATGACCTCACCACCTACCCCATGACCTCACCACCCACCCCATGACCTCACTACCTACCCCATGACCTCACCCATGATGTCATCACCCCTCCTAACCACCTCCCCCACCCCCATTAAAGTGGTTGAACCCCCCCTTTCCCCACCCCCTATCCCATGACCTCACCGCCCACCCCATGACCTCACCACCTACCCCATGACCTCACCACCCACCCCATGACCTCACCACCTACCCCATGACCTCACCCATGATGTCATCACCCCTCTAACCACCTCCCCCACCCCCATTAAAGTGGTTGAACCCCCCCTTTCCCCACCCCCTATCCCATGACCTCACCGCCCACCCCATGACCTCACCACCTACCCCATGACCTCACCACCTACCCCATGACCTCACCCATGATGTCATCACCCCTCTAACCACCTCCCCCACCCCCATTAAAGTGGTTGAACCCCCCCTTTCCCCACCTCCCTATCCCATGACCTCACCCCTATCCCATGACCTCACCCATGACGTCACCCCCCAACAGAGTACGTGGACCACCTGAAGGACGAGGCGCGGGTGTGCTCCATCATCACCCAGCTGCAGCGGTACCTGCAGGAGAAGGGCACCACCGAGGAGCTGTGCCGGGTCTACCTGCGCCGCGTCCTCCACACCTACTACAAGTTCGACTACCGGGCCCACCAGCGGGGCGCTGACGTCACCAAGCCCCCCGCGACGTCACCGGGGGAGAAGGAAGAGAAGAAGGACGGGGAGGAGAAGGAGGAGGAGGAGGAGGAGAAGGAGGAAGAGGAGGAGGAGGAGGACTCAGCAGCCCTGATGGAGAGGCTCTGCAAGTTCATCTACGCCAAGGACCGGACCGACCGCATCCGCACCTGCGCCATCCTCTGCCACATCTACCACCACGCCCTGCACAGCCGCTGGTACCAGGCCAGGGACCTGATGCTGATGTCACACCTGCAGGACAACATCCAGCACGCCGACCCGCCCGTGCAGGTGAAGGGGAGGGGAAAAGGGGGGATTGGGGGGGTCATTCCGACCCATAAGTAGGTCGGGGTGTGGTCTACGGGGCTCTACGGGCCCCTCAAGTCCACCAGACCCGTCTCCACGGGGTTCCTCCATGAGGTTCCTCAGCGTCTTCTCATCCCCATGGGGTTCCCCTGACCCACAAGTGGTCCAGGATCTTCTCTGTGGGGTCTCTGGACCCATAAGTAGGTCGGGGTTGGGTCTACGGGGCTCTACTGGCCCCATAAGTGGAGCTGGATCATCTCCATGGGGTTCCTCCATGAGGTTCCTCAGCATCTTCTCATCTCCGTGGGGTTCCTCTGACCCATAAGTGGCCCAGGATCTTCTCTGTGGGGTCTCTGGACCCATAAGTAGGTCGGGGTTGGGTCTACGGGGCTCTACTGGACCCTCAGGTCCCCCAGACCCATCTCCACGGGGTTCCTCAATGAGGTTCCTCAGCATCTTCTCATCCCCATGGGGTTCCCCTGACCCACAAGTGGTCCAGGGTCTTCTCTGTGGGGTCTCTGGACCCATAAGTAGGTTGAGATTGGGTCCACGGGGCTCTACTGGCTCCTCAAGTCCACCAGACCCATCTCCATGGGGTTCCTCAATGAGGTTCCTCAATGTCTTCTCATCCCCATGGGGTTCCCCTGACCCACAAGTGGTCCAGGATCTTCTCTGTGGGGTCTCTGGACCCATAAGTAGGTCGGGGTTGGGTCTACGGGGCTCTACTGGCCCCATAAGTGGAGCTGGATCATCTCCATGGGGTTCCTCCATGAGGTTCCTCAGCATCTTCTCATCTCCGTGGGGTTCCTCTGACCCATAAGTGGCCCAGGATCTTCTCTGTGGGGTCTCTGGACCCATAAGTAGGTCGGGGTTGGGTCTACGGGGCTCTACTGGACCCTCAGGTCCCCCAGACCCATCTCCACGGGGTTCCTCAATGAGGTTCCTCAGCATCTTCTCATCTCCGTGGGGTTCCTCTGACCCATAAGTGGCCCAGGATCTTCTCTGTGGGGTCTCTGGACCCATAAGTAGGTTGGGGTTGGGTCTGTGGGGCTCTACTGGCCCCTCAACTCCCCCAGACCCATCTCCATGGGGTTCCTCAATGAGGTTCCTCAATGTCTTCTCATCCCCATGGGGTTCCCCTGACCCACAAGTGGTCCAGGATCTTCTCTGTGGGGTCTCTGGACCCATAAGTAGGTCGGGGTTGGGTCTACGGGGCTCTACTGGCCCCATAAGTGGAGCTGGATCATCTCCATGGGGTTCCTCCATGAGGTTCCTCAGCGTCTTCTCATCCCCATGGGGTTCCCCTGACCCACAAGTGGTCCAGGGTCTTCTCTGTGGGGTCTCTGGACCCATAAGTAGGTTGGGGTTGGGTCTGTGGGGCTCTACTGGCCCCTCAACTCCCCCAGACCCATCTCCATGGGGTTCCTCCATGAGGTTCCTCAGCGTCTTCTCATCCCCATGGGGTTCCCCTGACCCACAAGTGGTCCAGGGTCTTCTCTGTGGGGTCTCTGGACCCATAAGTAGGTCGGGGTCCAGTCTGTGGGGCTCTACTGGCCCCCCAACTCCCCCAGACCCATTTCCATGGGGTTCTTCCATGAGGTTCCCCCCATCATCTCAACCCCATGGGGGTTCTCTGCCCTATAAGTCCTCTAGGTTCATCTCTATGGGGTTCCTCTGCCCCCCAGCCCCCCAACTCCCCCCCCCCCCATGATCTCTTTGTCCCCCCTATGACTTTCCCCAGCCCCCAAGTCCCCCAGACCCATATCCATGGGGTTCCTCCATGAGGTTCTTCCCCATCATCTCATCCCCGTGGGGTTCTTCAGACCCCAACCCACCCCCCCGCCAAGTTCATCTCTATGGGGTCCCTCTGCCCCATAAGTGCCTCAGGGTCTCCCCCATCGGGTCCTTGTGACCCCCAAGTCCTCCTGGAGACCATCCCCAGGAGGTTCCTCGCCATCACCTCATCCCCACAGCCCCTTGAACCCCCCACCAAACCCCATCCCCACCAGGTCCCCCAGCTCCCCACCTCCCTCCCCAGCCCCACGACTCCCCCTAACCCCCCTCCCAGCCCCACAACTCCCCCTTCCCAGCCCCCCAACGACCCTCTCCCACCTCCCCAGATCCTCTACAACCGCACCATGGTCCAGCTGGGGATCTGCGCCTTCCGCCAGGGCCTGATCAAGGACGCCCACAACGCCCTCTTGGACATCCAGTCCTCGGGCCGGGCCAAGGAGCTGCTGGGCCAGGGGCTGCTCCTCAGGTCCCTCCAGGAGCGGAACCCGGAGCAGGAGAAGGTGGAGAAGAGGCGCCAGGTGCCCTTCCACATGCACGTCAACCTGGAGCTGCTGGAGTGCGTCTACCTGGTGGCGGCCATGCTGCTGGAGATCCCTTACATGGCGGCCCACGAGTTCGACGCCCGCAGGAGGATGATCAGCAAGCAGTTCCACCACCAGCTGCGCGTCGGGGAGAGGCAGCCGCTGCTCGGTGGGTGTGGCCTGGAAGGGGGGTAGGGGGAGTAGGGGCCTCCTCGGGGTCCTACTTGGGGTCCTCGGGGTCCTACTTGGGGTTCTTAAGGTCTTACTCGTGGTCAGCAGGGTCCTTGGGGTGCTACTCGGGGTCCTCGGGGTCTTACTTGTGGTTCTTGGGGTCTTACTTGTGGTCAGCAGGGTCTCTGGGGTCCTACTTGGGGTTCTTGGGGTCTTACTCGTGGTCATCAGGGTCCTTGGGGTGCTACTTGGGGTCCTTGGGGTGATACTTGGGGTCCTCGGGGTCTTACTTGGGGTTCTTGGGGTCTTACTTGTGGTCAGCAGGGTCCTTGGGGTGCTACTTGGGGTCCTCGGGGTCCTACTTGGGGTTCTTGGGGTCTTACGTGTGGTCAGCAGGGTCCTTGGGGTGCTACTTGCGCTCCTTGGGGTGCTACTTGGGGTTCTTAAGGTCTTACTTGGGGTTCTTGGGGTCCTACTTGGGGTTCTTGGGGTCTTACTCGTGGTCGTTAGGGTCCTTGGGGTGCTACTCAGGGTCCTCAGGGTCCTACTTGTGGTTCTTGGGGTCTTACTTGTGGTTCTTGGGGTCTTACTTGTGGTCAGCAGGGTCTCTGGGGTCCTACTTGGGGTTCTTGGGGTCTTACTCGTGGTCATCAGGGTCCTTGGGGTGCTACTTGGGGTCCTCAGGGTCCTACTTGAGGTCCTCGGGGTCCTACTTGGGGTTCTTGGGGTCTTACTTGTGGTCAGCAGGGTCCTTGGGGTACTCCTTGGGGTCCTCAGGGTCTTACTTGGGGTTCTTGGTGTCTTACTCGTGGTCATCAGGGTCCTTGGGGTCCTACTTGTTGTCCTTGGGGTCCTACTTGGGGTCTTTGGGGTCTTACTTGTAGTCATCAGGGTCCTCGGGGTCCTACTTGGGGTCCTCGGGGTCCTACTTGGGGTCCTCGGGGTCCTACTTGTTGTCCTCGGGGTCTTACTTGGGGTTCTTGGGGTCTTACTTGTGGTCATCAGGGTCCTTGGGGTCCTACTTGGGGTCCTCAGGGTCCTACTTGGGGTTCTTGGGGTCTTACTCGTGGTCATCAGGGACCTTGGGGTGCCACTTGGGGTCCTCGGGGTGCTACTTGGGGTCCTTGGGGTCTTATTTGGGGTCCTTGGGGTATTTCTTGGGGTTTTCATGGTCCTACTCATGGTCCTCATGGTTCTTGAGGTCCTACTCACGGTATTGGGCTCCTCATGGTCCTCCTCATGGTCCTACTCCTGTTCCTCCATGGTTCTCCAGGTCCTTGTGGTCCTTCTCAGGGTCTTTCTTGGGGTCCTCATGGTCCTTCTTGGGGTCCTTGGGGTATTTCTTGGGGTCCTTGGGGTATTTTTTGGGGTCCTCACGGTCCTCCTCTTGGTCCTACTCCTGTTCCTCCATGGTTCCCATGGTCCTCATGGTCCTTCTTGGGGTCCTTGGGGTATTTCTTGGGGTCTTCATGGTCCTACTCCTGTTCCTCCATGGTTCTCATGGTCCTCATGGTCCTTCTTGGGGTCCTTGGGGTATTTCTTGGGGTCTTCATGGTCCTACTCATGGTCCTCATGGTTCTTGGGGTCCTACTCATGGTATTGGGCTCCTCATGGTCCTCCTCATGGTCCTACTCCTGTTCCTCCATGGTTCTCATGGTTCCCATGGTCCTCCTGGTCCTTCTTGGGGTCCTTGGGGTCTTTCTTCAGGTCCTCATGGTCCTCCTCTTGGTCCTACTCCTGTTCCTCCATGGTCCTCCTGGTCCTTCTTGGGGTCCTTGGGGTCTTTCTTCAGGTCCTCATGGTCCTCCTCATGGTCCTACTCCTGTTCCTCCATGGTTCTCCAGGTCCTTGTGGTCCTTCTCAGGGTCTTTCTTGGGGTCCTCATGGTCCTTCTTGGGGTCCTTGGGGTCTTTCTTGGGGTCCTCATGGTCCTCCTCTTGGTCCTCCTCCTGTTCCTCCATGGTCCTCATGGTCCTTCTTGGGGTCCTTGGGGTATTTCTTGGGGTCTTCATGGTCCTACTCCTGTTCCTCCATGGTTCTCATGGTCCTCATGGTCCTTCTTGGGGTCCTTGGGGTATTTTTTGGGGTCCTCATGGTCCTCCTCTTGGTCCTCCTCCTGTCCCTCCATGGTTCTCCAGGTCCTCGTGATCCTTCTCGGGGTCTTTCTTGGGGGTCCTCATGGTCCTTCTTGGGGTCCTTGGGGTGTTTTTTGGGGTCCTTGGGGTATTTCTTGGGGTCTTCATGGTCCTACTCCTGTTCCTCCATGGTTCTCATGGTTCCCATGGTCCTCATGGTCCTTCTTGGGGTCCTTGGGGTCTTTCTTCAGGTCCTCATGGTCCTCCTCTTGGTCCTCCTCCTGTCCCTCCATGGTTCTCCAGGTCCTTGTGGTCCTTCTCAGGGTCTTTCTTGGGGTCCTCATGGCCCTTCTTGGGGTCCTTGGGGTATTTCTTGGGGTCTTCATGGTCCTACTCCTGTTCCTCCATGGTTCTCATGGTCCTCATGGTCCTTCTTGGGGTCCTTGGGGTATTTTTTGGGGTCCTCATGGTCCTCCTCTTGGTCCTCCTCCTGTCCCTCCATGGTTCTCCAGGTCCTCGTGATCCTTCTCGGGGTCTTTCTTGGGGTCCTCCTGGTCCTTCTTGGGGTCCTTGGGGTGTTTTTGGGGTCCTTGGGGTATTTCTTGGGGTCTTCATGGTCCTACTCCTGTTCCTCCATGGTTCTCATGGTTCCCATGGTCCTCATGGTCCTTCTTGGGGTCCTTGGGGTCTTTCTTCAGGTCCTCATGGTCCTCCTCATGGTCCTACTCCTGTTCCTCCATGGTTCTCCAGGTCCTTGTGGTCCTTCTCAGGGTCTTTCTTGGGGTCCTCATGGCCCTTCTTGGGGTCCTTGGGGTATTTCTTGGGGTCTTCATGGTCCTACTCCTGTTCCTCCATGGTTCTCATGGTCCTCATGGTCCTTCTTGGGGTCCTTGGGGTATTTTTTGGGGTCCTCATGGTCCTCCTCTTGGTCCTCCTCCTGTCCCTCCATGGTTCTCCAGGTCCTCGTGATCCTTCTCGGGGTCTTTCTTGGGGGTCCACATGGTCCTTCTTGGGGTCCTTGGGGTATTTTTTGGGGTCCTCATGGTCCTCCTCTTGGTCCTCCTCCTGTTCCTCCATGGTCCTCATGGTCCTTCTTGGGGTCCTTGGGGTATTTCTTGGGGTCTTCATGGTCCTACTCCTGTTCCTCCATGGTTCTCATGGTCCTCATGGTCCTTCTTGGGGTCCTTGGGGTATTTCTTGGGGTCTTCATGGTCCTACTCATGGTCCTCATGGTTCTTGGGGTCCTACTCATGGTATTGGGCTCCTCATGGTCCTCCTCATGGTCCTACTCCTGTTCCTCCATGGTTCTCATGGTTCCCATGGTCCTCCTGGTCCTTCTTGGGGTCCTTGGGGTCTTTCTTCAGGTCCTCATGGTCCTCCTCATGGTCCTACTCCTGTTCCTCCATGGTTCTCCAGGTCCTTGTGGTCCTTCTCAGGGTCTTTCTTGGGGTCCTCATGGCCCTTCTTGGGGTCCTTGGGGTATTTCTTGGGGTCTTCATGGTCCTACTCCTGTTCCTCCATGGTTCTCATGGTCCTCATGGTCCTTCTTGGGGTCCTTGGGGTATTTTTTGGGGTCCTCATGGTCCTCCTCTTGGTCCTCCTCCTGTCCCTCCATGGTTCTCCAGGTCCTCGTGATCCTTCTCGGGGTCTTTCTTGGGGGTCCACATGGTCCTTCTTGGGGTCCTTGGGGTCTTTCTTGGGGTCCTCATGGTCCTCCTCTTGGTCCTCCTCCTGTTCCTCCATGGTCCTCATGGTCCTTCTTGGGGTCCTTGGGGTATTTCTTGGGGTCTTCATGGTCCTACTCCTGTTCCTCCATGGTTCTCATGGTCCTCATGGTCCTTCTTGGGGTCCTTGGGGTATTTTTTGGGGTCCTCATGGTCCTCCTCTTGGTCCTCCTCCTGTCCCTCCATGGTTCTCCAGGTCCTCGTGATCCTTCTCGGGGTCTTTCTTGGGGGTCCTCATGGTCCTTCTTGGGGTCCTTGGGGTGTTTTTTGGGGTCCTTGGGGTATTTCTTGGGGTCTTCATGGTCCTACTCCTGTTCCTCCATGGTTCTCATGGTTCCCATGGTCCTCATGGTCCTTCTTGGGGTCCTTGGGGTCTTTCTTCAGGTCCTCATGGTCCTCCTCTTGGTCCTCCTCCTGTCCCTCCATGGTTCTCCAGGTCCTTGTGGTCCTTCTCAGGGTCTTTCTTGGGGTCCTCATGGCCCTTCTTGGGGTCCTTGGGGTATTTCTTGGGGTCCTCATGGTCCTCCTCATGGTCCTACTCCTGTTCCTCCATGGTTCTCCAGGTCCTTGTGGTCCTTCTCAGGGTCTTTCTTGGGGTCCTCATGGCCCTTCTTGGGGTCCTTGGGGTATTTTTTGGGGTCCTCATGGTCCTCCTCTTGGTCCTCCTCCTGTCCCTCCATGGTTCTCCAGGTCCTTGTGGTCCTTCTCAGGGTCTTTCTTGGGGTTCCTCATGGTCCTTCTCGTGTTCCTTGGGGGTCCTCTTGGTTTTGGGGTCCCCCCACCCCCCTGTTAACCCCCCTTACTTCCCCCCACCCCAAGGCCCCCGGAGTCGATGCGTGAGCACGTGGTGGCGGCCTCCAAGGCGATGAAGATGGGCGACTGGCGGACCTGCCACCGCTTCGTGGTCAACGAGAAGATGAACGGGAAAGTCTGGGACCTCTTCCCCGAGGCCGACAAAGTCCGCGCCATGCTGGTCCGGTGAGGTCATCGGTGACGTCATCATCACCCCCCCCCCCCCCCCCCCCCCCCACACACACCCTCCCCTCACCCACCCAACCCACCCCCCTCACCACCCAACCAAACCCAACCCCCCACCACTCCCCCTTCACCCATTGAAGGGGATGACAATGTCGAGGGGGGGGGTGATGACGTCATCGGTGACATCATCATCACCCCCACCACACCCACCCCCCCCCCCCCCCACCCAACCCACCCCCCTCACCACCCAACCAAACCCAACCCCCCACCACCCCCCTCACCCATTGAAGGGGGATGACAATGTCGAGGGGGGGGGTTAGGGGTGTGATGACGTCATCGGTGACGTCATATACCCATCAGTGATGTCACACGCGCACACACACACGTACATAGAGACATTCCCCCCCCCCCCCACCCCCCACCCCAACCCCCTCCCCCCCGACACCCCCGACACCCCCCCCCACTGACACCCCCTCCCCCCATTGAACTGGTCTGGGGGGACCCTGAGGATGAGGAATGCCTGGGGGGGGAGGGGCCTGATGACATCATAGATGATGTCACGCACCCATCGCTGACGTCACACCAACCCCCTTTCCCCTCCTCCCCACCTCCAGCCCACCCCCTACCCCTCCCCCCGCCATTGAATGGGACCTTCATCCCTCCTCCCCCCTGTGATGAGGAGGGGGAGGGGATGGGGGAGGAGGAGGAGGAGGAGGGGGGGGGAGGCTGATGACGTCATCAGTGATGTCACACCCACTCCCACCCCACCCCCCATTCAATTGGGGACCTTCTTCCCCCTCCCCCTCCCCCCAAGTCTGATGAGGGGGGGTGGGGGTGAATGGGGGGAGGAGGCTGGGGCATGGGGGGAGATGACGTCATCTATGACGTCATCTATGACGTCATCACACCCCCCTCCAGGAAGATCCAGGAGGAGTCGCTGCGCACCTATCTCTTCACCTACAGCAGCGTCTACGACTCCATCAGGTGAGGGGGGTGGTGGGCGGGGCTTAAGGAAAGGGGGCGGGGCTTTGCGTTGGCCACGCCCCCTTTCCTTGTCTAAGCCCCGCCCCCTCCCCAGCATGGAGATCCTGGCGGCCATGTTCGAGCTGGACCTGCCCACGGTGCACAGCATCATCAGCAAGATGATCATCAACGAGGAGCTGATGGTCAGGGGGGCGGGGCTATGCTAATGAGGGGGTGGGGTATGCTAATGAGGGGGCGGGATATGCTAATGAGGGGGGTATGTGCTAAGGAGGGGCGGCCCATGTTGGAGACATGCTAATGAGGGGTGTGGTCATGCTAATGAGGGGTGGGGTCATGTTAATGAGGGGGTCTATGCTAATGAGGGGCAGGGCTATGCTAATGAGGGGGTGGGGTATGCTAATGAGGCATGAGGTCATGCTAATGAGGGGGGTCTATGCTAATGAGAGGCGGGCCATGATAATGAGAGGTGTGGCTTAGGCTAATGGGGGTGGGGATATGCTAATGAGGGGCAGGGCTTGGGTTAATGAGAGGGGGTGGTGCTAATGAGGGGCGTGGGTTATGCTAATGAGGGACAGGGCTATGGTAAGAGGGGGTCTATGTTAATGAGGGGTGAGGCCATGCTAATGAGGGGCGCTATGCTAATGGGGGGCATGATAATGAGGGGCATGGCTTAGGCTAATGAGGGATGTGCTAATGAGGGATGAGATCATGCTAATGATGGAGGCTATGCTAATGAGGGGCGGGCCATGGTAATGAGGGGCGGGGCTTATGCTAATGAGAGGCGGGGATGTGCTAATGAGGGGGTTATGTTAATGAGGGGTGGTTGTATGCTAATGAGGCACGGGCATGCTAATGTGGGATGGCGCTTAGGCTAATGAGGGGGCTGTGCTAATGAGGGGCGGGGGTGTGCTAATGAGTGGGGGTCATATTAATGAGGGGCGGGGCCATGCTAATGAGGGCGGGGCTTGTGCTAATGAGGGGGCATGTTAATGAGGGGCGGGGCTTAGGCCAATGAGGAGTGGGCGCGTGTTGATGAGGGGCGGGGCTATGCAAATGAAGTGGGCGTGTCCTCGCCGAGCCACGCCCCCTTTAGTCCCCTCAGGATGGGGCTGGGTCATTGGGCTGGTTGGTGGAGCTGTGTCCATGGGTTGGGGGTGTGGGCTGGGTTATTGGGGTTGGTGGGCGGGGTTATGCTAATAAAGGGGCGTGTCCTCAGTGGGATATGCTAATGAAGGGGCGTGTCCTCGCAGAGCCACACCCCCTTTCATCCTCCTAGGATGGGGCTGGGTCATTGGGCTGGGGCATGAACCTTGGTCGTGGGGTTGGGGTTGGAGGCTGGGTTATCTGGGTTTGGTGGGCGGGGGTTATGCTAATGAAGGGGGCGTGTCCTCACTAAACCACGCCCCCATTCGTCCACTTAGGGTGGGGCTGGGTCATTAGACTGGGTCATTGGGCTGGGGGGTGAACCTTGGGGTTGGGGTTGGGGGCTGGGTTATCGGGGTTGGTGGGCGGGGTTATGCTAACGAAGGGGGCGTGTCCTCACTAAGCCACGCCCCCTTTCAGCCTCCTAGGATGGGGCTGGGTCATTAGGCTGGGTCACTGGGCTGGGGGTGGAGCTTGGTCCTGTCCTGGCATTGGGGGCTGGGTTATCAGGGTTGGTGGGCGGGGTTATGCTAACGAAGGGGGCGTGTCCTCACTAAGCCACGCCCCCTTTCAGCCTCCTAGGATGGGGCTGGGTCATTAGGCTGGGTCACTGGGCTGGGGGGTGGAGCTTGGTCCTGTCCTGGCATTGGGGGCTGGGTTATCAGGGTTGGTGGGCAGGGTTATGCTAACGAAGGGGGCGTGTCCTCACTAAGCCACGCCTCCTTTCAGCCTCCTAGGATGGGGCTGGGTCATTAGGCTGGGTCACTGGGCTGGGGGGTGGAGCTTGGTCCTGGCATTGGGGGGTGGGTTATCGGGGCGGGTGGGTGGGGTTATGCTAACGAAGGGGGCGTGTCCTCACACAAAGCCCCGCCCCCTTCCCAGGCGTCCCTGGACCAGCCGACACAGACGGTGATGATGCACCGGACGGAGCCCACCCCCCAGCAGAACCTGGCGCTGCAGCTGGCCGAGAAGCTGGGCGGCCTCGTGGAGAACAACGAGCGCGTCTTCGACCACAAGCAGGGCTCCTACGGGGGGTACTTCCGGGGTGAGCGCAGGCCACGCCCACCGTGACGTCACGGCCACACCCCCCCCCCCCCCGACGTCACGCCCCCTGGGAACTCATAGGGCACGCCCACTGCCCCCCTTTCTCCTCCCTCCCCCCTAATCGTAACGATGGGAGGTTCTTCTGGGGTGGGACACGCCCCCCCCCCCCCTGTGATGTCACAGCCTCCCCCGTGACGTCACAACCCCCCCCCTCTGACGTCACGTCCCACCCACCGCCCCCTGGGAACTCATAGGGCACGCCCACTGCCCTTCCTTGCCCCTCCCCCACCCCCCAATCATAATGCTGGGAGCCAATTCCAGGGGGTGGGACACGCCCCCCCCCCCTGTGATGTCACACCCTCCCCCGTGACGTCACATCACCCCCTCTGACGTCACATCCCACCCACGGCCCCGCTGTGATGTCACAGCCTCCTATGACGTCACAAACCACGCTCCCCCCTCCCCCCAGACCAGCAGCCCGCACACACCCCTCCCCCCACATATGACATCACACCCTCCCCCATGACCCCTCCCCATGAGGTCATCGAGCCCTATGATGTCATAGCCACGCCCCTTTCTCTCTCCACACCCCCCCCCCCCCGACCAGGACGGTCACACCCCCCTCTCCCCCCCCATATGACATCATAACCCCCCCATGACCCCATAGGTTCCTTCCCTGTGACCTCACAGGCACCCGTATGACGTCATAGACCCCCCTATGACCTCACAGATACCCCCCACCCCCGCCCCACCCCCGTATGACATCACACCCACCCCCATCTCCCACGTATGACCTCACAGGCCCCCAATGACGTCACAGACCCCCCCATGACGTCATAACCACGCCCACTCTCTCTCTCTCCCCCACCCCGAGCAGGACAGTCACCCCCACCCCTCCCCCACCCCCGTGTGACATCACACCCGCCCCCATCTCCCACATATGACCTCACACCCCCCTATGACCTCACAGACCCCCCTATGACGTCACAGACCCCCTATGACCTCACAGACCCCCCTATGACATCATAACCACGCCCACTCTCTCTCTACCCCCCCACCCCGACCAGGACAGTCACACCCCCTCCCCCACCCCCGTATGACATCACACCCGCCCCCAACTCCCACGTATGACCTCACAGGCCCCCTATGACGTCACAGACCCCCCCATGACATCATAACCACGCCCCTTTCTCTCCCTCCCCCCCAGAGCAGGACAGTCACACCCCCCACCCCCGCCCCATCCCCGTGTGACATCACACCCACCCCCATCTCCCATGTATGACCTCACACCCCCCTATGACCTCCCAGACCCCCTATGACGTCACAGACCCCCCTATGATGTCATAACCACGCCCCCAGAGCAGGACAGTCACACACCCCCACCCCCTCCCCCACCCCCATATGACATCACACCCGCCCCCAACTCCCACCTATGACCTCACTGACCCCCCTTGACGTCACAGACCCCCCCTATGACGTCATAACCACGCCCCTCCTCTCTCTCCCTCCCCCCCAGAGCAGGACAGTCACACCCCCCACCCCCACCCTACCCCCATATGACATCACACCCGCCCCCAACTCCCACGTATGACCTCACAGCCCCTCCTATGACGTCACAGACCCCCCCCTATGACGTCATAACCACGCCCCCCTCTCTCTCTTCCCCCCCAGAGCAGAAGGACGGGTACCGGAAGGGGGATGGGTACCTGCGCCGGGGGGCGGCTACCGGCAGCAGGAACGAGGCTCCAACTACTGACCCGGGACGGCAGCGCCGCCCCTCCCCCCACCCCCCATCCCCACACGTCCCCCTCCCCCACCCCCATCCCCATGCCCCTCCCCCACCCCCATCCCCATGCCCCTCCCCCACCCACCCCCTCCCCACCCACCCCAGCGACCAATAAACAGGCTCGTTCTCAGCCCTGCGCCGGTTAATTGGGGGGGGGAGGGTGGGGGAGGGGGAGGGGTGAGTTGATGAGGGGGTGGGGGTGGGGGTGGGGGAGGGGCAGGGTCCATGATGGGGGGAGGGGCTGAGTTGATAAGTGGGGGGAGGGGGAAGGTTAATGAGGGGGGGGAGGGGTGAGGTGATGGGGGGAGGGGCATGGTCCATGATGGGGGGGAGGGGCTGGGTTAATGATGGGGGGGGGAGGGGGGAGGTTAATGAGTGGGGGGAGGGGCAGGGTTAATGATGGGGGGGGGGAGGGGGGAGGGGGAGGTTAATGGGGGGGGGAGGGGCAGGGTTAATGATGGGGGGCAGGTTAATGAGTGGTGGGGGGAGGGGCAGGGGGGAGGGGTGAGTTGATGGGGAGGGGGGCAGGGTCCATGAAGGGGGGGAGGGGCTGGGTTAATGATGGGGGGGGGGGGAAGGTTAATGAGGGGGTGGGGGGAGGGGTGAGTTGAGGAGGGGGGAGGGGCAGGGTCCATGATGGGGGGGAGGGGCTGGGTTGATGATAAGTGGGGGGGGGGAGGGGGCAGGTTAATGAGTGGTGGGGGGAGGGGCAGGGTTCACAGAGGGTGGGGGAGGGGCTGAGTTAATGAGTGGTGGGGGGAGGGGCAGTGTTAATGATGGGGGGGATGGGGCAGGTTAATGAGTGGTGGGGGGAGGGGCAGGGTTCATTGGGGGGGGAGGGGGCTGAGTTAATGAGTGGTGGGGGGAGGGGCAGGGTTCACAGGGGGTGGGGGAGGGGCAGGTTAATGAGTGGTGGGGGAGGGGCAGGGTTCATTGGGGGGGAGGGGGCAGGTTAATGAGTGGTGGGGGGAGGGGCAGTGTTAATGATGGGGGGGGATGGGGCAGGTTAATGAGTGGTGGGGGGAGGGGCAGGGTTCATTGGGGGGGAGGGGGCTGAGTTAATGAGTGGTGGGGGGAGGGGCAGGGTTCACAGGGGGTGGGGGAGGGGGCAGGTTAATGAGTGGTGGGGGAGGGGCAGGGTTCATTGGGGGGGAGGGGGCAGGTTAATGAGTGGTGGGGGGAGGGGCAGGGTTCACAGGGGGTGGGGGAGGGGGCAGGTTAATGAGTGGTGGGGGGAGGGGCAGGGTTCATTGGGGGGGAGGGGGCTGAGTTAATGAGTGGTGGGGGGAGGGGCAGTGTTAATGATGGGGGGGATGGGGCAGGTTAATGAGTGGTGGGGGGAGGGGCAGGGTTCATTGGGGGGGAGGGGGCTGAGTTAATGAGTGGTGGGGGGAGGGGCAGGGTTCACAGGGGGTGGGGGAGGGGGCAGGTTAATGAGTGGTGGGGGGAGGGGCAGGGTTCATTGGGGGGGGAGGGGGCTGAGTTAATGAGTGGTGGGGGGAGGGGCAGGGTTCACAGGGGGTGGGGGAGGGGGCAGGTTAATGAGTGGTGGGGGGAGGGGCAGGGTTCACAGGGGGTGGGGGAGGGGCAGGTTAATGAGTGGTGGGGGGAGGGGCAGGGTTCATTGGGGGGGGAGGGGGCTGAGTTAATGAGTGGTGGGGGGAGGGGCAGGGTTCACAGGGGGTGGGGGAGGGGGCAGGTTAATGAGTGGTGGGGGGAGGGGCAGGGTTCACAGGGGGTGGGGGAGGGGCAGGTTAATGAGTGGTGGGGGGAGGGGCAGGGTTCATTGGGGGGGAGGGGGCTGAGTTAATGAGTGGTGGGGGGAGGGGCAGGGTTCATTGGGGGGGATGGGGCAGGTTAATGAGTGGTGGGGGGAGGGGCAGGGTTCCTTGGGGGGGGAGGGGGCAGGTTAATGAGTGGTGGGGGGAGGGGCAGGGTTCACAGGGGGTGGGGGAGGGGGCAGGTTAATGAGTGGTGGGGGGAGGGGCAGGGTTCACAGGGGGTGGGGGAGGGGGCAGGTTAATGAGTGGTGGGGGGAGGGGCAGGGTTCACAGGGGGTGGGGGAGGGGGCAGGTTAATGAGTGGTGGGGGGAGGGGCAGGGTTCATTGGGGGGGAGGGGGCTGAGTTAATGAGTGGTGGGGGGAGGGGCAGGGTTCACAGGGGGTGGGGGAGGGGGCAGGTTAATGAGTGGTGGGGGGAGGGGCAGGGTTCATTGGGGGGGGGAGGGGGCTGAGTTAATGAGTGGTGGGGGGAGGGGCAGTGTTAATGATGGGGGGGATGGGGCAGGTTAATGAGTGGTGGGGGGAGGGGCAGGGTTCATTGGGGGGGGAGGGGCTGAGTTAATGAGTGGTGGGGGGAGGGGCAGGGTTCACAGGGGGTGGGGGAGGGGGCAGGTTAATGAGTGGTGGGGGGAGGGGCAGGGTTCACAGGGGGTGGGGGAGGGGCAGGTTAATGAGTGGTGGGGGGAGGGGCAGGGTTCATTGGGGGGGAGGGGGCTGAGTTAATGAGTGGTGGGGGGAGGGGCAGGGTTCATTGGGGGGGATGGGGCAGGTTAATGAGTGGTGGGGGGAGGGGCAGGGTTCCTTGGGGGGGGAGGG
This sequence comes from Hypotaenidia okinawae, assembly GCA_027925045.1. Classification (NCBI taxonomy): domain Eukaryota; kingdom Metazoa; phylum Chordata; class Aves; order Gruiformes; family Rallidae; genus Hypotaenidia; species Hypotaenidia okinawae. The sequence continues at coordinate 92,481 of BSDF01000039.1, forward strand.
GGCAGGTTAATGAGTGGTGGGGGGAGGGGCAGGGTTCACAGGGGGTGGGGGAGGGGGCAGGTTAATGAGTGGTGGGGGGAGGGGCAGGGTTCACAGGGGGTGGGGGAGGGGCTGAGTTAATGAGTGGTGGGGGGAGGGGCAGTGTTAATGATGGGGGGGATGGGGCAGGTTAATGAGTGGTGGGGGGAGGGGCAGGGTTCATGGGGGGTGGGGGAGGGGTCAGGTTAATGAGTGGTGGGGGGAGGGGCAGGGTTCATGGGGGGAGATAAATGGGGCTCGCGCCAGCTCCCCCGGGGGGCTCGAGACCATGGGGCAGGAAGGGGCGGCGGGGGGTGGGGGTGGGGGTGGGGGTGGGGGGGAGCTGGATTTCGGGGGGGGAGGGGCGGTGTGGCGCCAGCGCAGCGCGGGGAGCTGGCTCGCGCCTGGCTCGTGCTGCGGCTCTGCTCCTCCCCCACCCTCGTCCGGCACGCGCCAGCGGTGAGGTCACGCCCCTCCCCCCAACCCCCCACCCCCCATCCCACTCCCTCCCCGGCACCGTGGGGGGGGGTGGGGGGGTATGGGGAGGGGGGGGTCACTTATGGGGCTGGGGGAGGGATGTGTGGGGCAACGGGGTGGGGGGATGGAGGGGTCACTTATGGGGCTGGGGGGCGTATGGGGGGGGGTCACTTATGGGGCTGGGGGAGGGATGTGTGGGGCAGGGGATGGGGGGATGGGGGGGTCACTTATGGGGCTGGGGGGGTATGGGGGGGTCACTTATGGGGCTGGGGGGGTATGGGGGAGTCACTTATGGGGCTGGGGGGGTATGGGGGGGGTCACTTATGGGGCTGGGGGAGGGATGTGTGGGGGGGGGTGGGGGGTGGGGGTGGGGGAGGGGAGTCACTTATGGGGCTGGGGGAGGGATGTGTGGGGCAGGGGTGGGGATGGGGGGTAGGGTGGGGGAGGGGGGTTGGGGGTCACTTATGGGGCTGGGGGGGGTATGGGGGGGGTCACTTATGGGGCTGGGGGGGTATGGGGGGGTCACTTATGGGGCTGGGGGGGTATGGGGGGGGTCACTTATGGGGCTGGGGGAGGGATGTGTGGGGGGGGTGGGGGGGTGGGGGTGGGGGAGGGGGAGTCACTTATGGGGCTGGGGGAGGGATGTGTGGGGCAGGGGATGGGGATGAGAGGGTGTGGGGGATGGGGGGTCACTTATGGGGCTGGGGGGAGGGATGTGTGGGGCAGGGGGTGGGGGGATGGGGGGGTCACTTATGGGGCTGGGGGAAGGATATGTGGGGCAGAGGATGGGGATGAGAGGGTGTGGGGAAGGGGGGCACTTATGGGGCTGAGGGAGGGATGTGTGGGGGGGGGTGGGGGGTGGGGGTGGGGGAGGGGGAGTCACTTATGGGGCTGGGGGAGGGATGTGTGGGGGGGGGTGGGGGGTGGGGGTGGGGGAGGGGGAGTCACTTATGGGGCTGGGGGGAGGGATGTGTGGGGCAGGGGGTGGGGGGATGGGGGGGTCACTTATGGGGCTGGGGGGAGGGATGTGTGGGGCAGGGGGTGGGGGGATGGGGGGGTCACTTATGGGGCTGGGGGAGGGATGTGTGGGGCAGGAGATGGGGCAAGGTGTGGGGCAGGGGGTGGGGTGGGGGGTCACTTATGGGGCTGAGAGGGTGTGTGGGGCAGGGGGTGGGTGGGGGGATGGGGGGCACTTATAGGGCTGGGTTGTGGGGCTGGAGGGGTCCCAGTGGGTCCCCCATGGGTCCCAGTGTGTCCCAGTGTGTCCCAGTGTGTCCCCGTGGCTCCCAGTGGGTCCCAGTGCGTCCCCATGGCTCCCAGTGTGTCCCAGTGTGTCCCAGTGTGTCCCAGTGTGTCCCCATGGCTCCCAGTGTGTCCCAGTGTGTCCCAGTGTGTCCCAGTGTGTCCCCATGGCTCCCAGTGCGTCCCAGTGTGTCCCAGTGTGTCCCAGTGCGTCCCAGTGTGTCCCCACGGCTCCCAGTGTGTCCCAGTGTGTCCCAGTGTGTCCCAGTGCGTCCCAGTGCGTCCCAGTGCGTCCCCACGGGTGCCCGTGTGTCCCAGTGTGTCCCAGTGTGTCCCAGTGTGTCCCAGTGCGTCCCAGTGTGTCCCAGTGCGTCCCCACGGGTCCCCGTGTGTCCCAGTGTGTCCCAGTGTGTCCCAGTGCGTCCCAGTGTGTCCCAGTGCGTCCCCACGGGTCCCCGTGTGTCCCAGTGTGTCCCAGTGCGTCCCAGTGTGTCCCAGTGTGTCCCAGTGCGTCCCAGTGTGTCCCAGTGCGTCCCAGTATGTCCCAGTGCGTCCCAGTGCGTCCCAGTGCATCCCAGTATGTCCCAGTGGCTCCCAGTGCGTCCCAGTGCGTCCCAGTGCGTCCCAGTGTGTCCCAGTGCGTCCCCACGGGTCCCCGTGTGTCCCAGTGTGTCCCAGTGCGTCCCAGTGGCTCCCAGTGTGTCCCCATGCCTCCCAGTGTGTCCCAGTGTGTCCCAGTGTGTCCCAGTGTGTCCCCACGGCTCCCAGTGTGTCCCAGTGTGTCCCAGTGTGTCCCAGTGCGTCCCAGTGTGTCCCAGTGCGTCCCCACGGGTCCCCGTGTGTCCCAGTGTGTCCCAGTGCGTCCCAGTATGTCCCAGTGGCTCCCAGTGCGTCCCAGTGCGTCCCCACGGGTCCCCGTGTCCCAGTGTGTCCCAGCGCGTCCCAGTGGCTCCCAGTGCGTCCCAGTGTGTCCCAGTGCGTCCCCACGGGTCCCCGTGTGTCCCAGTGTGTCCCAGTGTGTCCCAGTGTGTCCCAGTGGCTCCCAGTGCGTCCCAGTGCGTCCCAGTGGCTCCCAGTGCGTCCCAGTGTGTCCCAGTGCGTCCCCACGGGTCCCCGTGTGTCCCAGTGTGTCCCAGTGCGTCCCAGTATGTCCCAGTGGCTCCCAGTGCGTCCCAGTGCGTCCCCACGGGTGCCTGTGTGTCCCAGTGTGTCCCAGTGTGTCCCAGTGTGTCCCCACGGCTCCCAGTGCGTCCCAGTGTGTCCCAGTGCGTCCCAGTGTGTCCCAGTGTGTCCCAGTGTGTCCCAGTGTGTCCCAGTATGTCCCAGTGCGTCCCAGTGGCTCCCAGTGGCTCCCAGTGCGTCCCCACGGGTCCCCGTGTGTCCCAGTGTGTCCCAGTGCGTCCCAGTGGCTCCCAGTGCGTCCCCACGGGTGCCCGTGTCCCAGTGTGTCCCAGTGTGTCCCAGTGTGTCCCCATGGCTCCCAGTATGTCCCAGTGGCTCCCAGTGTGTCCCAGTGTGTCCCAGTGCGTCCCAGTGTGTCCCAGTGTGTCCCAGTGTGTCCCAGTGTGTCCCAGTGTGTCCCCATGGCTCCCAGTGTGTCCCAGTGTGTCCCAGTGTGTCCCAGTGTGTCCCAGTGTGTCCCAGTGTGTCCCAGTGTGTCCCAGTGCGTCCCAGTGCGTCCCAGTGCGTCCCCACGGGTGCCCGTGTCCCAGTATGTCCCAGTGCATCCCAGTATGTCCCAGTGGCTCCCAGTGCGTCCCAGTGCGTCCCCACGGGTCCCCGTGTCCCAGTATGTCCCAGTGGCTCCCAGTGCGTCCCAGTGCGTCCCCACGGGTCCCCGTGTCCCAGTATGTCCCAGTGGCTCCCAGTGCGTCCCAGTGCGTCCCCACGGGTCCCCGTGTCCCAGTATGTCCCAGTGGCTCCCAGTGCGTCCCAGTGGCTCCCAGTGGCTCCCAGTGCGTCCCAGTGTGTCCCAGTGTGTCCCAGTGTGTCCCAGTGCGTCCCAGTGTGTCCCAGTGTGTCCCAGTGCGTCCCAGTGTGTCCCAGTGTGTCCCCATGCCTCCCAGTGTGTCCCAGTGGGTCCCAGTGCGTCCCCACGGGTGCCCGTGTGTCCCAGTGTGTCCCAGTGTGTCCCAGTGCGTCCCAGTGCGTCCCAGTGCGTCCCCACGGGTGCCCGTGTCCCAGTATGTCCCAGTGGCTCCCAGTGCGTCCCCACGGGTCCCCGTGTCCCAGTATGTCCCAGTGGCTCCCAGTGCGTCCCAGTGCGTCCCCACGGGTGCCCGTGCGTCCCAGTGTGTCCCAGTGTGTCCCAGTGTGTCCCAGTGCGTCCCAGTGTGTCCCAGTGTGTCCCCATGGCTCCCAGTGTGTCCCAGTGTGTCCCAGTGTGTCCCAGTGCGTCCCAGTGCGTCCCCACGGGTGCCCGTGTCCCAGTATGTCCCAGTGGCTCCCAGTGCGTCCCCACGGGTCCCCGTGTCCCAGTATGTCCCAGTGGCTCCCAGTGCGTCCCAGTGCGTCCCCACGGGTGCCCGTGTGTCCCAGTGTGTCCCAGTGTGTCCCAGTGTGTCCCAGTGTGTCCCCACGGCTCCCAGTGCGTCCCAGTGTGTCCCAGTGCGTCCCAGTGTGTCCCAGTGTGTCCCAGTGTGTCCCAGTGTGTCCCAGTGCGTCCCAGTGGCTCCCAGTGGCTCCCAGTGCGTCCCCACGGGTCCCCGTGTGTCCCAGTGTGTCCCAGTGTGTCCCAGTGTGTCCCAGTGCGTCCCAGTGTGTCCCAGTGTGTCCCCATGGCTCCCAGTATGTCCCAGTATGTCCCAGTATGTCCCAGTGGCTCCCAGTGCGTCCCCACGGGTCCCCGTGTCCCAGTATGTCCCAGTGGCTCCCAGTGCGTCCCAGTGCGTCCCCACGGGTGCCCGTGTGTCCCAGTGTGTCCCAGTGTGTCCCAGTGTGTCCCAGTGCGTCCCAGTGCGTCCCAGTGCGTCCCCACGGGTCCCCGTGTCCCAGTATGTCCCAGTGGCTCCCAGTGCGTCCCAGTGCGTCCCCACGGGTGCCCGTGTGTCCCAGTGTGTCCCAGTGTGTCCCAGTGTGTCCCAGTGTGTCCCCACGGCTCCCAGTGCGTCCCAGTGTGTCCCAGTGCGTCCCAGTGTGTCCCAGTGTGTCCCAGTGTGTCCCAGTATGTCCCAGTGCGTCCCAGTATGTCCCAGTGGCTCCCAGTGCGTCCCAGTGCGTCCCCACGGGTCCCAGTGTGTCCCAGTGCGTCCCAGTGTGTCCCAGTGTGTCCCCACGGCTCCCAGTGTGTCCCAGTGTGTCCCAGTGCGTCCCCACGGGTCCCCGTGTGTCCCAGTGTGTCCCAGTGTGTCCCAGTGTGTCCCAGTGCGTCCCAGTGTGTCCCAGTGTGTCCCCATGGCTCCCAGTGTGTCCCAGTGTGTCCCAGTGCGTCCCAGTGTGTCCCAGTGCGTCCCCACGGGTCCCCGTGTGTCCCAGTGTGTCCCAGTGCGTCCCAGTATGTCCCAGTGGCTCCCAGTGCGTCCCAGTGCGTCCCCACGGGTGCCTGTGTGTCCCAGTGTGTCCCAGTGCGTCCCAGTGGCTCCCAGTGCGTCCCAGTGTGTCCCAGTGCGTCCCCACGGGTGCCCGTGTGTCCCAGTGTGTCCCAGTGTGTCCCAGTGTGTCCCAGTGTGTCCCAGTGGCTCCCAGTGCGTCCCAGTGTGTCCCAGTGCGTCCCAGTGTGTCCCAGTGTGTCCCCACGGCTCCCAGTGTGTCCCAGTGTGTCCCAGTGTGTCCCAGTGCGTCCCAGTGTGTCCCCATGCCTCCCAGTGTGTCCCAGTGTGTCCCAGTGCGTCCCAGTGTGTCCCAGTGCGTCCCCACGGGTCCCCGTGTGTCCCAGTGTGTCCCAGTGCGTCCCAGTATGTCCCAGTGGCTCCCAGTGCGTCCCAGTGCGTCCCCACGGGTGCCTGTGTGTCCCAGTGTGTCCCAGTGTGTCCCAGTGCGTCCCAGTGGCTCCCAGTGCGTCCCAGTGTGTCCCAGTGCGTCCCCACGGCTCCCAGTGCGTCCCAGTGTGTCCCAGTGCGTCCCAGTGCGTCCCAGTATGTCCCAGTGGCTCCCAGTGCGTCCCCACGGGTGCCCGTGTCCCCCGCAGCTGCTGCTGGCCTCGCGGCGGGTGCTGGGGCGCCGGCTCTGGGGGTCGCTGCTCCGGGCCTCGTTCTACGGGCAGTTCGTGGGGGGCGCCACCCCCGCCGAGCTGGTGGCCACGGCCGGGCGGCTGCGGGCGCTGGGGCTGCGCCCCATGCTGGCCCTGCCCTCCGAGAGCGCCGTGGGGCAGGAGGGGCTGGGGGAGGGGGGGGGGGGGGGGGGGGGTTGGGGGATGATGTCACCGTGACGTCATTGGGGTGGGGGAGGGGGAGGGGGTGGGAGGTGGAGGGGGGGGGGGGGTGGGTTATGGGGGTGGGATGGGGATGTGTGGGGCTGGGTTATGTGGGGTGGGTCGGTTATGGGGTTGGGGGCTGGGGTTGGGGAGTCACTTATGGGGCTGGGTTATGGGGCTGGGGGCTGGGGTTGGGGAGTCACTTATGGGGCTGGGTTATGGGGCTGGGGGCTGGGGTTGGGGAGTCACTTATGGGGCTGGGTTATGTGGGGTGGGTCACTTATGGGGCTGGGTTATGGGGCTGGGGTTGGGGAGTCACTTATGGGGCTGGGTCCAGTTGTGGGGCTGGGTTATGGGGCTGGGGGCTGGGGTTGGGGAGTCACTTATGGGGCTGGGTTATGTGGGGTGGGTCACTTATGGGGCTGGGAGCTGGGGTTGGGGAGTCACTTATGGGGCTGGGTTATGTGGGGTGGGTCACTTATGGGGCTGGGTTATGGGGCTGGGGGCTGGGGTGGGGGGGGGTCACTTATGGGGCTGGGTCCAGTTGTGGGGCTGGGTTATGGGGCTGGGGGCTGGGGTTGGGGAGTCACTTATGGGGCTGGGTTATGTGGGGTGGGTCACTTATGGGGCTGGGAGCTGGGGTTGGGGAGTCACTTATGGGGCTGGGTTATGTGGGGTGGGTCACTTATGGGGCTGGGTTATGGGGCTGGGGGCTGGGGTGGGGGGGGTCACTTATGGGGCTGGGTCCAGTTGTGGGGCTGGGTTATGGGGCTGGGGGCTGGGGTGGGGGAGTCATTTATGGGGCTGGGTTATGTGGGGTGGGTCACTTATGGGGCTGGGTTATGGGGCTGGGGGTGAGGGGGGGTCACTTATGGGGCTGGGTCCAGTTATGGGGCTGGGGTTGGGGAGTCACTTATGGGGCTGGGTTATGTGGGGTGGGTCACTTATGGGGCTGGGTTATGGGGCTGGGGGCTGGGGTGGGGGGGGTCACTTATGGGGCTGGGTCCAGTTATGGGGCTGGGGTTGGGGAGTCACTTATGGGGCTGGGTCCGGTTGTGGGGCTGGGTTATGGGGCTGGGGTTGGGGAGTCACTTATGGGGCTGGGTCCGGTTGTGGGGCTGGGTTATGGGGCTGGGGTTGGGGAGTCACTTATGGGGCTGGGTTATGTGGGGTGGGTCACTTATGGGGCTGGGTTATGGGGCTGGGGTGAGGGGGGTCACTTATGGGGCTGGGTCCAGTTATGGGGCTGGGGTTGGGGAGTCACTTATGGGGCTGGGTTATGTGGGGTGGGTCACTTATGGGGCTGGGTTATGGGGCTGGGGGCTGGGGGGGGGGGGTGTCACTTATGGGGCTGGGTCCAGTTATGGGGCTGGGGTTGGGGAGTCACTTATGGGGCTGGGTTATGTGGGGTGGGTCACTTATGGGGCTGGGTTATGGGGCTGGGGTGAGGGGGGTCACTTATGGGGCTGGGTCCAGTTATGGGGCTGGGGTTGGGGAGTCACTTATGGGGCTGGGTCCGGTGGTGGGGCTGGGTTATGGGGCTGGGGTTGGGGAGTCACTTATGGGGCTGGGTCCGGTTGTGGGGCTGGGTTATGGGGCAAGGGGGTCACTTATAGGGCGGGGGAGTGGGGTGGGTTATGGGGTGGGGGACTCACTTATGGGGCTGGGTCCAGTTATGGGGCTGGGTTGTGGGGCTGAGATGGGGATGTGTGGGGCTGGGTTATGTGGGGTGGGTCACTTATGGGGCTGGGATATGGGGCTGGGATGTGGGGCTGGGTCTGGGTCAGGGATGTGTGGGGATGGGTGTAGGGGTCACTTATGGGGCTGGGTCCAGTTATGGGGCTGGGTTATGGGGCAGGGATGTGAGGCTGAGTCAGGGATGTGGGGCAGGGATTTGGGGGTCACTTATGGGGCTGAGGGGTGAGGGGGTGGGGTGGGAGATGTGGGGCTGGATGTGGGGCTGGGTTATGGGGCTGGGGGCTGGGGTGGGGGGGTCACTTATGGGGCTGATTCCACTTATGGGGCTGGGTTGTGGGGCTGGGTTATGGGGCTGGGTCAGGGATGTGGGGCAGGACGTGGGGCAGGGGTGTGGGGGTCACTTATGGGGCTGGGTGTGGGGCTGGGGGGCGGGATGGGGGGGTCACTTATGGGGCTGGGTGTGGGGCTGGGGGGCGGGATGGGGGGGTCACTTATGGGGCTGGGTCCGGTTATGGGGCTGGGTTGTGGGGCTGGGTTATGGGGTAAGGGGGTCACTTGTGGGGCTGGGGGGTGGGGTGGGTTATGGGGTGGGAGATGTGGGGCTGGGGGCTGGGGTTGGGGAGTCACTTATGGGGCTGGGTCCAGTTATGGGTCTGGGTTGTGGGGCTGGGATGGGGACGTGTGGGGCGGTCACTTATGGGGCTGGGTCCGGTTATGGGGCTGGGTTGTGGGGCTGGGTTATGGGGTAAGGGGGTCACTTGTGGGGCTGGGTTATGGGGCTGGGGTAAGGGGGTCACTTATGGGGCTGGGGGGTGGGGTGGGTTATGGGGTGGGAGATGTGGGGCTGGGGGCTGGGGTTGGGGAGTCACTTATGGGGCTGGGTCCAGTTATGGGTCTGGGTTGTGGGGCTGGGATGGGGACGTGTGGGGCTGGGTTATGTGGGGTGAGTCACTTATGGGGCTGGGATATGTGGGGTGGGTCACTTATGGGGCTGGGTCCGGTTATGGGGCTGGGTTGTGGGGCTGGGTCCAGTTATGGGGCTGGGTTATGGGGCTGGGTTGTGGGGCTGGGTTATGGGGTAAGGGGGTCACTTATGGGGCTGGGTTGTGGGGCTGGGATGGGGACGTGTGGGGCTGGGTTATGTGGGGTGAGTCACTTATGGGGCTGGGTCCGGTTCTGGGGCTGGGTTGTGGGGCTGGGTTATGGGGCTGGGATGTGAAGGCCCCGCCCCCCTCCCCACCCCGCCGTCTCCGATTGGCTGCCGGGCGCAGGGAGTGGTGGTTCGAGGCCAATCACAGGGCGGCGCTGGAGGGGGTGGGGCTGGCGGCCGCCACCGGCCCCGAACCCCTGATGCAGCTGAAGGTGACGGCGATGATGGGCGGCCGCCTCTGCGTGAGTGGGGGCAGCTGGGGGGCGGCTATGGGGCAGCCATGGGGCAGCTATGGGGCAGCCATGGGGCAGCTGGGGGGCAGCCATGGGGGGTATCTATGGGGCAGCTATGGGGCAGCCATGGGGCAGCTATGGGGGGTATCTATGGGGCAGCCATGGGGCAGCTATGGGGTATCTATGGGGCAGCTATGGGGCAGCTATGGGGCAGCTATGGGGTATCTATGGGGCAGCTATGGGGCAGCTATGGGGCAGCTGTGGGGCAGCCGTGGGGCAGCCGTGGGGCAGCTATGGGGCAGCTATGGGGGGTATCTATGGGGCAGCTATGGGGCAGCTATGGGGCAGCCATGGGGCAGCCATGGGGCAGCTATGGGGGATCTATGGGGCAGCTGTGGGGCAGCTGTGGGGCAGCTGGGGGGCAGACATGGAGCAGACATGGGGCAGCTATGGGGTATCTATGGGGCAGACATGGGGTATATCTATGGGGCAGCTGTGGGGAAGCCATGGGGCAGCTATGGGGGATCTATGGGGCAGCTGGGGGGTATCTATGGGGCAGCTATGGGGCAGCCATGGGGCAGCCATGGGGCAGCTATGGGGCAGCCATGGGGCAGCTATGGGGCAGCTATGGGGCAGCCATGGGGCAGCCATGGGGCAGCTATGGGGCAGCTATGGGGCAGCCGTGGGGCAGCTATGGGGCAGCTATGGGGCAGCCATGGGGCAGCCATGGGGCAGCTATGGGGCAGCTATGGGGCAGCCGTGGGGCAGCTATGGGGCAGCTATGGGGCAGCCGAGGGGCAGCTATGGGGCAGCTATGAGGTATCTATGGGGAAGCTATGGGGCAGCTGGGGGGCAGCTGGGGGGTATCCATGGGACAGCCATGGGGCAGCTGTGGGGCAGCTATGGGGCAGCTATGGGGCAGCCATGGGGCAGCCATGGGGCAGCTATGGGGCAGCTATGGGGCAGCCATGGGGCAGCTATGGGGCAGCCATGGGGCAGCCATGGGGCAGCTGTGGGGCAGCTGTGGGGCAGCTGTGGGGCAGCCGTGGGGCAGCCGTGGGGCAGCCATGGGGCAGCCCCACAAGTGCCCCCTCCCCCCCCAGGAGCGGGTCTCGTCGCTGCTGGCCCAGGGCTGCCCCTCCCTGTCCCTGGAGCGCGTGGCTGACGTCATGGCGGGGGAGGTGAGGCCTCCCTCATTTGCATCTCATTTGCATAACCCCGCCCCCTACCCCAGCCCCACCCCCTAACCTCCCCTCCCCCTCCCCCCCCAGCCCCCAACTTCCCCCTCTGACCCCCGAGGAGAACCGGCACTTCGGGGCGTCGCTGCGGCGCCTGGAGAGCGTGGCCGAGGTGAGGCCGTGACGTCAGCGTGACGTCATCGTGACGTCATCGAGGGGGGTGTGACGTCATGGGGGGGGGGGGGGGGGGGGGAGGGGGGAATGTACCTGCCCCAGTGGAGCCTGGACCTGGTAGCGCCCCTCCCCCCACCCCACCCACTAAGTGCCCCTCCCCCCACCCCTCCCCCCAACCCCTCCCCCCGCCCCTCCCCCCACCCCTCCCCCCAACCCCTCCCCCTCCCCCTCCCCCCACCCCTCCCCCACCCCAGTTGCCCCTCCCCCCACATCCTCCCACCCCTCCCCTCAGTGCCCCTCCCCCACCCCTTTCCCCAGCCCTCCCATCACCCCTCCCCCAACCCAGTTGCCCCTCCCCCCACCCCTCCCCCACCCCACCCACCCCTCCCCCCACCTCTCCCACCACCCCAAGTGCCCCTCCCCCCCACCTCTGTCCCCACCCCTCCCCCACCCATCCCCCCACCTCTCCCTCACCCCAGGTACCCCTGCCCCCACCCCTCCCCCCACCCCTCCCCCACCCCAAGTGCCCCTCCCCCCACCTCTGTCCCCACCCCTCCCCCACCCATCCCCCCACCTCTCCCTCACCCCAGGTGCCCCTCCCCCCACCCCTCCCCCACCCCCTAAGTGCCCATCCCCCACCCCTCTCCACACCCCTCCCCCCACCCCTCCCCCACCCCAGGTGCCCCTCCCCCCACCTCTGCCCCCACCCCTCCCCCCACCCCTCCTCCCACCCTTCCCCCACCTCAGGTGCCCCTCCTCCCACCCCTCCCCCCACCCCAAGTGCCCCTCCCCCTACCCCCTCCCCGTGCCCCTCCCCCAACCCCTCCCCCACCCCAAGTGCCCCTCCCCCAACCCCTCCCTCCACCCCTCCCCCCACACCTCCCCCATCCCAGGTGCCCCTCCCCCCACCTCTGCCCCCACCCCTCCCCCACCCCCTAAGTGCCCCCACCCCTCCCCCACCCCACCCCCTAAGTGCCCCTCCCCCACCCCAGGTGCCCTTTCCCCCACCCCCTCCCCCCACCCTTAGGAGCCCCGCCCCTCCCCCCAAGAGCCCCTTCCCCACTCAGAAGTGCCCCTCCCCCTCCCCAGGCCCCTCCCCCTGCCCAGGCCCCTCCCCCTGCCCAGGCCCCTCCCCCTGTCCAGGCCCCTCCCCCTGTCCAGGCCCCTCCCCCACCCCCTAAGCGCCCCTCCCCCCACCCATGAGCCCCCTCCCCCCACCAACAAGCTCCCTTCCCCCCTCTCCAATTGCCCCTCCCCCGCCCGCCCGGCTGCTCTGCTGACGACGTCACGACGCCGCCGATGACGTCATGGTGGTGCTGATGACGTCACGATGGCGCTGATGACGTCACGGTCTCGCTGATGATGTCATGGCCTGTCTGCTGATGTCATGACGATGCCGATGATGTCACGATGATGCTGCTGGCGTCACGACGGCGCTGATGACGTCACGACGATGCTGATGACGTCACGGCGGTGCTGATGATGTCATGGTAACGCTGATGATGTCATGGTAACGCTGATGATGTCATGGTAACGCTGATGATGTCACGGCGGCGCTGATGATGCCACGGTCTCGCTGATGACGTCATGACCTGTCTGCTGATGTCCTGGCGCTGCTGATGACGTCACAACGATGCTGCTGACGTCCCGACGGTGCCGATGACGTCACGACGGCGCTGATGACGTCACGGTGACGCTGATGACGTCACGACCTGTCTGCTGATGTCCTGCTGCTGCTGCTGATGACATCACAACGATGCTGCTGACGTCACGGCGGTGCTGATGATGTCACGATGGCGCCGATGCTGCCACGGTCTCGCTGATGACGTCACGACGGTGCTGATGACATCACCACGGCACCGATGACGTCACGACGGCGCTGATCGATGCTGCCACGGTCTCGCTGATGACGTCGCCGCGATGCTGATGACGTCACGACGCCATCGATGACGTCACGCCGCCGCCGCCGCCGCCACGGCAATACCGATGACGTCACGACGGCGCCGATGGGCGACGCCACGCTCTTGCTGGTGATGTCACGACGACGCTGACGACGTCACGACGCCATTGATGACGTCACGCCGGCGCCGATGGGCGACGCCACGCTCTTGCTGGTGATGTCACGACGACGCCGATGACGTCACGCCGGCGCCGACGACGCCACGGCGCTATGGATGACGTCACGCCGACGCCGCTGACGTCACGCCGGCGCCGATGGACGACGCCACGCTCTTGCTGATGACGTCACGGCGCTGTGGATGACGTCACGCCGGCGCCGACGACGTCGCCCGGGGCGCAGCGCGCGTCGGGGCTGGGGGTGGGGCTGCTGGTGGACGCGGAGCTCAGCCCCCTGAACCCGGCGCTCAGCCTGGTGACGCTGGCGCTGATGACGCGCCACAACCGCCCCTCCCCCCGCGTCTGGAACACCTACCAGGCCTACCTCAGGGTCAGGGGGGAGGGGCCTGGGGGGGGGGGGTGTGTCTGGGGAGGGGAGGGGCCTGGGGGGAGGGGGTCTGGGCAGGGGGAGGGGCCTGGAGAGGGGGCTGGGGAGGGGGAGGGGCCTGGGGAGGGGAGGGTGTCTGGGGAGGGGAGGGGCCTGGGGAGGGGGAGGGGCCTGGAGAGGGGGCTGGGGAGGGGGAGGGGCCTGGGGAGGGGGAGGGGCCTGGAGAGGGGGCTGGGGAGGGGGAGGGGCCTGGGGAGGGGGAGGGGTGTCTGGGGAGGGGGAGGGGCCTGGGGAGGGGGAGGGGCCTGGAGAGGGGGCTGGGGAGGGGGAGGGGCCTGGGGAGGGGGAGGGGTGTCTGGGGAGGGGGAGGGGCCTGGGGAGGGGGAGGGGCCTGGAGAGGGGGCTGGGGAGGGGGAGGGGCCTGGGGAGGGGGAGGGGCCTGGGGTGGGGGGAGGGGCCTGGAGAGGGGGGAGGGGTCTGGGGAGGGGGAGGGGCCTGGGGTGGGGGAGAGGGGTGTCTGGGGAGGGGGAGGGGCCTGGGGTGGGGGGAGAGGGGTGTCTGGGGAGGGGGAGGGGCCTGGGGTGGGGGCGGGGCCTGGAGAGGGGGAGGGGTCTGGGGAGGGGGAGGGGCCTGGGGGGGGGGAGAGGGGTGTCTGGGGAGGGGGAGGGGCCTGGGGGGGGGAGAGGGGTGTCTGGGGAGGGGGAGGGGCCTGGGGTGGGGGGGCGGGGCCTGGAGAGGGGGAGGGGTCTGGGGAGGGGGAGGGGCCTGGGGGGGGGGAGAGGGGTGTCTGGGGAGGGGGAGGGGCCTGGGGAGGGGGAGGGGCCTGGGGGGGGGGAGAGGGGTGTCTGGGGAGGGGGAGGGGCCTGGGGGGGGGGAGAGGGGTGTCTGGGGAGGGGGAGGGGCCTGGGGTGGGGGGGGCGGGGCCTGGAGAGGGGGAGGGGTCTGGGGAGGGGGAGGGGCCTGGAGGGGTCTGGGGAGAGGAAGGGGCCTGGGGAGGGGGAGGGGCCTGGGGTGGGGGGGGCGGGGCCTGGAGAGGGGGAGGGGTCTGGGGAGGGGGAGGGGCCTGGGGGGGGGAGAGGGGTGTCTGGGGAGGGGGAGGGGCCTGGGGAGGGGGAGGGGCCTGGGGGGGGGAGAGGGGTGTCTGGGGAGGGGGAGGGGCCTGGGGGGGGGGAGAGGGGTGTCTGGGGAGGGGGAGGGGCCTGGGGTGGGGGGGGCGGGGCCTGGAGAGGGGGGAGGGGTCTGGGGAGGGGGAGGGGCCTGGAGGGGTCTGGGGAGAGGAAGGGGCCTGGGGAGGGGAGGGGCCTGGGGTGGGGGGGCGGGGCCTGGAGAGGGGGGAGGGGTCTGGGGAGGGGGAGGGGCCTGGGGGGGGGAGAGGGGTGTCTGGGGAGGGGGAGGGGCCTGGGGGGGGGGAGAGGGGTGTCTGGGGAGGGGAGGGGCCTGGGGTGGGGGGGCGGGGCCTGGAGAGGGGGGAGGGGTCTGGGCAGGGGGAGGGGCCTGGAGAGGGGGCTGGGGAGGGGGAGGGGCCTGGGGAGGGGGAGGGGCCTGGGGTGGGGGGGAGGGGGTGTCTGGGGAGGGGGGGGGGCCGGGGGGGGGGGGCGGGGCCTGGAGAGGGGGGAGGGGTCTGGGGAGGGGGAGGGGCCTGGGGTGGGGGGGGCGGGGCCTGGAGAGGGGGGAGGGGGAGGGGCCAGGGGAGGGGGCTGGGGAGGGGGAGGGGCTCAGAGGGGGGAGGGATTAGGGGAAGAGGCCTGGGGAGGGGGAGGGGCCTGGGGAGGGGGAGGGGCCTGGGGAGGGGGAGGGGCCTGGGTGGGGGGAGGGGCCTGGGGAGGGGGAGGGGCCTGGGCACTGTGGAGCTTAGGGAGGGGAGGGGCAGGTCATGGGGCGGGGCTTAGGGGAGAGGGGCGGGGCCTGGGGAGGGGGAGGGGCTTAGAGGGGGTGGGTCGGGGCGGTTTATGGGTCACCCCTCCCCCCCCCCCCCCCACATTTGGGGGTCAGGAGCCACCTGGGTCGGGTGGGGGGGGTTATGGGTCACTCTCCCCCCCCATAGCCCCTCCCCCAACGCTAGCCCCCCTCCCCCCACCCCCCAGCCCCTCCCCCCACACCAAAACCCCCTCCCCCACCCCCAATTCCCCCCTCCCATCCCCCTCCCAACGCCCCCCAGCCCCCCCCAAATAGGGGTCCCACCCCCCCCATAGCCCCTCCCCCCACCCCTAGCCCCCCTCCCCCACCCCCCAGCCCCTCCCCCACACCAAAAACCCCCTCCCCCACTCCAGAACCCCTCCCCCACCCCCAATTCCCCCCCCATCCCCCTCCCAACCCTCCCCAGCTCCCCCAGCCCCCCCCCCCCCCCCCCCACCCCCCAGCCCCCCCAAACCGGGATCCCACCCCCCAGCCCCCCCAAACCGGGGTCTCACCCCCCCATAGCCCCTCCCCCACCTCCCCCACCCCCCCATAGCCCCTCCCCCACCCCCCACCCCCTCCAGCCCCCCCCAAACCGGGGTCCCACCCCCCAGCCCCCCAAACCGGGGTCCCACCCCCCCAGCCCCCCCAAACCGGGGTCCCACCCCCCCATAGCCCCTCCCCCACCTCCCCCACCCCCCCATAGCCCCTCCCCCACCCCCCAGCCCCCCAGCCCCCCCCAAACCGGGGTCCCACCCCCCCATAGCCCCTCCCCCACCTCCCCCCACCCCCCATAGCCCCTCCCCCACCCCAGAACCCCTCCCCCCCCCTCAGACCCCCCTCCCCCCCCAGGATGGCCAGAGGCGCCTGGCAGCCGACGCCGAGGCCGTGGGGCGCCGGGGGGCCCGATTCGGGGTGAAGCTGGTGCGAGGGGCCTACGTCAGGGAGGAGGCACGAAGGGGGGAGGGGCGCTGGTGGACGGCGAGCAGGAGGCTCACAGGAGGTGAGGGGGGGAGGGGCTATGGGGGGGTGGGGGAGGGGCTATGGGGGGTGGGACCCCTGTTTGGGGGGCTGGGGGGGTGGGACCCCGGTTTGGGGGGGGGCTGGGGGGTGGGGGAGGGGCTATGGGGGGGTGGGACCCCTGTTTGGGGGGGCTGGGGGGTGGGACCCCGGTTTGGGGGGTTGGGGGGGGGGTGGGGGGTGGGGGAGGGGCTATGGGGGGTGGGACCCCTGTTTGGGGGGGCTGGGGGGGGGGTGGGACCCCTGTTTGGGGGGGGGTTGGGGGGGTAGGGGGTGGGGGAGGGGCTATGGGGGGTGATACCCCTGTTTTGGGGGGGGGGGGGGGGTGGGGGTTTGGGGGGGGGGGGGGGGGTGGGGGGGTGGGGGAGGGGCTATGGGGGGTGGGACCCCTGTTTGGGGGGCTGGGGGGGTGGGACCCCGGTTTGGGGGGGCTGGGGGGGTTGGGAGGGGGATGGGAGGGGGAAATTGGGGATGGGGAGGGGTTCTGGGGTGGGGGAGGGGCTGGGGGGGTGGGGGAGGGGCTATGGGAGGGGTGGGACCCCGGTTTGGGGGGGCTGGGGGGGTGGGGGAGGGGCTATGGGGGGGGGAGGGGCTGGGGGGTGAGACCCTTGTTTGGGGGGGCTGGGGGGTGGGGGGAGGGGCTATGGGGGGTGGGACCCCTGTTTGGGGGGCTGGGGGGGGGTTGGACCCCTGTTTGGGGGGGGGGGGGGTGGGGGGTGGGGGGAGGGGCTATGGGGGGTGGGACCCCTGTTTGGGGGGGCTGGGGGTGGGACCCCGGTTTGGGGGGGTTGGGAGGGGGTGGGGGGGTGGGGGAGGGGCTATGGGGTGGTGGCACCCCTGTTTGGGGGGGCTGGGGGGTGGGACCCCGGTTTGGGGGGGCTGGGGGGGGTGGGGGAGGGGCTATGGGGGGGGAGGGGCTGGGGGGTGAGACCCTTGTTTGGGGGGGCTGGGGGGGTGGGGGAGGGGCTATGGGGGGTGGGACCCCTGTTTGGGGGGCTGGGGGGTGGGGGTTTGGGGGGGGGGGGGGGGTGGGGGGGTGGGGGAGGGGCTATGAGGGGGTGGGACCCCGGTTGGGGGGGGCTGGGGGCGGTGGGAGAGGTACTGGGGGGGTGGGGGAGGGGCTATGGGTGGGGTGAGACCCCGGTTTGGGGGGGGGGGGGGGGTGGGGGGTGGGGGAGGGGCTATGGGGGGGTGGGGGAGGGGCTCTAGGGGGGTGGGGGTGGGGGATGGGAGGGGATTGGGAGGGGGCTATGGGGGGGGGGGGGTGGGACCCCTGTTTGGGGGGGCTGGGAGGCTGGGGGAGGGGCTATGGGGGGGCTGGGGGGGGGTGGGGGAGGGGCTGGGGGGTGGGGGAGGGGCTAGAGGGGGAACCCACCCTCCCCCTCCCCCCCCCCCCGCCGGGTTTGCAGGGGGGTGGGGGGGGGGGGGGGGGGATGGGGGGGTATTGAAGGGGTTCAGCCCCTCCCCCCTCCCCCCACCTCACCCCTCCCCCTCCCCCTCCCCCTCCCCCCCCCCCCCCAGCTACGCCGCGTGCCTGGAGCTGTCCCTGTCCCTGGTGGGAGCCGGCGCGGGGCTGATGGTGGCCACGCACAACGAGGCCTCCGTGCGGCACGCGGCACGCAGGTGGGGGGAGGGGCGGGACACCCCCCGACCCCTCGACCCCCCCCCAAACCCCCAACCCCCCCCAACCCCCTACCCCCCCCCCCAAACCCCCCCATCCCCCTGCAAAGCTGGAGTGGGGGAGGGGCGGAGAGGGGGTGGGGGAGGGGGCGGAGGGGGTGGGGGGAGGGGCGGTGGGGGAGGGGCGGGACACCCCCCAACCCCTCGACCCCCCCCAACCCCCCAACCCACCCCCACCCCCTATCCCACCCCCCAACCCCCCATCCCCCTGCAAAGCTGGAGTGGGGGAGGGGCAGAGAGGGTGGGGGAGGGGCGGAGGGGGTGGGGGGAGGGGCGGTGGGGGAGGGGCGGGACACCCACCCCCCCCCGACCCCCCCCAAACCCCCAACCCCCCCCAACCCCCTACCCCCCCCCCCAAACCCCCCCATCCCCCTGCAAAGCTGGAGTGGGGGAGGGGCAGAGAGGGTGGGGGGAGGGGCGGAGGGGGTGGGGGGAGGGGCGGTGGGGGGAGGGGCGGGACACCCCCCCACCCCACCCCCCCCCCCCCCCCAACCCACCCCCCACCCCCTATCCCACCCCCCAACCCCCCCATCCCCCTGCAAAGCTGGAGTGGGGGAGGGGCGGAGGGGGTGGGGGAGGGGCGGTGGGGGAGGGGCGGGACACCCACCCCCCCCCCCCCCCCCCACACCCCCAACCCCCCCCCCCCCCCACCCCCCCCCCCCAAACCCCCCATCCCCCTGCAAAGCTGGAGTGGGGGAGGGGCGGAGGGGGTGGGGAGGGGCGGTGGGGGAGGGGCGGGACACCCACCCCCCCCCCGACCCCCCCCAAACCCCCAACCCCCCCCAACCCCCTACCCCCCCCCCCAAACCCCCCCATCCCCCTGCAAAGCTGGAGTGGGGGAGGGGCAGAGAGGGTGGGGGAGGGGCGGAGGGGGTGGGGGGAGGGGCGGTGGGGGAGGGGCGGGACACCCCCCAACCCCTCGACCCCCCCCCAACCCCCCAACCCACCCCCACCCCCTATCCCACCCCCCAAACCCCCCCATCCCCCTGCAAAGCTGGAGTGGGGGAGGGGCAGAGAGGGGGTGGGGGAGGGGCGGAGGGGGTGGGGGGAGGGGCGGTGGGGGAGGGGCGGGACACCCCCCAACCCCTCGACCCCCCCCCAAACCCCCAACCCCCCCAACCCCCTACCCCCCCCCCAAACCCCCCCATCCCCCTGCAAAGCTGGAGTGGGGGAGGGGCAGAGAGGGTGGGGGGAGGGGCGGAGGGGGTGGGGGGAGGGGCGGTGGGGGAGGGGCGGGACACCCCCCCACCCCACCCCCCCCCCCCCCCAACCCACCCCCCACCCCCTATCCCACCCCCCAACCCCCCCATCCCCCTGCAAAGCTGGAGTGGGGGAGGGGCAGAGAGGGTGGGGGAGGGGCGGAGGGGGTGGGGGAGGGGCGGTGGGGGAGGGGCGGGACACCCCCCCCCCCCCCCCCCCCCAACCCCCCAACCCCCCCAACCCCCTACCCCCCCCCCAAACCCCCCATCCCCCTGCAAACTGGGGTGGGGGAGGGGCGGAGAGGGTGGGGGGAGGGGCGGTGGGGGAGGGGCGGGACACCCCCCACCCCCCCCCACCCCCCCCACCCCCCCCAACCCCCCAATCTCCTATCCGCCCCCCAAACCCCCCCATCCCCCTGCAAACTGGGGTGGGGGAGGGGCGGAGAGGGTGGGGGGAGGGGTGGAGGGGGAGGGGGAGAGGCGGGACCCCCAAACCCCTCCAGACCCCCCCAGGACCCCCCTAGGACCCCCCAAACCCCCCTAGACCCCCCAAACCCCTCCAACCCCCCCAGGACCTCCTTAGGACCCCCCAGACCCCCCAAACCCCCCCGGACCCCCTCAGACACGCCCCCAGACCCCCCAAACCCTTCCAACCCCCCCATGACCCCCCTAGGACCCCCAAATGACCCCTCCAGACCCCCCAAACCCCTCCAACCCCCCCCAGGACCCCCCCAGACCCCCTAGGACCCCCCAGACCCCCCCTAGACCCCCCAAACCCCTAGGACCCCCCCAGACCCCCCCTAGACCCCCCAAACCCCTCCAACCCCCCCAGACCCCCCCAGACCCCCCTAGGACCCCCCAAACCCCCCCTAGACCCCCCAAACCCCTCCAACCCCCCCAGGACCTCCTTAGGACCCCCCAGACCCCCCAAACCCCCCCGGACCCCCTCAGACACGCCCCCAGACCCCCAAACCCTTCCAACCCCCCCATAACCCCCTAGGACCCCCAAATGACCCCTCCAGACCCCCCAAACCCCTCCAACCCCCCCCCAGGACCCCCCCAGACCCCCCTAGGACCCCCCCAGACCCCCCCTAGACCCCCCAAACCCCTAGGACCCCCCAGACCCCCCCTAGACCCCCCAAACCCCTCCAACCCCCCCAGACCCCCCCAGACCCCCCTAGGACCCCCCAAACCCCCCTAGACCCCCCAAACCCCTCCAACCCCCCCAGGACCTCCTTAGGACCCCCTCAGACCCCCCTAGGACCCCCCCAGACCCCCCCAAACCCCTCCAACCCCCCTAGACCCCCCCAGGACCCCCCCAGACCCCCCAAATCCTTCCAAAGCCCCCTAGACCCCTGCAACTCCCATCAGACCCCCTCCCCAGACCCCCCCAGACTCCCCTAGACCCCCCCAAACCCCCCTGTCCCGTCCCCCCCCCCAGGATGCAGGAGTTGGGGATCCCCCGCCAAGGGGGGCGTCTGCTTCGCCCAACTGCTGGGGATGAGCGACCACATCTCGCTGGCCCTGGGTGAGACCCCCCCCAAAACCCCCCGGGACCCCCTGAACCCCTCTGACCCCCTCTGACCCCCCCAAACCCCTGGGACCCCCCTGAACCCCTCTGACCCCCCCAGACCCCCCCCAAACCCCTGGGACCCCCCTGAACCCCTCTGACTCCCCCAGACCCCCCCAAACCCCTGGGACCCCCCTGAACCCCTCTGACTCCCCCAGACCCCCCCAAACCCATGGGGCCCCCCTGAACCCCTCTGACCCCCCCAGACCCCCCCAAACCCCTGGGACCCCCTGAACCCCTCTGACTCCCCCAGACCCCCCCAAACCCCTGGGACCCCCCTGAACCCCTCTGACCCCCCCAGACCCCCCCCAAACCCCTGGGACCCCCCTGAATCCCCCAGACCCACCCCAACCCCCCGGGACTCCCCTGAACCCATCTGACCCCCCAAACCCCTGGGACCCCCCTGAACCCCTCTGACCCCCTCAGACCCCCCCCAAACCCCTGGGACCCCCCTGAACCCCTCTGACCCCCCCAAACCCCTGGGACCCCCCTGAACCCCTCTGACACCCCCAGACCCCCCCAACCCCCTGGGACCCCCCTGAACCCCTCTGACCCCCTCAGACCCCCCCCAAACCCCTGGGACCCTCCTGAACCCCTCTGACACCCCCAGACCCCCCCAACCCCCTGGGACCCCCCTGAACCCCCCAGACCCACCCCAACCCCCGGGACTCCCCTGAACCCATCTGACCCCCCAAACCCCTGGGACCCCCTGAACCCCTCTGACCCCCCCAGACCCCCCCAAACCCCTGGGACCCCCCTGAACCCCTCTGACCCCCCCAAACCCCTGGGACCCCCCTGAACCCCTCTGACCCCCCCAGACCCCCCCCAAACCCCTGGGACCCCCCTGAACCCCTCTGACCCCCCCAGACCCCCCCCAAACCCCTGGGACCCCCCTGAACCCCTCTGACTCCCCCAGACCCCCTCCCAAACCCCTGGGACCCCCCTGAACCCCTCTGACCCCCCCAGACCCCCCCCAAACCCCTGGGACCCCCCTCAACCCCTCTGACCCCCCAGACCCCCCCCCAAACCCCTGGGACCCCCCTCAACCCCTCTGACCCCCCCAGACCCCCCCCCAAACCCCTGGGACCCCCCTGAACCCCTCTGACACCCCCAGACCCCCCCAAACCCCTGGGACCCCCCTCAACCCCTCTGACCCCCCCAGACCCCCCCCAAACCCCTGGGACCCCCCCAGACCCCCTGAACCCTCCAACCCCCCCCAAACCCCTGGGACCCCCTGAGAACCCCTGGACACCCCAGACCCCCCCAAACCCCCTGAACCCCCCAGACCCCATGACCCCTATGACCCCTGACCTTTGCCCCCTGACCCCAGGCTCAGCGGGTTACACCGTGTACAAGTCGACCCCCTGGGGTGTCCCATCCCCCCACCCCCTGACCCCATGACCCCTGACCCCCCACCCCCTGACCCTTGACCCCCTGACCCCTATGACCCCTATGACCCCTGACCTTTGCCCCCTGACCCCAGGCTCAGCGGGTTACACCGTGTACAAGTCGACCCCCTGGGGTGTCCCATCCCCCCACCCCCTGACCCCATGACCCCTGACCCCCCATCCCCCTGACCCTTGACCCCCATGACCCCATGACCCCTATGACCCCTATGACCCCTGACCTTTGCCCCCTGACCCCAGGCTCAGCGGGTTACACCGTGTACAAGTCGACCCCCTGGGGTGTCCCATCCCCCCACCCCCATGACCCCTGACCCCCCACCCCCCTGACCCTTGACCCCCTGCCCCTATGACCCCTATGACCCCTGACCTTTGCCCCCTGACCCCAGGCTCAGCGGGTTACACCGTGTACAAGTCGACCCCCTGGGGTGTCCCATCCCCCCACCCCCTGACCCCATGACCCCTGACCCCCCATCCACTGACCCTTGACCCCCATGACCCCCATGACCCCTATGACCCCTGACCTTTGCCCCCTGACCCCAGGCTCAGCGGGTTACACCGTGTACAAGTCGACCCCCTGGGGTGTCCCATCCCCCCACCCCCATGACCCCATGACCCCTGACCCCCCACCCCCTGACCCTTGACCCCCATGACCCCATGACCCCTATGACCCCTATGACCCCTGACCTTTGCCCCCTGACCCCAGGCTCAGCGGGTTACACCGTGTACAAGTCGACCCCCTAGGGTGTCCCATCCCCCCACCCCCATGACCCCTGACCCCCCATCCACTGACCCTTGACCCCCTGACCCCTATGACCCCTATGACCCCTGACCTTTGCCCCCTGACCCCAGGCTCAGCGGGTTACACCGTGTACAAGTCGACCCCCTGGGGTGTCCCATCCCCCCACCCCCTGACCCCATGACCCCTGACCCCCACCCCCTGACCCCATGACCCCTGACCCCCCATCCACTGACCCTTGACCCCCTGACCCCTATGACCCCTATGACCCCTGACCTTTGCCCCCTGACCCCAGGCTCAGCGGGTTACACCGTGTACAAGTCGACCCCCTGGGGTGTCCCATCCCCCCACCCCCTGACCCCATGACCCCTGACCCCCCACCCCCCTGACCCTTGACCCCCATGACCCCATGACCCCTATGACCCCTGACCTTTGCCCCCTGACCCCAGGCTCAGCGGGTTACACCGTGTACAAGTCGACCCCCTGGGGTGTCCCATCCCCCCACCCCCTGACCCCATGACCCCTGACCCCCCACCCCCCTGACCCTTGACCCCCATGACCCCATGACCCCTATGACCCCTGACCTTTGCACCCTGACCCCCGGGACCCCCTGAACCCCTCTGACTCCCCCAGACCCCCCCAAACCCCTGGGACCCCCCTGAACCCCTCTGACCCCCCCAAACCCCTGGGACCCTCCTGAACCCCTCTGACCCCCTCAGACCCCCCCAAACCCCCTGAACCCCCCCAAAACCCCCTGCGACCCCGCCTGAGAAGCCCTGAACCCCCCCAAACCCCCATGACCCCCATGACCCCTATGACCCCTGACCTTTGCCCCCTGACCCCAGGCTCAGCGGGTTACACCGTGTACAAGTCGACCCCCTGGGGTGTCCCATCCCCCCACCCCCTGACCCCATGACCCCTGACCCCCCACCCCCTGACCCTTGACCCCCATGACCCCATGACCCCTATGACCCCTATGACCCCTGACCTTTGCCCCCTGACCCCAGGCTCAGCGGGTTACACCGTGTACAAGTCGACCCCCTAGGGTGTCCCATCCCCCCACCCCCATGACCCCTGACCCCCCACCCCCTGACCCTTGACCCCCTGCCCCTATGACCCCTATGACCCCTGACCTTTGCCCCCTGACCCCAGGCTCAGCGGGTTACACCGTGTACAAGTCGACCCCCTGGGGTGTCCCATCCCCCCACCCCCTGACCCCATGACCCCTGACCCCCCATCCACTGACCCTTGACCCCCATGACCCCCATGACCCCTATGACCCCTGACCTTTGCCCCCTGACCCCAGGCTCAGCGGGTTACACCGTGTACAAGTCGACCCCCTGGGGTGTCCCATCCCCCCACCCCCATGACCCCATGACCCCTGACCCCCCACCCCCTGACCCTTGACCCCCATGACCCCATGACCCCTATGACCCCTATGACCCCTGACCTTTGCCCCCTGACCCCAGGCTCAGCGGGTTACACCGTGTACAAGTCGACCCCCTAGGGTGTCCCATCCCCCCACCCCCATGACCCCTGACCCCCCATCCACTGACCCTTGACCCCCTGACCCCTATGACCCCTATGACCCCTGACCTTTGCCCCCTGACCCCAGGCTCAGCGGGTTACACCGTGTACAAGTCGACCCCCTGGGGTGTCCCATCCCCCCACCCCCTGACCCCATGACCCCTGACCCCCACCCCCTGACCCCATGACCCCTGACCCCCCATCCACTGACCCTTGACCCCCTGACCCCTATGACCCCTATGACCCCTGACCTTTGCCCCCTGACCCCAGGCTCAGCGGGTTACACCGTGTACAAGTCGACCCCCTGGGGTGTCCCATCCCCCCACCCCCCTGACCCCATGACCCCTGACCCCCCACCCCCTGACCCTTGACCCCCTGACCCCTATGACCCCTATGACCCCTGACCTTTGCCCCCTGACCCCAGGCTCAGCGGGTTACACCGTGTACAAGTCGACCCCCTGGGGTGTCCCATCCCCCCACCCCCATGACCCCATGACCCCTGACCCCCCAACCCGCTGACCCTTGACCCCCTGACCCCTATGACCCCTATGACCCCTGACCTTTGCCCCCTGACCCCAGGCTCAGCGGGTTACACCGTGTACAAGTCGACCCCCTGGGGTGTCCCATCCCCCCACCCCCTGACCCCATGACCCCTGACCCCCCATCCCCCTGACCCTTGACCCCCATGACCCCATGACCCCTATGACCCCTATGACCCCTGACCTTTGCCCCCTGACCCCAGGCTCAGCGGGTTACACCGTGTACAAGTCGACCCCCTGGGGTGTCCCATCCCCCCACCCCCCTGACCCCATGACCCCTGACCCCCCATCCCCCTGACCCTTGACCCCCATGACCCCATGACCCCTATGACCCCTATGACCCCTGACCTTTGCCCCCTGACCCCAGGCTCAGCGGGTTACACCGTGTACAAGTCGACCCCCTGGGGTGTCCCATCCCCCCACCCCCTGACCCCATGACCCCTGACCCCCACCCCCTGACCCTTGACCCCCTGACCCCTATGACCCCTATGACCCCTGACCTTTGCCCCCTGACCCCAGGCTCAGCGGGTTACACCGTGTACAAGTCGACCCCCTGGGGCCCGGCGGAGGCGGCGCTGCCGTACCTGGCGCGTCGGGCGGAGGAGAATCAGGGCGTGGCCGGGGGGCGGGGCCAGAGCGGCGCCTCCTCCTGCGCGAGCTGCGACGCCGCCTCCTGCGCCTCCCGTGACGTCATCGCCCCGCCCACCCCTCCCCCACCCACAGGCACTGGGGGGGGGGGGGGATGGATGGGTGACGTCATCGCGCCCGGGGTGACGTCATCGGGGTGACGTCATGGCATCCAGAGCGATGACGTCATGGGTGTGACCCCCCCTCAACCCCTCTGACCCCCCCAGACCCCCCCCAAACCCCTGGGACCCCCCCAGACCCCCTGAACCCTCCAACCCCCCCCAAACCCCTGGGACCCCCCTGAGAACCCCTGGACACCCCAGACCCCCCCCAAACCCCCTGAACCCCCCCAGACCCCCTGAACCCCCCCAACCCCCCAGACCCCCCCAAACCTCCTGAACACCCCCCCCAAAACCCCCTGGGACGCCCCTGAGAACCCCTGGACACCCCAGACCCCCCCAAACCTCCTGGGACCCCCTACGACCCCCTGAACCCTCCCAACCCCCAGACCCCCCCAAACCCCCTGACCCCCACCCCAAAACCCCCTGGGACCCCACTGACTCCCCCAGACCCCCCCAGACCCCCCTGAACTCCCCCAGACCCCCTGACCCCCCCAACCCCCCAGACCCCCCCCAAACCCCCTGAGACGTCATGGTGCCCGGGGGTGATGACATCATGCTGCAGCGTGTGACGTCATGAGGGGGGGTGGGTGATGAGGTCAGGGTGTGACGTCACCGTGACGTCATGGGGGTGATGTCATCCTGTCCGTGTATGACGTCACGGTGTCCAGAGTGACGTCACCGTGCCGTGACATCACGGTGTGACGTAACAGGGGGGTGATGTCAGGTCATGACGTCACGTGGGGGAGGTGTGATGATGTCACAGCGCCACGTGACGGTGCGGTGAGGTTGGGATGACGTCACGGCACCTGGAGTGACGTCACAGCGTCCTGCAGTGACGTCACAGCTGCCCCCCCCCCCCCCGGGATGGCAAGGCGTGACGTCATAGGGGGTGGGTGTGTGTGACATCACAGCTTCTGGTGTGACGTCACCGCGTGACGTCAGGTTGTGACATCACGGCGCCCCCGGAAGTGACCTCACGGCCCCTCCCTGTGACGTCACAGTGGGGGTGGTGCCACCAGGTGACGTCATGGGCGGCCCCGGTGATGTCACGGGGGGGTGACGTCACAGCGTGATGTCATCGTGCCCGGCGTGATGACGTCATGGGGGC
This sequence comes from Hypotaenidia okinawae, assembly GCA_027925045.1. Lineage (NCBI taxonomy): Eukaryota > Metazoa > Chordata > Aves > Gruiformes > Rallidae > Hypotaenidia > Hypotaenidia okinawae. Next base: position 118,875 of record BSDF01000039.1, read on the forward strand.
ATCACGACACGACGTCACAGCATGACGTCACCCCCGTGGTGTCACTTTGTGACGTCACCTGGGTGATGACGTCATCAGGACGATGTAACTGTGTGCTGTTACTGTGACGTCACTCTGTGACATCAAGGTCTCTCAGGATGACGTCATCACAGCCCCCCCCCCCTCCCCCGGTGTGACGTCACAGCCCCCTGAGTGATGTCACGGCCTCCTGCCATGGCGTCACCGCACCCCATGATGTCATCGCTGCGCCCTATGGCAACGCCATCACCCCTAGGGTGACATCATTGCCCCTAGGATGACGTCATCACCCCCTAGGATGACGTCATCACCCCCTAGGATGACATCACAGCCCCCCAGGGTGACATAGCCGCCCCCTAGGATGACATCATCACCCCCAGGATGACGTCATCACCCCCTAGGGTGACGTCACGACGTGGAGCAGCCACAAGACCCCCTTGGGCACCCCCAACCCCCCCCAGACTCCCCCTGACCCCCCAATAAACCCTGAGGCACCTGCCCCTCCCCCCTGGGTCCTTCACTCGTCCTGGGGGAGGGGGGAAGTGAATTTGGGGGGGGTGGGGGGTTTTCGGGGGTGTGTGAATTGGGGGTTGGGGTTGGGGGGTTGGGGGGTGTTTTGGGGTTTGAGAGGGGTTTGGGGGTGCGTTGGGGGTTTTAAGGGTGGGTTTTGGGGGTGTTTGGGGGAGTTTTGGGGGGGATTAGGGGGTTTTGGGGTGGTTTGGGGGCGTTTGGGGGTATTTTGGGGGTGTTTGGGGGGGGATTAGGGGCTGTTTTTGGGGGGTCTTGGGGTGTTTTGGGGCTGTTTGGGGGGGTTGGGGGTGTTTGCAGGGGTTTTGGGGTGGTCTGGGGGGGTTGGGGGTGTTTGGGGGGGATTAGGGGGTATTTGGGGGGGTCTTGGGGTGGTTCGGGGGGGGGGTTGGGGTGGTTTGGGGAGGTCTTGGGGGTGTTTTTGGGGGGATTACGGGGTGTTTGGGTGGGTTTTGGGGTGTTTTGGGGGGATTAGGGGGTTTTGGGGTGGTTTGGGGGTATTTTGGGGGTGTTTTGGGGGGATTAGGGGCTGTTTTCGGGGGGTCTTGGGGTGTTTTGGGGCTGTTTGGGGGGGGTTGGGGGTGTTTGGGGGGATTAGGGGGTGTTTGGGGGGGTTTTGGGGTGTTCTGGGGGGTTGGGGGTGTTTTGGGGGGATTAGGGGGTGTTTGGGGGTGTTTGGGGGTGTTTGGGGTGGTTTGGGGGGATTAGGGGGTATTTGGGGAGGTCTTGGGGTGGTTTGGGGGGATTAGGGGGTGTTTGGGGTTTTTTTTGGGTGGTTTGGTGGTGTTTGGGGGGGTTGAGTGTTTGGGGGGATTAGGGGGTGTTTGGGGGGTATTAGGGGGTGTTCAGGGGGTTTGGGGGGTCTTGGGGGTATTTTAGGGGTCTTGGGGGTGTTTGGGTGGGTTTTGGGGTGCTTTGGGGGGATTAGGGTGGGTTTGGGGGGTTTTGGGGGCTCTTGGGGGTGTTTGGGCGGGTTTTGGGGTGCTTTGGGGGGATTAGGGGGTGTTTGGGGGGATTAAGGGGTTTTGGGGTGGTTTGGGGGGAATTAGGGGGTGTTTGGGGGGGTTTATTGGGTGGTTTGGGGGTGTTTGGGGGGGTTGGGTGTGTTTGGGGGGGGATTAGGGGGTGTTTGGGGGAGTCTTGGGGTGGTTTGGGGGGGTTGGGGGCGTTTGGAGGGGGATTAGGGGGTATTTGGGGGGGCTTGGGGTTTTTGGGGGGATTAGGGTGGGTTTGGGGGGTTTTGGGGGCTCTTGGGGGTGTTTGGGCGGGTTTTGGGGTGCTTTGGGGGGGATTAGGGGGTGTTTGGGGGGGATTAAGGGGTTTTGGGGTGGTTGCTGGGGTTTTGGGGTGGTTTGGGGGGTATTAGGGGCTGTTTTCGGGGGTCTTGGGGTGTTTTGCGGCTGTTTGGGGGGGTTGGGGGTGTTTGGGGGTATTAGGGTGTGTTTGGGGTGGTTTGGGGGTGTTTGGGGAGGTCTTGGGGTGTTTTGGGGGGGATTAGGGGGTGTTTGGGGGGGTTTATTGGGTGGTTTGGGGGGTTTTGGGGGGTTTTTGGGTGTTCTGGGGCTGTTTGGGGTGGTTTTGGGGTGTTTGGGGGGGATTAGGGGGTGTTTGGGTGTGTTTTGGGGTGGTTTGGGGGGATTAGGGGGTGTTTTGGGGGGATTAGGGGGTGTTTGGGTGTGTTTTGGGGTGTTTTGGGGGGATTAGGGGGTGTTTTGGGGGGATTAGGGGCTGTTTGGGGTGGTTTTGGGGTGTTTTGGGGGGGTTAGGGGGTGTTTGGGTGTGTTTTGGGGTGGTTTGGGGGGGATTAGGGGGTGTTTGGGGTGGTTTTGGGGTGTTTGGGGGGGATTAGGGGGTGTTTGGGGTGGTTTTGGGGTGTTCTGGGGGGGATTAGGGGGTGTTTGGGTGTGTTTTGGGGTGTTTTGGGGGGTTTAGGGGGTGTTTGGGGGGGATTAGGGGGTGTTTGGGGTGGTTTTGGGGTGTTTGGGGGGGATTAGGGGGTGTTTGGGTGTGTTTTGGGGTGTTTTGGGGGGTTTAGGGGGTGTTTGGGGGGGATTAGGGGGTGTTTGGGGTGTTTTTGGGGTGGTTTGGGGGGGATTAGGGGGTGTTTGGGTGTGTTTTGGGGTGGTTTGGGGGGTATTAGGGGGTGTTCAGGGGGTTTGGGGGGTCTTGGGGGTATTTTAGGGGTCTTGGGGGTGTTTGGGCGGGTTTTGGGGTGCTTTGGGGGGATTAGGGGGTGTTTGGGGGGGATTAAGGGGTTTTGGGGTGGTTGCTGGGGTTTTGGGGTGGTTTGGGGGGTATTAGGGGCTGTTTTCGGGGGGTCTTGGGGTGGTTTGGGGCTGTTTGGGGGGGTTGGGGGTGTTTGGGGGGTATTAGGGTGTGTTTGGGGTGGTTTGGGGGTGTTTGGGGAGGTTTTGGGGTGTTTTGGGGGGGATTAGGGGTTGTTTGGGGGGGATTAGGGGGTGTTTGGGGGGGTTTATTGGGTGGTTTGGGGGGGATTAGGGGGTGTTTGGGTGTGTTTTGGGGTGTTTTGGGGGGCTTAGGGGGTGTTTGGGGGGGATTAGGGGGTGTTTGGGGGGTGGTTTTGGGGTGTTTTGGGGGGGATTAGGGGGTGTTTGGGGTGGTTTTGGGGTGTTTTGGGGGGGATTAGGGGGTGTTTGGGGAGATTAGGGGGTGTTTGGGTGTGTTTTGGGGTGTTTTGGGGGGATTAGGGGGTGTTTGGGGGGATTAGTGGGTGTTTGGGTGTGTTTTGGGGGGGATTAGGGGGGTTTTTGGGGGGTTTTTGGGTGTTCTGGGGCTGTTTGGGGTTCGTTTTGGGGTGTTTTGGGGGGGATTAGGGGGTGTTTGGGTGTGTTTTGGGGTGTTTTGGGGGGTTTAGGGGGGGTTTGGGTGTTCTGGGGCTGTTTGGGGTGGTTTTGGGGTGTTTTGGGGGGAGGATTAGGGGCTGTTTTGGGGGGGTCTGGGGGTGGTTCCGGCGGCGCCTCAGGGGCCAACATGGCGGCGGGCGCCTGAGGCGGGCGGGGGGGGGGGGGGGGGGGGGGGGAGGGTGGGGGGGGGGGGGGAGAGAGAGAGAGAGAGAGAGGAGGAAAAAGGGCGGGAAAAGGGCGTGGGCGTGGCCTCGGGGGGGGGGGGGAGGGAGGGAGGGGATTGGTGGGCGGCCCCGCGGCTGGGCGCGCGGGGGGGGGGGGGGGGGGGAGGCGGGGCGTGTCCCGGCTCCTTTCCCCTCAGCCAATCCCCTGGCTTCCTCCTCCTCCCCCCCCCCCCGTCTCCCGGGGCAACGCCGGGGCCGCCCCCCCCCCCCCGCGCATGCGCAGAGAAGGGAATAGACTAGAGGAGGAGCCGCCGCCTCCCCCCCTCACGTGATCCCCCCCCCCCCAGCTCGCGCGGGCGGCGCTTCCCGCCGGCGCCATCTTGGAGGGCGCGCGCGCGCCCCCCGGGAAAGGAACCCCAGCCCCCCCCCTCCCCCTCCCCCCCAAAAACCCCCCCCCCCCCCCCCCCCACACACACCCCCCGACCCCCCACCCCCCTCCCCCCTCGGGTCCCCCCCAAACCCAGCCGAGAACCCCCTCCCCCCACCCCCCCCTTCCTCCGAGGCCCCTCCCCCCACCCAGGAGGGCCCCCTCCCCCGCCCCCTCCCCCTCCCCCCCCTTTATCCAAACCCGGGGAGGAGAGAGAGAGGGAGGGGGGAGGGGCGTGTCGGCGCGCGCGGGGAGCCAAGGGGGCGGGGCTTCCCCCTCCTTCCCCCCCCCATCCTCCTCCTCGTCCAATCAGCGCTCAGCTCCCCTCCCCCCCCTCAGAGAGAGAGAGAAGGGGGGGAGGGGGAGGAGAAAGGGGGAGGGGGGAGGAGAAAGGGGGGGGGAGGGAGGAGGAGGAGGAGAAGCTCAACGTTCCCCCCTCCCACCTTAACCCCCTCCCCTCCCCCCACCTCCCCCCTCCCCCACCTCCCCCTCCCCCCCCACAACCCCTCACCCCCCCCTCCTCAACACCCCCCTCTCCCCCCGCCCCGGCGCCGCCGCCATCACCATGGACCCGGCGAATTGGAGCAGTTTTATCTTCCAGGTACCGCCCCTCCCCCCCCCTCCCATCCCCCCCTCCCCCCCTCCCCCCATCCCATTCCCCCCCCTTTCCCTCTCCCCATCCCCCCCCCTGGGATTCGGGGGGGGGGGGCGTGGGGGTTGTCTATGTGTCAGCTCCTTTATGGGGGGGGGGGAGTGAGGGGGTTGTCTATGTGTCAGCTCCTTTATGGGGGGGGGGAGTGAGGGGGTTGTCTATGTGTCAGCTCCTTTATGGAGGGGGGAGGGGAGGGGGTTGTCTATGTGTGAGCTCCTTTATGAGGGGGGGGGAAGGGGGGAATGGGGTGGGTGTAGGGGGAGGGGGACACCCCCACCCCCATCCCCCTTCTTCCTTTAAGGTGGGGGCGCCCTGGTGACGTCATAGGGCGCCCCCTTTCTTACACCCCCCCCCCCCCTCTCTCTTTCCACAGGCCCCTCCGCCTCCTCCTCCTCCTCCTCCTCCTCCTCCCACCGACCCGCTGCCCGTGGAGCTGCTGCCGGTGCTTCCCCCCCTCCCCCTCCCCATCCCCCTCCCCCCCCCTCAACCTTCCTCCACCCCCACCCCAACCCCCCCAACCCCCCTTCCGCCCCTCCCCCCCCTCCCCACCCTTCCCCCCACCACGGTGGACGCAGCCGCTTTGAAACCCCCCCTCCCCCTCCTCCCCCTCCTCCCCCTCCCCCTCCTCCTCCTCCTCCTTCCTCCTCCTCCTCCTCGCCGCCATCTTTGTCCGCCGTCTCCTCCCCTCTGAGCGCCGTGACGTCAGCGCTGGGGGCCGTGACGTCACCGCTGGGCCCCGTGACGTCACCGCTGGGCCCCGTGACGTCATCGGCCCCGCCCCCAAGCCGGAAGAGCAAGAGCAAAGGGCCCTACATCTGCTCCCTCTGCTCCAAGGAGTTCAAGAACGGCTACAACCTCCGGCGCCACGAGGCCATCCACGGGGGGAGCCCCCGGGTGGGCTCAGGAGGAGGAGGAGGAGGAGGAGGAGGAGCCACGCCCTCTTTAACCACGCCCTCCTCCGCCACACCCACTCCCTCCTCCTCCATGAAGATGCCCACCATGGTCCCCTTGAGCTTGCTCAGCGTGGGTGGAGGGGATGGCGGCGGCGGCGGTTCCTCGGCCGCCATGTTGATGACGTCACCAGCGTCAGGGGGAGGGGCTAAGCGAGCCCGGAAGAGCCACGCCTGCGAGATGTGCGGCAAGGCCTTCAGGGATGTGTACCACCTGAACCGCCACAAGCTGTCCCACTCGGACGAGAAGCCCTACCAGTGCCCCGTCTGCCAGCAGCGCTTCAAGCGCAAGGACAGGATGAGCTACCACGTCCGCTCCCACGACGGCGCCGTCCACAAGCCCTACGGCTGCAGCCACTGCGGGAAGAGCTTCTCCAGGTTGGGGGTTTGGGGGGGGGGGGGTTTAGGAGGGCCATGGGGGTCCCTGAGGTCACTGGTGGGCGTGGGGGGTCATTGTTGGTCATGGGGAGGTCGTTGGCCGTGGGGGTTGGGTGAGCTTGGAGGTTCTTGGGGTCATTGTTGGCCATGGGGAGGTCGTTGGCCGTGGGGGTTGGGTGCTCCTGGAGGTTCTTGAGGTCACTGTTGACCCTTGAGGTCATCGTTGGGTCTTGGGGTCACCATTGGCCGTGGGGGTTGGGTGAGCTTGGAGGTTCTTGGGGTCATTGTTGGCCATGGGGGTTGGTGGCCATGGGGGTTGGTGGCTCCATCATGGCTCCTGAGGTCACTGTTGGCCATGGGGGGTTGGGCTCTTGGTGGCCCTTGAGGTCCCTGTTGGCTGTGGTGGCTCTGGGGGCCATGGGGGGGTTGGGCTGAGTTTCCACCTCCACAAGCCCTACGGCTGCAGCCACTGCGGGAAGAGCTTCTCCAGGTTGGGGGTTTGGGGGGGGGGGGTTTAGGAGGGCCATGGGGGGGTCCCTGAGGTCACTGGTGGGCGTGGGGGGTCATTGTTGGTCATGGGGAGGTCGTTGGCCATGGGGGTTGGGTGCTCCTGGAGGTTCTTGAGGTCACTGTTGACCCTTGAGGTCATCGTTGGGTCTTGGGGTCACCATTGGCCATGGGGGTTGGGTGAGCTTGGAGGTTCTTGGGGTCACTGTTGGCCATGGGGAGGTCGTTGGCCGTGGGGGTTGGGTGCTCTTGGTGGCCCTTGAGGTCACTGTTGAACCTTGAGGTCATCGTTGGGTCTTGGGGTCACCATTGGCCGTGGGGGTTGGGTGAGCTTGGAGGTTCTTGGGGTCACTGTTGGCCATGGGGGGTCACTGTTGGCCATGGGGGGGTCGTTGGCCGTGGGGGTTGGGTGCTCCTGGAGGTTCTTGAGGTCATCGTTGGGTGTTGAGGTCATCGTTGGGTCTTGGGGTCACCATTGGCCATGGGGGTTGGGTGCTCCTGGAGGTTCTTGAGGTCATCGTTGGGTGTTGGGGTCATTGTTGGCCATGGAGGGGTTGGTGGCCATGGGGGTTGGTGGCTCCATCATGGCTCCTGAGGTCACTGTTGGCCATGGGGGTTGGGCTCTTGGTGGCCCTTGAGGTCCCTGTTGGGTCTTGGGGTCATCGTTGGCCATGGGGAGGTCGTTGGCTGTGGGGGTTGGGTGAGCTTGGAGGTTCTTGAGGTCATCGTTGGGTCTTGGGGTCATCGTTGGGTCTTGGGGTCACCATTGGCCATGGGGGTTGGTGGCCATGGGGGTTGGTGGCCATGGGGGTTGGTGGCCATGGGGGGTCGTTGGCCGTGGGGGTTGGGCTCTTGGTGGCCCTTCAGGTCCCTGTTGACCCTGAGGTCATTGTTGGCCATGGGGGTTGGTGGCCATGGGGGTTGGTGGCCATGGGGGTTGGTGGCCATGGGGGGTTGGTGGCCATGGGGGTCGTTGGCCATGGGGGTTGGTGGCCATGGGGGTTGGTGGCCATGGGGGTTGGTGGCCATGGGGGTTGGTGGCCATGGGGGTTGGTGGCCATGGGGGTTGGTGGCCATGGGGGGTTGGTGGCCATGGGGGTTGGTGGCCATGGGGGTTGGTGGCCATGGGGGGTCCTGGTGGCCATGGGGGTCGTTGGCCTGGGGGTTGGTGGCCATGGGGGTTGGTGGCCATGGGGGGTTGGTGGCCATGGGGGTTGGTGGCCATGGGGGTTGGTGGCCATGGGGTTGGTGGCCATGGGGGTCGTTGGCCATGGGGGGTGGTGGTGGCCATGGGGGTTGGTGGCCATGGGGGTTGGTGGCCATGGGGGTTGGTGGCCATGGGGGTTGGTGGCCATGGGGGTTGGTGGCCATGGGGGTTGTGGCCATGGGGTTGGTGGCCTGGGGGCCAGTGGCCATGGGGTCGTTGGCCATGGGGGTTGTGGCTGGGGTTGGTGGCCATGGGGGTCGTGGCCATGGGGGTTGGTGGCCATGGGGAGGTCACTGGCCGTGGGGGTTGGTGGCCATGCGGGTTGGTGGCCCTTGGCCATGGTGCGCCATGGGGTTGGTGGCCACCTGGGGTCATGGGGGTTGGTGGCCATGGGGGTTGGTGGCCATGGGGGTTGGTGGCCATGGGGGTTGGTGGCCATGGGGGGTTGGTGGCCATGGGGTTGGTGGCCATGGGGTTGGTGGCCATGGGGGTCGTGGCCATGGGGGTTGGTGGCCATGGGGGTTGGTGGCCATGGGGGGTTGGTGGCCATGGGGGTTGGTGGCCATGGGGGTCGTTGGCCATGGGGGTTGGTGGCCATGGGGGTTGGTGGCCATGGGGGTTGGTGGCCATGGGGGGTTGGTGGCCATGGGGGTTGGTGGCCATGGGGGTTGGTGGCCATGGGGGTCGTTGGCCATGGGGGGTCGTTGGCCATGGGGGTTGGTGGCCATGGGGGTTGGTGGCCATGGGGGGTCGTTGGCCATGGGGGGTCGGTGGCCATGGGGGTTGGTGGCCATGGGGGTTGGTGGCCATGGGGGTTGGTGGCCATGGGGGTTGGTGGCCATGGGGGTTGGTGGCCATGGGGGTCGTTGGCCATGGGGGTTGGTGGCCATGGGGGTTGGTGGCCATGGGGGTTGGTGGCCATGGGGGTTGGTGGCCATGGGGGTTGGTGGCCATGGGGGTTGGTGGCCATGGGGGGTTGGTGGCCATGGGGGTTGGTGGCCATGGGGGGTTGGTGGCCATGGGGGGTTGGTGGCTCCATCATGGCCCCTGAGGTCCCTGGTGGCCATGGGGAGGTCACTGGCCGTGGGGGTTGGGCTCTTGGTGGCCCTTCAGGTCCCTGTTGACCCCTGAGGTCCCTGTCGGCCGTGGGGGTGGGTGGTCATGGGGGGAGGGGCTGGGTGGTCCTGGTGGCCCCTGAGGTCCCTGTCGGCCGTGGGGGGTGGGTGGTCCCAGGGGGTGGGTGGTCCTGGGGTGGGGGAGGGGTTGGGTGGCCTTGGTGGCCCCTGAGGTCATCGTTGGGTCTTGGGGTCATGGGGGGGAGGGGTGGCCCTAGTGGGGGAGGGGTGGACCTGAGGGGGGATATGGGTGGCCCTAGAGGGGGGTGGGTGACCATGGGGGGGAGGGGCAGCTCTGGGGGGGAGGGGTGGCCCTAGTGGGGGGATGGGCGGCCATGAGGGGGGGATGGGTGGCCTAGAGGGGGGAGGGGTGGCCTTGGGGGGGGGAGGGGGTGGCCAAGGGGGGGAGGGGTGGTCTGGGGGGGGGGAAGGGTGGCCAAGGGGGGGATGGGCGGCCATGGGTGGCCCTGGAGTGGGGGAGGGGTGGTTGGGGGGTGGGGGGAAGGGGGGATGGGTGACTAAGGGGTGGGGGAGGGGTGTGTGGGCAGGGTGTTTGGAGGAGGGGGTGGGGGAGGGGCTGAGTGACCTGGGGGCTGGGTGGGGGGAGGGGCGGGGGGGAGAGGGGTGGGGGAGGGGCGTGTTGGGTGGGGGAGGGGAGGGGACCTCAACGACCTCTGGTAGGAGGGTGTGGGGGGAGGGGGTGGGGGAAAGGGGGAGGGGGTGGGGGTCAGGGGGTGGGGGAGGGGGCGGGGTCGCCCCTCCCCCACCCCCGACCCCGCCCCTCCCCCCCCCCCAGGCCCGACCACCTCAACAGCCACGTGAGGCAGGTTCACTCCACCGAGCGGCCCTTCAAGTGCGAGGTACCGCCCCTCCCCCACCCTCCCCCTCCCCCACCCCCTCTAGCCCCTCCCCCACCCCCTCTAACCCTTTAGCCCCTCCCCCACCCCCTCTAGCACCTCCCAGCCCCTCCCCCACCCCTTTATCCTCTCCCCCACCCCCTTTAGCCCCTCCCCCACCCTCTCTAGCCCCTCCCCTTCCCCTCCCAGCCCCCCCCTCCCCCACCCCCTCTAGCCCCTCCCCCAGCCCCTCCCCCCTCCCCTCCCAGCCCCTCTCCCTCCCCTCCCAGCCCCTCCCCCGCCCCCGTAGCCCCTCCCCCACCCTTTTCCCCTCCCCCCAGACGTGCGAGGCGGCCTTTGCCACCCGGGACCGGCTGCGTGCCCAGCCCCTCCCCCACCCCCTATCACCCCTCTAGCCCCTCCCCCACCCCCTGTATCCCCTCCCCAGCCCCTCTAGCCCCTCCCCAGCCCCTCCCCCACCCCCTATCACCCCTCTAGCCCCCCCCACCCCCTCTAGCCCCTCCCCCACCCCCTATCACCCCTGTATCCCCTCCCCACCCCCTCTAGCCCCTCCCCCACCCCCTTTAACCCCTCCCAGCCCCTCCCCCACCCCCTCTAGCCCCTCCCCCTCCCCCGTATCCCCGCCCCCACTCCCTCTAGCCCCTCCCAGCCCCTCCCCCGTCCCCCTTTAACCCCTCCCAGCCCTCTTCCCCTCCCCCTCTAGCCCCTCCGCCTCCCCCTGTATGCCCCTCCCCCACCCCGTCTAGCCCCTCCCCAGCCCCTCCCCCACCCCCTATCACCCCTCTGGCCCCAGCCCCACCCCCTGTAGCCCCTCCCAGCCCCTCCCCCTCCCCTCCCAGCCCCTCCCCCACCCCCCGTAGCCCCCTCCCCCAGCCCTGCCCCTCCCCCCAGACGTGCCAGGCGGCCTTTGCCACCCGGGACCGGCTGCGTGCCCAGCCCCTCCCCCACCCCCTATCACCCCTCTAGCCCCTCCCCCCACCCCCTCCCAGCCCCTCCCCAGCCCCTTTAACCCCCCAGCCCCTCCCCCCTGTACCTCACCCCTCCCCCGTATCCCCTCCCCCACTCCCTCTAGCCCCTCCCCAGCCCCTCCCCCACCCCCTTTAACCCCTCCCAGCCCCTCCCCCTCCCCCGCTAGCCCCTCCCCCGTCCCCCTTTAACCCCCTCGCGCGAGGCGCCCTGCCACCCTGGCCCCGCTGTATCCCCTCCCCCTCCCCCTGTCACCCCTCCCCCCTCCCCCACCCCCTCTAGCCCCTCCCCAGCCCCTCCCCCACCCCCTATCACCCCTCTGGCCCCTCCCCCGCCCCCGTAGCCCCTCCCCCACCCCTTGCCCCTCCCCCCAGACGTGCCAGGCGGCCTTTGCCACCCGGGACCGGCTGCGTGCCCAGCCCCTCCCCCACCCCCTATCACCCCTGTATCCCCTCCCCCACCCCTCCCAGCCCCTCCCAGCCCCCCTCCCCCACCCCCTATCACCCCCTCTGGCCCCTCCCCCGCCCCCGTAGCCCCTCCCCCACCCCTTTCCCCTCCCCCCAGACGTGCGAGGCGGCCTTTGCCACCCGGGACCGGCTGCGTGCCCAGCCCCTCCCCCACCCCCTATCACCCCTCTAGCCCCACGCCCCACCCCCTCTAGCCCCTCCCAGCCCCTCCCCTCCCCTCCCAGCCCCTCCCCCACCCCCCGTAGCCCCTCCCCCAGCCCTGTCCCCTCCCCCCAGACGTGCCAGGCGGCCTTTGCCACCCGGGACCGGCTGCGTGCCCAGCCCCTCCCCCACCCCCTATCACCCCTCTAGCCCCTCCCCCACCCCCTCTAGCCCCTCCCAGCTCCTCCCCCACCCCCTTTAACCCCTCCCAGCCCCTCCCCTCCCCCTGTATCCCCTCCCCTCCCCCTGTATCCCCTCCCCCACTCCCTCTAGCCCCTCCCCAGCCCCTCCCCCACCCCCTATCACCCCTCTGGCCCCTCCCCCGCCCCCGTAGCCCCTCCCCCACCCTTTCCCCTCCCCCCAGACGTGCGAGGCGGCCTTTGCCACCCGGGACCGGCTGCGTGCCCAGCCCCTCCCCCACCCCCTATCACCCCTCTGGCCCCAGCCCCACCCCCCTAGCCCCTCCCAGCCCTCCTCCCCTCCCAGCCCCTCCCCCACCCCCTACCCCTCCCCCAGCCCTGCCCCTCCCCCCAGACGTGCCAGGCGGCCTTTGCCACCCGGGACCGGCTGCGTCCCAGCTCCTCCCCACCCCCTATCACCCCTCCAGCCCCTCCCCCCACCCCCTCTAGCCCCTCCCCGCTCCCCCCCCCCTTTAACCCCTCCCAGCCCCTCCCCCTCCCCCTGTATCCCCTCCCCCTCCCCCTGTATCCCCTCCCCCACCCCCTCTAGCCCCTCCCCAGCCCCCTCCCCCACCCCCCATCACCCTCTGGCCCCTCCCCTGCCCCCGTAGCCCCTCCCCCACCCTTTTCCCCTCCCCCCAGACGTGCGAGGCGGCCTTTGCCACCCGGGACCGGCTGCGTGCCCACGCCGTGCGGCACGAGGAGAAGGTCCCGTGCCACGTGTGCGGGAAGCTGCTCAGCCCGGCCTACGTCAGCGACCACGTCAAGGGCCACGCCCAGGGCCACGCCCACGCCTGCCACCTCTGCGCCAAGGGTGGGGGAGGGGCGGGGAGGGGTTCAAGGGGGTGGGGGAGGGGCTAGAGGGGGTGGGGGAGGGACTAAAGGGGGTGGGGGAGGGACTAAAGGGGGTGGGGAGGGGCTAGAGGGGGTGGGGGAGGGGCCAGAGGGGGTGGGGAGGGGCTGGGAGGGGTTAAAGGGGGTGGGGGAGGGGCTAGAGGGGGTGGGGGAGGGACCAGAGGGGGTGGGGGAGGGACTAAAGGGGGTGGGGAGGGGCTAGAGGGTGGGGGAGGGGCTAGAGGGGGTGGGGGAGGGGCTGGGAGGGGTTAAAGGGGGTGAGGGGGTGGGGGAGGGACTAGAAGGGGGGGGACTAAAGGGGTGGGGAGGGGCTAGAGGGGGTGGGGGAGGGGCCAGAGGGGGTGGGGGGAGGGGCTGGGAGGGGTTAAAGGGGGTGGGGGAGGGGCTAAGGGGTGGGGGAGGGGCTAGAGGGGGTGATATGGGGCAGGGGGAGGGGCTAAAGGTGGTGGGGAGGGGCTAGAGGGGGAGGGGCTAGAGGGGGTGGGGGAGGGGTAAAGGGTGGGGGAGGGGCCGGAGCGGTGGGGGAGGGGCTAGAGGGGTGATAGGGGGCAGGGAGGGGGCTAGAGGGGGGTGGGGGAGGGGCTGTGGGGGATGGGCAGCCTGCCGGCTCTGTGCCAAGGAGGGTGGGGGAGGGGCCATGGGCCTCTATGGGGCAGGGAGCTATGGGGTGGGGAGGTAAAGGAGCTATGGGGCGCTGTGGGGCTGGGAGCTATGGGGTGGGGAGCTATAGGGAGCTATGGGGCGCTATGGGGCTGGGAGCTATGGGGTGGGGGCTATAGGGAGCTATGGGGCGCTATGGGGCTGGGAGCTATGGGGTGGGGAGCTGTGGGGCTGGGAGCTATGGGGCTGGGAGCTATGGGGTGGGGAGCTATAGGGAGCTATGGGGCGCTGTGGGGCTATGAGCTATGGGGTGGGGAGCTGTGGGGCTGGGAGCTATGGGGCTGGGAGCTATGGGGTGGGGAGCTATAGGGAGCTATGGGGCGCTGTGGGGCTATGAGCTATGGGGTGGGGAGCTGTGGGGCTGGGAGCTATGGGGCTGGGAGCTATGGGGTGGGGAGCTATAGGGAGCTATGGGGCGCTGTGGGGCTATGAGCTATGGGGTGGGGAGCTGTGGGGCTGGGAGCTATGGGGCTGGGAGCTATGGGGTGGGGAGCTATAGGGAGCTATGGGGCGCTGTGGGGCTGGGTGCTATGGGGTGGGGAGCTGTGGGGCTGGGAGCTATGGGGCTGGGAGCTATGGGGCAGGGGGTGTGGGGGGAGTGGAGATGTGGGGCAGCCGCTATGGGTCCCAGGCTCTATGGGGCAGAGTGTCTGTGGGTCCTGGGCTCTATGGGGTGGGGAGCTATGGGGCAGGATCTATGGGGCAGAGTGTCTCTGGGTCCCAATGTCTGTAGGTCCCAGGATCTATGGGGCAGGATCTATGGGTCCCAGTCTCTATGGGTCCTGGGCAGGATCTATGGGGCAGGATCTATGGGGCAGAGTGTCTATGGGGCAGGCTATCTCTGGGTCCCAGTATCTATCGGGCAGCGTGTCTATGGGTCCCAGTGTCTATGGGTCACGGTGTCTATGGGTCCTGGTATCTATGGGGCAGGGTATCTCTGGGTCCCAGTATCTCTGGGTCCCAGTATCTATGGGGCAGGGTGGGGGGACTTGTGAGGCAGCCCCATAGATCCAGGTGGGGGGAGGGGAACTGGGGGGGCAGCCCCATAGACACTGGGGGGGGTGGGGGGACTTGGGGGGCAGCCCCATAGACACTGGGGTGGGGGGTGGGGGGACTTGGGGGGCAGCCCCATAGAGACCCAGAGCCCTGACCCATAGATTGGGGGGGACACACTTGGGGGGCAGCCCCATAGACACTTGGGTGGGGGGTGGGGGGCACTTAGAGGGGGCAGCCCCATAGATTGGTGGGGGGTTGGGGGACAGTGGGGGGTGGGAGGACTTGGGGGGCAGCCCCATAGAGACCCAGAGCTCTGACCCATAGATTTGGGGGGGACGGACATGGGGGGCCCCATAGAGCCTGGGGTGGGGGGAGGGGGGTAGGGGGACTTGTGGGGCAGCCCCATAGGTGGGGGGAGGGGTTACTTGTGGGTCGTGCCCCATAGCGGGGGAGGGGTTTGTGTGGGTCGCTGACCCCTCCCCCCCCCTCTTCTCCTCCCCCCCCCCCCAGGTGCCGTCACCCCCTGCCCCATGGCCGCCCCTCCCCCCCGCCCCCCGCGCTGCCATTGGACGCCGGAGCTGCCAGTCAGGGCTGGTGAAGGGGGGAGGAGGGGCCGGCCCCCGCCCCCTCAGCCCCACCCATGGAGGGGGGGAGGGGAACTGCTGGGGGAGGAGGGGGAGGGGAAGGGGGGAGGGGGTGGGGGAGGGGAGGGACGTGTGGGGTGGGGGGAGGGGGAGGAGGGGGTGGGGGGTGGGAAGGACGGAAGGGGTGTGGGGGGAGGGGGGTGTGGCCAGTCGCCCAAGCCCCGCCCCCTCCCACAGCCCCGCCCCCACCCGAGGGTGGGGGGAGGGGTGGGGGGTGGGGGGAGGGTGGGGGAGGGGCGGGGGGAAGGATGGACAATAAAGTGTTTTGAACCTCCGGGGCTCCGCCCACTTTGGGGGGGGGAGGGGGTGGGGGGTGGGGAGGAGGGGGGAGGGGTGGGGGGAGGGGGTGGGGGGAGGGGAGGAGACGTTCAACCCCCAAAAATTCCAAATTTGAGCAAAATTTTTCCCTGAAATTCAGAAATTTTAATGTAAAAAAATCAAGAAAATTCTGAAATTTTCACAATTTCCCCCCAAATTTTACCCAATTTTCAGCAAATTTTGGAAATTTTGAAATCCCAAATTGAAAATTTGGACCCAGAAATTGGCAAAGCCTCCAAATTTGGAGGATTTTACCCCAAAATTTGCAATTTCTGGCCCCCAAAATTTGAAATTCTTCATTAAATTTTCAACTTCCCCCAAATTTTTCAGGTTTTCAGCAAATTCTGGAATTTTTTAAGAATTAAAGTTTAAGATTTTGACCTAAAAAAATTCCAGATGTTGAAAAAGCCCCAAATTTGGGGGATTTTCCCCTAAAATTATGAATTTTTCACTAAAAATTTCAGCTTTTTTCATTCCTTTGGAAAATTTTACCTCAAATTTTTGGAAACTTTTGCCCCAAATTTGGAATTTTTTTCTTGAAATTTCCCAAGCACCAAAAACATCTGAGGTTTGAGACAGAAACATTTATTCTGGAAGTTGAAGTTTCACAAAAATTTACAAATTTTTCAATTTTCTTCCAAAATTTTTCACAATTTGAACAATTTTTCTCCCAAATTTTCAATTTTCCCCCTTAAATATTTCCATTTTGCCCCCAAAATGTCAGAATTTTCCCTAAAATGCCAGGATTTTTCTTGAAATCTCCCCTAAAATTTTAAAATTTCCATTAAAATGTTGAAATTTCCTCTAAATTTTTCAAATTCCCTCAAAATTTGAAATTTCCCCCTAAAGTTATGAAATAGCCTGTAAAATTCTGAAAGTTCCTCAAAATTTTGAAATGTCCCCATAAAATATCTCAAAATTCTGAAATTCCTACCTAAAGTTTCTGAGTTCCCTCTAAAATTTTGGAATTTTCCCTAAAATCTTGAAATTTCCCCTAAAATTTTGAGATTTCCTCAACATTTCAAAATCTCCCCTAAAATTTTCAAATTCCCTCTAAATTTTGAAATTTCACCCTATATTTAGAAATATTGCCCTAAAATTTTGGAATTCCCTTAAAATCTTGAGATTTCCCTTAAGATTTTCAAATTTCCTCCAAAATTTTGGAATTTCCCTAAAATTTCCCAATTTCCTCCTAAAATTTTGAAATTTCCCCAAAATTCTTGCAATTTTTCCCTAAAATCTTGGTTTCCCCAAATTTTTGAAATTTCTCCCTGAAACCTTGAAATTTCCTCCAAAATTTTGAAATTTCCCCTAAAATTCCCTAGTTCCCTGCTAAAATTTTGAAATTTCCCCAAAATTTTTGCAATTTTTCCCTAAAATTTTGACATTTCCCCCTAAATTCTGAAATTTCTCCCTAAAATCTTGACATTTCTTCCAAAATTTTGAAATTTCCCCCTAAAATTTTGGAATTCCCCTTAAAATCTTGAAATTTCCCCTAAAATTTTCACATTTCCTCCTAAATTTTGAAATTTCTCCCTAAAATCTCAAAATTTCCACCAAAATTTTGAAATTTCCCCTAAAATTTCCTAGTTCCCTCCTAAAATTTTGAAATTTCCCCCAAATTCTTCCATTTTCCCCAAAATTTGGAAATTTCCCTAGATTTTGAAATTTCTCCGTAAAATCTTGACATTTCTTCCAAAATTTTGAAATTTCCCCTAAAATTTTGAAATTTCCCTAAAATTTTGAAATTGCCCCCAAATTCTTCCAATTTTTCCCCAAAATTTTGAAATTTCCCCTAAAATTTTGAAATTTCCCCCTAAAATTTTGAAATTTCCTCCAAAATTTTGAAATTTCCTCCTAAAATTTTGAAATTTCCCCCAAATTCTTCCAATTTCCCCCCAAAATTTTGCCATTTGCCCCCGAAATGTTTGGGAGGGGCTGTGGGCGGGAGCCGCCCCTCCCCCCCGCCCCGCCCCGCCCCTCCCCCGTCACTCAGGGATGTCAATCACCAGCTCGTCGTCCCCGTCCATCCCGTCGTCGCCGCTGTCGCCGTCGCTCAGCATCCGGCGCGGGACGGTGCTGGGGATGGGGGGAGGGGCCTTGGGGGGGCCAAGGGTGGGGGGAGGGGCGGGGGTGGTACCCGCCCCCCGGGGAAGGATAAGGAGGGGGAGGGGGGAGCTGAGGAGGGGGGGAAGGGGAGACACCAGCTTGGTGAGCCCCTCCCCCCAGCTTGCCCCTCCCCCCGCCTCGCCCCTCCCCCCACTCGACGCCCCTCCCCCCACCCCTGCCCCTCCCCCATTTGCAGCCCCCTCACCCCCCCAAACCCGCCCCTCCCCCCCTTAAAATCCATCCCCCTCCCCCACCCTCAGCCCCTCCCTCTCTCAGCCCCTCCCCCTCCCCCAAGACCCCTCCCCCCATTGTCCCTCAGCCCCTCCCCCACTCCCCTCACAGCCCCTCCCCCTTCAGCCCCTCCCCCAATCAGACCCCTCCCCCCAATGCCCCCCCATTCCCCCCCTCAGCCCCTCCCCCTCAGCCCCTTCCCCTTCCCCAAGACCCCTCCCCCCATTGCCCCCAGCCCCTCCCCCACTCTCCCTTCAGCCCCTCCCCCCTCAGCCCCTCCCCCTCCCCCAATACCCCCCCTCGCCCCTCCCCCCAGCCCCTCCCCCTCCCCCAATACCCCCCTCGCCCCTCCCCCCCCAGCCCCTCCCCCCTCACCCCCTTCCACTCCCCCAATACCCCCCTCGCCCCTCCCCTCAGCCCCTCCCCCCTCAGCCCCTCCCCCTCCCCCAATACCCCCCTCGCCCCTCCCCCCAGCCCCTCCCCCCAGCCCCTCCCCCTCCCCCACCTGCAGCCGCCGGGCCCCCTTGCTGCGCCGGGCGGGGGAGGGGCGGGGCCGGGGGGGCGGGGCCCCTCGGGCGCCAGGTACTCGGTGGGGGGGAAGGGGCTGTAGGGGGGAGGAGATCTGGGGGGGGGGGGAGGGGGAGGGGTCAGCGCCTCCAGACCCTCCCCCACCCTCCAACCCCTCCCCCACCTCCATAGGCCTGGCCCTGCCCCTCCCCCACCCCCTCTAGCCCCTCCCCCACCCCCTTCAGCCCCTCCCCCACCCTTAAACCCCCCTCTCCCAGCCCCCTCCCCCACCCCCCCCCCCTCAACCCCCTCGCAGCCCCTCCCCCACCCCCTTCAGCCCCTCCCCCACCCCCTCAACCCCTCCTCCTTGGCCCCTCCCCCACCCCAGAAACCCTCCCTCCCCCCAAAGTCCTCTCTTTGGCCCCTCCCCCCACCCCAGAACCCCTCCCCCACCCCCCTAGCCCCTCCCAGCCCCTCCCCCACCCCCTTCAGCCCCTCCCCTTCCCCTCCCAGCCCCTCCCCCACCCCCAATAGCCCCTCCCAGCCCCACCCCCCACCCCTCAAACCCCACCCCCAGCTCCTTTGCCCCTCCCCCACTCCCTGTATCCCCTCCCCCACCCCTCTCAGCCCCTCCCCCACCCCAATATCCCTTTCCCTGCCCCTCCCCCAACTCCTTCAGCCCCTCCCCCACCCCTATCCCCTCCCCCACCCCCACCAACCCTTTCCCTGCCCCTCCCCCAACACCTTCACCCCCCCCCCACCCCTTCCAGCCCCACCCCGCCCCTCCCCCCACCCCCTCCCCCCACCCCGCCCCTCCCCCCTCTTTTCTCACTCACCATGTAGGAGGGTGGGGGGAGGGGCGGGAAGGCGGCGGGGGGAGGGGAGGGGCTGCGCTTCCTGGGGGAGGGGGGGGAGGGAATTAAGAGGGTGGGGGAGGGGCTTAGTGTGGCACCCCCTCAACCCCTCCCCCACACCCATAGACCCCTCCCCCACCCCTCTCAGCCCCTCCCCCCACCCGGTTATCCCTTCCCCTGCCCCTCCCCCACCACCTCTAACCCCTCCCCCACCCCTAAAACCCCCACCTTCGCCCCTCCCCCACCCATAAAACCCCCCTCCCCGGCCCCTCCCCCACCCCTAGACCCCCCTCCCTGGCACCTCCCCCACCCCCAAAACCCCCTCCCCTGCCCCTCCCCTCACCCCAGAGCCCCTCCCCCACCCCCCTACCCCAAACCCCCCTCCCCTAGACCCCCTCCCCCCCACCCCAGAACCCCTCCCCCACCCCTAAAACCTCCCTCCCAGGCCCCTCCCCCACCCCAGAGCCCCTCCCCCACTCCTAAATCCCCCCGCTTGGATCCTCCCCCACCCCTAAACCCCCACCCTGGCCCCTCCCCCACCCCAGAGCCCCTCCCCCACCCCCATAACCCACTCCCTGTCCCCTCCCCCACCCCAGAACCCCTCCCCCACCCCTAAAACCTCCCACCCTGGCCCCTCCCCCACCCCAGAGCCCCCTCCCCCACCTCCCTCCCAAAACCTCCCCACCCTAGGCCCCCTCCCCCCCCACCCCAGAGCCCCCTCCCCCACCCCTAAAACCTCTCTCCCAGGCCCCTCCCCCCACCCCAGAACCCCTCCCCCCCACCCCTAAAACCTCCCACCCTGGCCCCTCCCCCACCCCAGAGCCCCCTCCCCCACCCCTAAACCCCCCTCCTTGGCCCCTCCCCCAACCCAGAACCCCTCCCCCACCCCTAAAACCTCCCTCCCAGGCCCCTCCCCCACCCCAGAGCCCCTCCCCCACGCCCGCTCACCGCTTGGGGGGGAGGGGCGTCCCCTCCCCCACCCTTGGCCCCGTCGGGCTCGTCGCTGTTGTCGGACGAGGCCGTGGCCTCCGAGTCTGGGGGGGAGGGGAGAGGGGGAGGGGCTGAGGGGGGTGGGGGGAGGGGCAGAGCAGTGTCCCCCCTCCCTTCCCCTCCCCCACGCAGCAAACCCCTCCCCCACCCTCCCATCCCCTTCCCCCTCCCCACTACCCCACCCCTCCCCCACCCTGACCCCTCCCCCGCCCTATCAGCCCTTCCCCCACCCCCCTCAGCCCCCTCCCCCACCCCTCACACCCCTCCCCCACCCTTCTCACCCCCTCCCCCACCTCCTCAGCCCCTCCCCCCACCCCTCACACCCCCTCCCCCCACCCCCTCCCCACCCCCTCCCCCCACCCCCTACACCCCTCCCCCACCCCTCACACCCCCTCCCCCACCCCTCTCACCCCCTCCCCCACCTCCCTCAGCCCCTCCCCCACCCCCTCACACCCCTCCCCCACCCCCCACCCCTCCCCCACCCCCTCACACCCCTCCCCCACCCCCACCCCTCCCCACCCCCTACACCCCTCCCCCACCCCCTCAGCCCCTCCCCCACCCCCTCACCCTCCCCCCACCCCCCCACCCCCTCCCCCACCCCCTCCCACCCCCTCCCCCCACCCCCTCACCCTCCCCCCACCCCACCCCCTCCCCCACCCCCTCCCCACCCCCTCCCCCACTCCCTGCAACCCCTCCCCCACCCCCTCTCAGCCCCTCCCCCACCCCTCATACCCCTCCCCCACCCCTTGCAACCCCCTCCCCACCCCCTCCCCCACCCCCTCCCCTCCAGCCCCTCCCCCACCACAATATCCCTTTCCCTGCCCCTCCCCCACCCCCTATAACCCCTCTCCCCACCCCCTTAGCCCCTCCCCCCCCGTGCCCCTCCCCCTCGTGCCCCTCCCCCACCCCCAGTACCGGTCGAGTCGTCCTCCACGTTCTCATACTGGAGCAGCCGGTCGAGGAGGAAGCTGGGGGGGGGGAGGGGCGGTCACGGCCCCTCCCCCACCCTGGGAGGGGGGTTGGAGGGGATGGGGGAGGGGCAGGGGAAAGGCTACGGGGTGGGGGAGGGGTGGGAAGGGGTGGGGAAGGGGGAGAGGGGGTAATAGGGGGTGGGGGAGGGGTCCCTGGGTCGGGGGAGGGGTTATGGGGGCGGGGGAGGGGGCCCTGGGGTGGGGGAGGGGGCCCTAGGGTGGGGGAGGGGCTGTGTGGGTGGGGGAGGGTTCCGTGGGGTGGGGGAGGGGTCCCTGGGGTGGGGTTATAGGGTTGGGGGAGGGGTTATGTGGGTGGGGGGAGGGGTCATGTCGGTGGGGGAGGGGTCCCTGGGGTGGGGGAGGGGTTAGTGGGAGTGGGGGGAGGGGTTATAGGGGTGGGGGGAGGGGTCCCTGGGGTGGGGGAGGGGTTATGGGAGTGGGGGAGGGGGTTATAGGGGTGGGGGAGGGGTCCCTGGGGTGGGGGGAGGGGTTTGGGGGAGGGGGTTATGGGGGTGGGGGGAGGGGGTCCCTGGGGTGGGGGGAGGGGTTATGGGTGGGGAGTGGGGGAGGGGTTATGGGGAGGGAGTGGGGGGAGGGGTTGATAGGGGGTGGGGGGAGGGGGTCTTGGGGGGAGGGGGTTATGGGGGGGTGGGGGGAGGGGTCCCTGGAGTGGGGGAGGGGTTGGGGCAGGGGTTAGGGGTTGGGGGAGGGGTTTTAGAGGTGGGGGAGGGGTCGGGGGGTGAGGGAGGGGCTGTGTGGGTGGGGGAGGGGTTATGTGGGTGGGGTCCCGGGGGTGGGGGAGGGGTTTTAGAGTTGAGGGAGGGGTTATGGGGGTGGGGGAGGGGTCCCTGGGGTGGGGGAGGGGTTGGGGGAGGGGTTTTAGAGGTGGGGGAGGGGCTGTGAGGGTTGGGGAGGGGTCCCTGGGGCGGGGGAGGGGTTATGTGGGTGGGGGAGGGGTTGGGGGAGGGGCTCTAGGGGTGGGGGAGTGGCTGTCTGGGGGGGAGGGGCTTTTAGAGGTGGGGGAGGGGTCCCTGGCGTGGGGGAGGGGTTATGGGGGTGGGGGAGGGGTCCCCGGGGATGGGGGAGGGGTCCCTGGGTTGGGGTTATAGGGGTGGGGGAGGGGTCCCTGGAGTGGGGGAGGGGTTGGGGGAGGGGTTATGGGAGTGGGGGAGGGGCTGTGGGAGGGGTTTTAGAGGTGGGGGAGGGGCTGTGAGGGTTGGGGAGGGGTCTCTGGGGTGGGGGAGGGGTCCCTGGAGTGGGGGAGGGTTGGGGGGTCTGGGGGTGGGGGAGGGGTTGGGGGAGGGGTTATGGGAGTGGGGGAGGGGCTGTGGGAGGGGTTTAGGGTAGGGGAGGGGCTGGGGTGGGGAGGGGTCCTGGGTGGGGGAGGGGTTGGGGGAGGGGTCATCGGGGTAGGGGGGGGTTGGGGAGGGTTATGGGAGTGGGGCGGGGCCGTGGGAGGGTTTAGAGGTGGGAGGGGCTGTGAGGGTGGGGAGGGGTCTGGGCTGGGGGAGGGGTCCTGAGTGGGGGGGGGTTGGGGGAGGGGAGGGGGTGTCAGGCACCTCTTGTCCCGTGCCACCCGCAGCAGCTTGCGCTGGGCCCGGCGCAGCTCGTCCTGGAAACACTCCTGCTCCTGGGGGGAGGGGCGGGGTCAGGGGTGGGGGAGGGGCTGAGGGGGTGGGGGAGGGGCTGAGGGAGGGGTCAGAGGGGTGGGGGAGGGGCTGAGGGGGGGGAGGGGTCAGGGGGTGGGGGGAGGGGCTGAGGGGGTGAGGGAGGGGCTGAGGGAGGGGTCAGGGGGTGGGGGAGGGGCTGAGGGGGCGGGGGGAGGGGTCAGGGGGTGGGGGAGGGGCTGAGGGGGTGGGGGAGGGGCTGAGGGAGGGGTCAGGAGGGGTGGGGGGAGGGGCTGAGGGGGCGGGGGAGGGGTCAGGGGGTGGGGGAGGGGCTGAGGGGGTGGGGGAGGGGTCAGGGGGTGGGGGAGGGGTCGAGGGGAGGGGTCAGGGGGGTGGGGGAGGGGGTGAGGGGGCGGGGGAGGGGTCAGGGGGGTGGGGGAGCGGCAAGGGGGGTGGGGGGAGGGGCAGTGGGGGTTGGGGGAGGGGCTGAGGGGGGCGGGGGAGGGGTCAGGGGGTGGGGGAGGGGCAGAGGGTCTGAGGGAGGGGCTGAGAGGGTGGGGGAGGGGTCACGGGGTGGGGGAGGGATTGAGGGAGGGGTCAGAGGGGTGGGGGAGGGGCTGAGGGAGGGGTCAGAGGGGTGGGGGAGGGGCTGAGGGGGCGGAGGAGGGGTCAGGGGGTGGGGGAGGGGCTGAGGGAGGGGTTAGAGGGGTGGGGGAGGGGCTGGGGGGGTGGGGGGAGGGGTCAGGGGATGGGGGAGGGGCTGAGGGGGTGGGGGAGGGGTCAGGGGGGTGGGGGAGGGGTCAGGGGGGTGGGGGAGGGGCTGAGGGAGGGGTTAGAGGGGTGGGGGAGGGGCTGAGGGGGTGGGGGAGGGGCTGAGGGAGGGGTCAGGGGGTGGGGGAGGGGCTGAGGGGGCGGGGGAGGGGTCAGGGGGGTGGGGGAGGGGCTGAGGGGGTGAGGGGAGGGGCTGAGGGAGGGGTCAGGGGGTGGGGGAGGGGCTGAGGGGGTGGGGGAGGGGCTGAGGGGGTGAGGGAGGGGCTGAGGGAGGGGTCAGAGGGGTGGGGGAGGGGCTGAGGGGGTGGGGGAGGGGTCAGGGTGGGGGAGGGGTCAGGGGGTGGGGGAGGAGCTGAGGGGGTGGGGGAGGGGTCAGGGTGGGGGTCAGGCTTGGGGGAGGGGGTTGGGGAGGGGGAAGGGGATGGGAGGGTGGGGGAGGGGTTAGGAGGGCATGGGGGAGGGGCGGGGCCAAGGGGGGAGGGGCGGGGGGGGGGGGGGGGGTGGGGGAGGGGTGGAACTGGGGGCCCCAAACTGGGGTTACTGGGGAGTGGGGGAGGGGCATCCCAAGGCTACTGGGGGTTGGGGGCTGGATATACTGGGGCCAGACTGGGGATACTGGGGTCCAGGGATGGGGTTACTGGGCTGTTACCATGGTTACCAGCACCCAAGGACCCCGGTTACCGGGCTGGGGATGCGGTTACCATGGTTACTGACGTTAGGGATGGGGGTTACCGGGCCGTTACCATGGTTACCGGGGGCCTAGGGGACCCTTGAGCCGCCGTTACCGGGGTTACCGGACCCAGGGACCCCGGTTATCGGGCTGGGGATGCGGTTGCCATGGTTACCGAGGCTGGGGATGGGGGTTACCAGGCCGTTACCATGGTTACCGGGGGCCTAGGGAACCCCTTGAGCCGCCGTTACCGGGGTTACCGGACACAGGGACCCGGCTACCGGGCTGGGGATGCGGTTACCATGGTTACCGAGGCTGGGGATGGGGTTTACCGGGCCGTTACCATGGTTACCGGGGCCGGATAAGAGGCTACCGGGGGCCTAGGGAACCCCTTGAGCTGCCGTTACCGGGGCCAGTCCGGGGTTACCGGACCCAGGGACCCGGTTACCATGGTTACCGAGGCTGGGGATGGGGGTTACCGGGCCGTTACCATGGTTACCGGGGCCGGTAAGGGGCTACCGGGGGCCTAGGGAACCCCTTGAGCCGCCGTTACCGGGTCTATTGGGGCCTAGACCGGGGTTCCCCGACCCGACCCGGGTTCCAGGGCCCCGGGGATGCCCCAGGCCGGGGTTCCCGGGGCTCCGACCGGGGTTCCCGGGATTCCCAGGCCCGACCCGGGGTTCCCGGTACCCAGAGACTTGGGGATGGGGTTCCCGGTCCCTCCCCCGCCCCCCCCCCGCCCCTCCCCCCTCACGTAGAGCAGCAGCTTCAGGCGCCGCTTCAGCGCGCGGTACCGGCGGCGCGCGGCGGGCTCGGGCTCGGCGGGGCCGTTCATCTCCCCCCGCCACCCTCCCCCCTCCCACCCACAATGCTCCGCGGCCGGAAGAGGAACCCGACTCGCTCCTTCCGCTTCCGGTCCCCCTTCCCTCCCCCCCCCCCGCGCTGTTGCCGCCTCTCGACGGCTCCGCGATTCTTATTGGTTGGAGCGGCCCAGAGCGGCGGGTTTTTATTGGTTGAGGGGGGGGGGGGGTTGGGCCCGCCCCTGAGAGGAGGTGATTGGGTGGGTGGGAGAAGGTGGGCCGGGCTTGTGATTGGCGGGGGTTGAAGCGGTGGGAGGGGCTTGGGGAGTGGGAGGGGCGGGGGATTGGCTGTGTGGGAAGGGATGGGCGGGGTTTGAAGGGGTCGTGGGTGGGGATTGGGTGGGTAGAGGTGGGCGGGGCTTAGGATTGGCGGGGTTGAACGGGTGGGCGGGGCTGAAGGGGAGGGAGAGGGTGGGGCCGGGGATTGGCTGTGTGGAAGGAGGTGGGCGGGGCTTGGCTTGGCGGGATAGGGCAGTGGGCGTGGCTTAAGGGGGAGTGGGCGGGGATTGCAGGTGCCCGGGTTGCATGGGGTGGGCGTGGCTTGAGGGGGAGTGGGCGTGGCTTGAGGGCTGGGCTAGGGTGGGGGGCTTTGGGGGTGGTTTGAGGGGGTGGGGGGAGGGTTGAGAGGCCCTGGGGGGGTCTGGGGGTATTTGGGGGGGACAGGGGTGTTCTGGGGGGGGTCTCAGTGGTTTTGGGGGGTCCACACCCCCCCGCATTCCTCCCAACCCCCAAATCAACCCCCCTTCCCCCCCAAATCCATCCCCTTCAATCCCCCCCAAATCAACCCCCCTTCCCCCCCAAATCCATCCCCTTCAATCCCCCCCCAAATCAACCCCCCTTCCCCCCAAATCCATCCCCTTCAATCAATCCCTCCCCAATCAACCCCCCTTCCCCCCCAAATCCATCCCCCCCAATCAATCACCCCCCAAATCAACCCCCCTTCCCCCCAAATCCATCCCCCCAATCAATCCCCCCCCCCCCCCCAAATCAATCAATCAATCAATCCACCTCATTAATCAATCAATCAATATTTCCTCTGCCTTAGAAAAACCCCAGGGGGCCGTTTTTGGGCTGGGGGGGGGTTCCTTCCCCCCCTCGCCCCCCCCATCCCCTCCTTCCCCCTCCCCAGCGCCCCCCCGAAGGGGAACAGGTCCTGCCCCGTCCTCAGGATCTGCTCCTCCAGCTTCTTGTGCCGCTTCATGTCCGACAGCACCTTCTCCAGGCGGGCCTCCCGCTTCTGCCCGCGGGCCGGGGGGCCTGGGGGGGCACAGAACCCTTCGTTAGCCTTAATTACTCTTAGTTAGACTTAATTAGGGGGTAAGGGTAAGGATAAACCCCAGTAGATAACAGAAAACATAAGACACCCCATTAAAATCGATGGATTTTGGCCAAAAATTGATGGGATTCAGCCCAAAATCCAGTGGATTTGCCCCAAAAACCAGCTGATTTGCCCCAAAAACCAGCTGATTTGCCTCAAAAAACAACAACTTTGCCTCAAAAAACAACAACTTTGCCTCAAAAAACAACAACTTGGGCCAGAAATCCAATAAATTTCCCTCTAAAATCAACAAATTGGCCCCAAAATTGAAACATTTGCCCCAAAATGCAACAAGTTCACCAATATTTAAGAAAAAACACAGGAAAAAGAACTGAAATTGATGGGATTTGCCTCAGAATTGTTGGAATTTTACCCCAAATCCAACAAATTTGCCTCAAAAAACAACAAATTTGCCTCAAAAAACAACAAATTTGCCTCAAAAAACAACAACTTGGGCCAGAAATCCAATAAATTTCCCTCTAAAATCAACAAATTGGCCCCAAAATTGAAACATTTGCCCCAAAATGCAACAAGTTCACCAATATTTAAGAAAAAACACAGGAAAAAGAACTGAAATTGATGGGATTTGCCTCAGAATTGTTGGAATTTTACCCCAAATCCAACAAATTTGCCTCAAAAAACAACAAATTTGCCTCAAAAACCAACAAATTTGCCTCAAAAACCAACAAATTTGCCTCAAAAACCAACAAATTTGCCTCAAAAAACAACAACTTGGGCCAGAAATCCAATAAATTTCCCTCTAAAATCAACAAATTGGCCCCAAAATTGAAACATTTGCCCCAAAATGCAACAAGTTCACCAATATTTAAGAAAAAACACAGGAAAAAGAACTGAAATTGATGGGATTTGCCTCAGAATTGTTGGAATTTTACCCCAAATCCAACAAATTTGCCTCAAAAACCAACAAATTTGCCTCAAAAACCAACAAATTTGCCTCAAAAACCAACAAATTTGCCTCAAAAAACAACAACTTGGGCCAGAAATCCAATAAATTTCCCTCTAAAATCAACAAATTGGCCCCAAAATTGAAACATTTGCCCCAAAATGCAACAAGTTCACCAATATTTAAGAAAAAACACAGGAAAAAGAACTGAAATTGATGGGATTTGCCTCAGAATTGTTGGAATTTTACCCCAAATCCAACAAATTTGCCTCAAAAAACAACAAATTTGCCTCAAAAACCAACAAATTTGCCTCAAAAAACAACAACTTGGGCCAGAAATCCAATAAATTTCCCTCTAAAATCAACAAATTGGCCCCAAAATTGAAACATTTGCCCCAAAATGCAACAAGTTCACCAATATTTAAGAAAAAACACAGGAAAAAGAACTGAAATTGATGGGATTTGCCTCAGAATTGTTGGAATTTTACCCCAAATCCAACAAATTTGCCTCTATAATCAACAAATTGGACCAAAAATTGAAAAATTTGCCCCAATACCCAACAAGTTGAGCAATATTACAAAAAAACCACAAAAAAAGCACTGAAATCGAAGGGATTTGCCTCAAAATTGCTGGAATTTGCAAAAAAATCCATCAAATTGACCAAAATTGATGGGATTCAGCCCAAAATCCAGTGGATTCGACCCAAAATCCAGCTGATTTGCCTCAAAATCCAACAAACTTTCCTCAAAATTGGTGGGATTCACCACCAAATCCAACTAATTTGACAAAAAAATCCACAAATCTGCTCAAAATTCCACCCAATTCACCAATATTTAAAAAACCCACAAGAAAAAGCCCCAAAATGGCTGGAATTTGCCCCAAAATCGCTGAAATTGGCCAAAAATTGATCAAATTTCCCCCCAAATTGATGAAATTTTCCTCAAAATGGATGACATTGCCCCAAAATCTCTGGATTTCACCCCAAAATCTGCAGAATTTGCCCCAAAATCTCCGGAATCTGCCCCAAAATCTCCAGAATTCGACCCAAAAATCACCCTTAATTAGCCGTGGGGGGTTAATTGGGGTTAATTAAGGTACCTGGAGCCCGGCGCCGGTCGATGAGCGAGGGGTGTGGGGGGCGGGGTCGTCGTCAAAGTCAAATTCGGTGGGGGGGGCCGGCCTGGTGAGGAGATAATTAGTGTTAATTAGAGGTAATTAGTGTTAACTAGCAGTAATTACTGATGGTTATAGGAGATTGGGGTGGGGGAGTGGGAGGTGGTTGAGGGTTGGGGGGTGTCAAGCTCGGGGGTGGCCTGTTAGTGAGATAATTAGTGTTAATTAGCAATAATTAGTGGTAATTAGAGGTAATTAGAGGTGATTATAGGGGACTGGGGTGGGAGAGTGAGGGGGGTTGAGGGCTGGGGGGTATCAACATCTGGGGTCTGTTTGTTAATGAGGTAATTAATATAAATTAACCCTAATTAGCGTTAATTAGAGATAACTAGCATTAATTGGACATAATTAGTGATGGGGTTTGGGGGGTGGGGTTCGGGGGTTGGGGGAGGGGTTTTGAGGGGGTTTGAGGGGTGGGGGAAAAGGTTCTGGAGGGGTTTGGGGGTGTTGAGGGGTGGGGAGGGGGCTTGGGGGGGTTGGGGTTCGGGGGGGGGGTTCAGGGGTTGGGGGAGGGGTTGTGAGGGGGTGTGAGGGGTGAGGGAGGGGGTTTGAGGGGTGGGGGAGGGGGTTCTGGAGGGGTTTGGGGGAAGGGTTTTGGGGGGTTTGAGGGGTGGGGGGTTGGGGTTTGGGGGGGTTCAGGGGTTTGGGGAGGGGTTGAGGGTTTTGGGGGGGGTGATGGGGTTTGGGGGGGGTTCAGGGGTTGGGGGAGGGGTTGAGGGTTTCGGGGGGGGTCAGGGGTTGGGGGAGGGGTTTTGAGGGGTGGGGGAGGGGTTGAGGGTTTTGGGAGGGGGGTGATGGGGTTTGAGGGGGGTGTTTGAGTGGGGGGGGGCAGTGTGTGTGTGTGTGGGGGGGGGGTGGTCTGTTTTTTGGGGGGAGGGGTTGGGGGGGTGTCGTTACTTCTCCTCCTCCTCTTCCTCGCTGGGGTCCCGTCCGGGCGAGCGCCCCTCGTCGTCGCTGTCGGGTTGGGGGGGGTGGGGGGCCGTCGGGGGAGGGGGGCTCTGAGCAGGGGGAGGGTCCCGGCCTGGGCGATGAGCTCGTAGAGGCGGCGGATGTCGGCTGGGGGGGGCAGCCACCCCTCGGGGGGCTCGGCTTCGGCGTCGCTGCAGGGCACCCCCCACTCTTCCTCCTCCTCCTCCTCTTCTTCTTCCTCCCTTCCTCCTCCTCCTCCTCCTCCTCCTCGGGCTTGGCCCTTCCCCCTTCTTCCTCCTCCTCCTCCTCCTCCTCTTCCTCCACGGCCAGCGAGCGCAGCCCCGTGGTCACCGTGGAGGTCGCCGGCTCCTCCTCTTCCTCTTCCTCCTCATCCTCGCCCGGCGCTTCCATGCTGGGGGCTGGAAAGGAGGGGGAAGGACCCCAAAACGATGGGATTCGCCTCAAAAATCCACCCAACTGGCCCCAAAATAGTTGGAATTGGCCCCAAAATCCACCCAACTGGACCCAAAATCCACCCAATCAGCCCCAAAATAGCTGGAATTGGACAAAATTCCACCCGACTGGCCCCAAATTCCACCTGACTGGCCCAAAATCCACCCAACTGGCCCCAAAATCCACCCAATTGGCCCCAAAATCCACCCAACTGGACCCAAAATAGCTGGAATTGGCCAAAAATCCACCCAATCGACCCCAAAATCCACCCAATTTGCCCCCAAATCCACCCAATTGGACCCAAAATAGCTGGAATTGGCCCAAAATCCACCCAACTGGCCCCAAAAGCCACCAAATCAGCCCAAAAGCCACCCATTGGCCCCAAAATAGCTGGAATTGGCCCCAAAATCCACCCAACTGGCCCCAAAATCCATCCAATTGGCCCCAAAATCCACCCAACTGGAATTGGCCAAAAATCCACCCAATTGGCCCCAAAATCCACCAGACTGGCCCAAAATGCACCTGATTGGCCCCAAAATGCACCCAACTGGCCCCAAAATAGCTGGAATTGGCCCAAAATAGATGGAATTGGCCCAAAATCCACCCAATTGGCCCCCAAATCCACCCAACTGGCTCCAAAATCGACATGATCGGACCCAGAATAGCTAGAATTGGACAAAAATCCACCCAATTTGCTCCAAAATCCACCCAACTGGACCCAAAATCCACCCCATCAGCCCCAAAATAGCTGGAATTGGCCAAAAATCCACCCAACTGGCCCCAAAATCCATCCAATTGGCCCCAAAATCTGTCAGATTCACCCCAAAATCCACCCAAAAGGGCAAAATATCCATCCAATCGCCCCCAAAATAGCTAGAATTGCCCCAAAATAGCTGGAATTGGCTAAAAATCCACCCAACTGGCCCCAAAATAGCTGGAATTTGACCCAAAAATCCACCCAATTGGCCCTAAAATCCACCAGATTCACCAATATTAGAAAAAAGCACAAGAAAAATTGTCAAAATAGCTGGAATTGGCCCAAAATAGCTGGAATTGGCCCAAAAATCCACCCAATTGGCCCCAAAAATCCACTGAATTCAGCAATATTAGAAAAACCCACAAACCCATGGGATTTGCCTAAAAATAGCTAGAATTGGCCAAAAATAACTGGAATTTGCCCCAAAATCCACCAAATCCACCACTTTATTTGAGAAAAAGCACAAGAAAAATCACCAAAATTAGTGATTTTTGCCCCAAAATAGCTGGAATTTGCCCCCAAATCCACCCGATTGGCCCCAAAAATCCACCAAACTGCCCCGAAAATCCACCAATTTCACTGATATTAGAAAAACACAATAAAAATCAATAGAATTTGCCCCAAAATAGATTGAATTGGCCAAAAATATCTGGAATTTGCCCCCAAAATCAATCACATTTCCCCCAAAATTCATCAAATCACCCAAAAATTCATCAAATCACCCAAAAATTGATGGAATTCATCACAAAATCTCTGGAATTCACCCCCAAAATCTCTGGAATCTGCCCCAAAATTGATCAAATTTGCAAATATATTTAAAAAAACCTCAATAAAACCACCAAAATAACTGGAATTTGCCCCAAAATATCTGGAATTCACCCCAAAATCATTAGAGTTGCCCAATATCCCCCAAACCCCATTAAAAACTACCCAAAATCCCTGGAATTCACCCCGAAATTGATAAAGCCCAAAAATATCAATAAAACCCCTCTAAAACCCACCTAAAATCGCCGGAATTCACCCCAAAATTGATAAAGCCCAGAAATATTAATAAACCCCCTCTAAAACCCACCCAAAATAGCTGGAATTCACCCCAAAATTGTCAGAATCCATTATTATCCCCCAAAACCACACCAAAACCTACCCAAAATCGCTGGAATTCACCCCAAAATTGACAGAACCCACAAATCTTAATAAAAACCCACCTAAAATGGGCGGAATTCACCCCAAACCCATTGAAGGGCGCGCGGGCAGCCCGCCCCCTCCCCCGGGAACTCCGAAATTAGGAAATTAGACTTAAAAAGCCCCGAAATCGCCTCAAATTCGTGTCGGGGGAGGGGGTGGGGGGAGTGGAGAGGGTGAGGGGGATCCTGAGGCGCCGCCATCATCACTCTGCCCCCCCTTCCTTTCCCTTCCCTTCCCGCCCAGCCGCCATCTTGAAGCCTGAGGCCTACCCGAGCCGCCCTCCCTAATCCCCCTCCCAACACCCGCCGACCCACCCCCCCTCCCCCCGCCCCCGCCCAAACCCCACCAAGCCCTCGGGGTCCCGCACCCCCGTTCGAGACGCTCACCCGGTCCCGGTGTCCACGGGAGCGGCGGAATAAAGCAACCGGGACCCACTCAACCGCCTGAGGCCATTTTTCACACCCGCGCCACCCCGCTCGATCCCTCGGGCCGTTTTTCGCGCTCGCCGCCTCCGCGCATGCGTACAAAGGAGCACGGCGAGGCGGCGCCTCTACGCCTGCGCGCACAGCACTGCGAGGCTGACCCAGCACCCGACGCATGCGCAGTAAGCGGGACCGTTTTTCACGCTGCGGTGGGACTTATTTTTTAAAGCACTTTTATTGCTCCCAAGTCAAAGCGACCGGACCCAAAGTTCATTTGGGGGGGGGGGGGGGAGCTAGGGAAGGGGGGGAGGGGGTGTTTGGCACGTGAGGAGGGGGCTGGACCCCATCTTTGTGGGCGGGGGGAGCCAAAACTCCGCCCTCCTTTGTTGGGGGGGGGGATGAAGGGGTGATGCCACCTTAAGGGGGGTTGGGGGGGTAAAAGGGGGGAATAAATTAGGGTGGCGATAAATAGAGTGGGGGGGTGTTGGGGGGGGTGCTGGGGTCTTGTTTCCCCCCTCCCCTCCCTGCCCCCCAAAAACCCGCTGGGCGGAGGGATTCAGATGGAGACTTCGTATTCCCTGGTGTCCTGGGGGGGGAGGGGAGGGGGGGTTAGAGCCCATGGGGGGGGGTTAGAGCCCATGGGGGGGGAGGTTAGAGCCCATGGGGGGGTTAGAGCACAATGTGGGGGGGGGGGTTAGGCCCCAGGGGGAGGCAGTTAGAGCCCATGGGGGGGTGTAGGGGGGTTAGAGCCCATGGGGGGAGGCGGTCAGAGCCCATGTGGGGGGGCTACAGCCCATGACGGGGGGGGGGGGGGTAAGGCCCCATAGAGGGAGTGTGGGGAGGGGACTAGACCCCATGGGGGGGTTAGAGCCCATGGGGAGGTGTATGGGGGGGGTTAGAGCCCATGGGGGGAGGCGGTCAGAGCCCATGTGGGGGGGCTACAGCCCATGACGGGGGGGGGGGGTAAGGCCCCATAGAGGGAGTGTGGGGAGGGGACTAGACCCCATGGGGGGGTTAGAGCCCATGGGGAGGTGTATGGGGGGGGGTTAGAGCCCATTGGGGGAGGGGTTAGGCCCCAGGGGGGTGGGGTTAGATCCCATAGAGGGAGTGTGGGGTGGGGTTAGAGCCCATGGGGGAGGTTAGAGCCCATGGGGGGGAAGTTAGAGCTCATGGGAGGTGTATGGGGGGGTTAGAGCCCATGGGAGGGGGTGTATGGGGGGGTTAGAGCCCATGGGGGGGGGGGGTTAGGCCCCATAGAAGGAGTGTGGGGAGAGGGCTAGGCCCCAGGGGGTGGGCTAGACCCCATGGCGGGGGTTAGGCCCCATGGGGGGGTTAGTCCCCAATGGGGGGTTAGAGCCCAGGGGGTGGGCTTGGTCCCATGGGGGGTGGGCTAGACCCCATGGGGGGGGTTAGGCCCCATGGGGGGGTTTAGGCCTCGTGGGGGGAGTGTGGGGAGGAGGCTAGACCCCATGGGGGGTGTTAGACCCCAGGGGGGTGGGCTAGGCTCCATGGGGGGGGGGGGTTAGGCCCCATGGGGGGGGGGTTAGTCCCCAATTGGGGGGGTTAGACCCCAGGGGGGTGGGCTTGGTCCCATGGGGGGGGGGGGTTAGGCCCCAATGGGGGGGGTTAGACCCCAGGGGGGTGGGCTAGGCTCCTTGGGGGGTGTTAGGCCCCAATGGGGGGAGGTGCTGGGGGGGGTGGGGGTCTCACCCCAGCCTCGTAGAGGGGGTTCCCGAAGTCGCTCTCCACCCCGATGGGGCTGTAGCTGTGGGAGCTGGAGAAGGAGAAGCCCAACAGGGACTCAGCCTGAAACCTGGTGCAGAGCGGGGGGGGGGAAGGGGGAATTTAAGCCCCCCCCGTTTCCCCCCTCTTCCAGCCCCCCAGGGACGCGGCCCCTTTAAGAGCGGGTGGGCCCCACCTCCCCCTAGGCGCCGCTTTAAGGGGTTGGCGGGAAGGGAGCTGCGCATGCGCAGTAGGAGAGGCGCGCCGGACGCCCAACCAACTGCGCATGCGCAACGGGAAGAGCCGCCCCCCCCTTTTCCCGCCTCCCGCCGCCGCTGATTGGCTCACTTGGTGTAATAAACGTAGGCGCCGCCAATCAGGAGCAGGATGAGGATGAGGGGGAGGAGCGTGGCCAGGGCGATGCCGCCGCCTTCCAGCTGGGGGCCGGGTCCCTCCCTCTGAGTCACTGAGGGGCGGGGGGGCGGGGGGGGGGCGGGGCTTGAGGAGAAGCCACGCCCCTAAACTAAACCACGCCCCCCAGACATGCATGTCCCGCCCCCCTCCGCGCAAGCAACGCCCACCCGGGTCAGGCCACGCCCCCTCCCGGCCAAAGACCACGCCCACACGCGGCAAAACACGCCCCTCTGTCTCAAAGCCACGCCCACCCTGTCGGACCACGCCCCCTCAGCCCCAACCACGCCCATTCACACAGGCCACGCCCCCTCCAGACAAAGTCACGCCCTACTGGGGAGAGGGCAGGGTC
Organism: Hypotaenidia okinawae; assembly: GCA_027925045.1. Taxonomy (NCBI): domain Eukaryota; kingdom Metazoa; phylum Chordata; class Aves; order Gruiformes; family Rallidae; genus Hypotaenidia; species Hypotaenidia okinawae. The sequence continues at coordinate 153,005 of BSDF01000039.1, forward strand.
TGGCCACGCCCCCTCGGGTTAGGCCCCGCCCCCCTCGGGTTAGGCCCCGCCCCCTGCTCACCCTCCAGCCGGTGCTGGTCCCGGGGCCTTGGGGAGGCTGGGGGGGGGGAGGGGAGGGGAGGGGAGGGAAGGGGAGGGGAGGGGAGGGAGGCGGAGGGGAGGGGAGGGGAGGGAGGGGAGGGGGAGGGGAGGGGGGAGGGGAGGGGAGGGGAGGGGAGAGGAGGGGAGGGGAGGGGAGGGGAGGGGAGAGGAGGGGAGGGGAGGGGAGGGGAGAGGAGGGGAGGGGAGGGAGATGGGAGAGGGAGGGAGGGAAGAGAGAGGGGAGAGGGAGGGAGGGGAGGAGGGGAGGGGAGGGAGGAGAGGGGAGCGTGGAGAGGGAGGAGGAGGAGGGGGAGGGAGAGGAGGAGAGAGGAAGGAAATGAAGGGGGAGGCAGAAGAGGAAGGGAAGGGGAGGAAGAGGAAGAGGAAGAGGAGGAGGAAGAGGAGGAGGAGGAAGAGGAGGAAGAAGAGGCCGAAGGTCACTGCGGGGCCATGAGGAGGAGGAAGAGGGGGAGGGGGTGAGGAGGGGGAAGGGGGATACTGATGCTGCTGGACCGACCAATGAGGATGAAGATGACGATGCCCAATGAGGAGGAGGAAGACACCGCCCAGGGACCACCCACCCCTAAGGCCCCGCCCCCTCAGGCTCCTCCCCACGGAAGCCACGCCCCCTCAGACCCCGCCACTCAAGCGGGCCCCCCCGCCCCGAAAGGCCACACCCCCTTGAGGGGCTGTCCCCTCAAGGCCCCGCCCCCACCAAGCCCTGCCCATCAAGCCATTGAGCCCCTCAGAGCCCCGCCCCCTCAAGGTCCCGCCCCCTCAGCCCCTGGACCCTGTCCCTCAATGCCACGCCCCCAAAGGCCCCACCCCTCAAGGCCCCGCCCCCTCAAGCCCCCATAGGCCATGCCCCCTTAAGGCCACGCCCCCTCAAGCCCCCCATAGGCCCCGCCCCCTCAATGCCCCATCCCTGAAGCTCCCTCCTAAGGCCACGCCCCCTCGAGGCCCCGCCCCTCCACCCATAGGCCACGCCCCCTCAAGGCCCTCGCCTCCCTGAGCCCCCTCCTAAGGCTCGCCCCCTCGAGGCCCCGCCCCTCCACCCATAGGCCACGCCCCCTCAAGGCCCTCGCCTCCCTGAGCCCCCTCCTAAGGCCACGCCCCCTCGAGGCCCCGCCCCTCCACCCCAGCCCACACCCCCTCAATGCCCTCGTCTCCTCAAGCCCCCTCCTAAGGCCACGCCCCCTCGAGGCCCCGCCCCTCCACCCATAGGCCACACCCCCTCAAGGCCCTCATCTCCTTGAGCCCCCATAGGCCACGCCCCCTTTAGCCCCCTCCCTCCAAGGCCACGCCCCCTTGAGGCCCTGCCCCCTCTGCCTCTCAGGCCCCGCCCCCTCAATGCCCCGCCCTCTCAACCCCCCTCCTAAGCCCCCGCCCCCTGAAGGCCCCCCCCCCCCCTCCAAGGCCCCATTCCCCCCCCCCCTCGTAGGCCCGACCCCCGCCCTTCCCTTTCACCTCTACAGATTGGCGGCTGGCTGGTCCAATAGGAAGGGCTCCCGGGCAGGCACGTGACCGTGCCCTCCCCCAGGAGGGCGTATCCCTCCCGGCAGGAGAAGCTCAGCGATTCGCCGGCCTGGTAGTGCTGCTTGTAGAGGGCCTGCAGCCCATTGGCCGGCACCCCGGGGTTCAGGCAGGGCTGCGGCTCGCCTGGGGAGGGGCCCGCAGGGGCTGGCACCCCCCCCCCGGGACCCCCAGATACCCCCCTGGCACCCCGAAATACCCCCTGGCACCCCCAAATCCCACCCCAGGACCCCGAAATACCCCCTGGAACCATATATACCGCACCAGGACCCCCAAATACCCCCCTGGGACCCCTAAATACCCCCCTGGGACCCCTAAATACCCCCTGGGACCCCCAGATACCCCCTGGGACCCCGAAATACCCCCCTGGGACCCCTAAATACCCCCCTGGGACCCCGAAATATCCCCCTGGGACCCCCAAATACCCCCCTGGGACCCCGAAATATCCCCCTGGGACACCCAAATACCCCCCTGGGACCCCGAAATATCCCCCTGGGACCCCCAAATACCCCCCTGGGACCCCCAAATACCCCCCTGGGACCCCCAAATACCCCCCTGGGACCCCCAAATACCCCCCTGGGACCCCCAAATACCCCCCTGGGACCCCGAAATATCCCCCTGGGACCCCCAAATACCCCCCTGGGACCCCCAAATACCCCCCTGGGACCCCCAAATACCCCCCTGGGACCCCGAAATACCCCCCTGGGACCCCCAAATACCCCCCTGGGACCCCCAAATACCCCCCTGGGACCCCCAAATACCCCCCTGGGACCCCTAAATACCCCCCTGGGACCCCGAAATACCCCCCTGGGACCCCCAAATACCCCCCTGGGACACCCAAATCCCACACCAGGACCCCCAAATACCCCCCTGGGACCCCTAAATACCCCCCTGGGACCCCCAAATACCCCCCTGGGACCCCCAAATACCCCCCTGGGACCCCCAAATACCCCCTGGGACACCCAAATCCCACACCAGGACCCTGAAATACCCCCCTGGGACCCCTAAATACCCCCCTGAGACCCCCAGATACCCCCTGGGACCCCAAAATATCCCCCTGGGACCCCCAGATACCCCCTGGGACCCCCAAATACCCCCCTGGGACCCCCAAATACCCCCTGAGACACCCAAATCCCACACCAGGACCCCCAAATACCCCCCTGGGACCCCCAAATACCCCCTGAGACACCCAAATCCCACACCAGGACCCTGAAATACCCCCCTGGGACCCCTAAATACCCCCCTGGGACCCCCAGATACCCCCTGGGACCCCCAAATACCCCCCTGGGACCCCCAAATACCCCCCTGGGACCCCCAAATACCCCCTGAGACACCCAAATCCCACACCAGGACCCTGAAATACCCCCTGGGACCCCCAAATACCCCCCTGGGACCCCCAAATACCCCCCTGGGACCCCGAAATACCCCCCTGGGACCCCCAAATACCCCCCTGGGACCCCCAAATACCCCCCTGGGACCCCCAAATACCCCCCTGGGACCCCCAAATACCCCCCTGGGACCCCTAAATACCCCCCTGGGACCCCCAAAATACGCCCCTGGCACCCCCAAATCCCACCCCAGGACCCCGAAATACCCCCCTGGAACCATATATACCGCACCAGGACCCCCAAATACCCCCCTGGGACCCCCAAATACCCCCTGGGACACCGAAATCCCACACCAAGACCCTGAAATACCCCCTGGGACCCCTAAATACCCCCCTGGGACCCCTAAATACCCCCCTGGGACCCCCAAATACCCCCCTGGGACCCCGAAATACCCCCCTGGGACCCCTAAATACCCCCCTGGGACCCCGAAATATCCCCCTGGGACCCCCAAATACCCCCCTGGGACCCCCAAATACCCCCCTGGGACCCCCAAATACCCCCCTGGGACCCCCAAATACCCCCCTGGGACCCCGAAATACCCCCCTGGGACCCCCAAATACCCCCCTGGGACACCCAAATCCCACACCAGGACCCTGAAATACCCCCATGGGACGCCCAGATACCCCCTGGGACCCCCAAATACCCCCCTGGGACCCCCAAATACCCCCCTGGGACCCCCAAATACCCCCCTGGGACCCCCAAATACCCCCCTGGGACCCTGAAATATCCCCCTGGGACCCCCAAATACCCCCCTGGGACCCCGAAATACCCCCCTGGGACCCCCAAATACCCCCCTGGGACCCCAAATACCCCCCTGGGACCCCGAAATACCCCCCTGGGACCCCTAAATACCCCCCTGGGACCCCCAAATACCCCCCTGGGACCCCCAAATACCCCCCTGGGACCCCTAAATACCCCCCTGGGACCCCGAAATACCCCCCTGGGACACCCAAATCCCACACCAGGACCCTGAAATACCCCCCTGGGACGCCCAGATACCCCCCTGGGACCCCGAAATACCCCCCTGGGACCCCCAAATACCCCCCTGGGACCCCCAAATACCCCCCTGGGACCCCCAAACACCCCCTGAGACACCCAAATCCCACACCAGGACCCTGAAATACCCCCTGGGACCCCTAAATACCCCCCTGGGACGCCCAGATACCCCCTGGGACCCCGAAATATCCCCCTGGGACACCCAAATACCCCCCTGGGACCCCGAAATACCCCCCTGGGACCCCCAAATACCCCCTGAGACACCCAAATCCCACACCAGGACCCTGAAATACCCCCCTGGGACCCCCAAATACCCCCCTGGGACCCCGAAATACCCCCCTGGGACCCCAAAATATCCCCCTGGGACCCCCAAATACCCCCCTGGGACCCCCAAATACCCCCCTGGGACCCCCAAATACCCCCCTGGGACCCCGAAATATCCCCCTGGGACCCCGAAATACCCCCCTGGGACCCCCAAATACCCCCCTGGGACCCCTAAATACCCCCCTGGGACCCCTAAATACCCCCCTGGGACCCCCAAATACCCCCCTGGGACCCCGAAATATCCCCCTGGGACCCCCAAATACCCCCCTGGGACCCCGAAATACCCCCTGGGACCCCCAGATACCCCCCTGGGACCCCCAGATACTACCCCCCTGGGACCCCCAAATACCCCCCTGGGACCCCCAAATACCCCCCTGGGACCCCCAAATACCCCCCTGGGACCCCGAAATATCCCCCTGGGACCCCTAAATACCCCCCTGGGACCCCCAAATACCCCCCTGGGACCCCCAAATACCCCCCTGGGACCCCGAAATATCCCCCTGGGACCCCTAAATACCCCCCTGGGACCCCGAAATACCCCCCTGGGACCCCCAAATACCCCCCTGGGACCCCGAAATATCCCCCTGGGACCCCTAAATACCCCCCTGGGACCCCCAAATACCCCCCTGGGACACCCAAATCCCACACCAGGACCCTGAAATACCCCCTGGGACCCCCAAATACCCCCCTGGGACCCCGAAATACCCCCCTGGGACCCCTAAATACCCCCCTGGGACCCCCAAATACCCCCCTGGGACCCCCAAATACCCCCCTGGGACCCCCAAATACCCCCCTGGGACCCCGAAATACCCCCCTGAGACCCCTAAATACCCCCCGGGACCATAAATACCCCCCTGGGACCCCCAGATATGCCCCAGGGACCCCTAGATACCCCCTGGGACCCCTAAATACCCCCCGGGACCGCCAGATACCCCCTGGGACCCCTAAATACCCCCTGGAACCCCCAGAAACCACCCAGGACACCCGGATACCCCCCAGGGACCCCAAAATACCCCCCAGGACCCATAAATGCCCCCTGGGACCCCCAGATATGCCCCTGGGACCCCTAGATACCCCTTGGGACCCCAAATACCCCCGGGACCCCTAAATACCCACCCAGAACCCCTAGATACTCCCCTGGCACCCCCAGATAACCCCCTGGGACCCCTAAATACCCCCCTGAGACCCCCAAATCCACCCCTGGGACCCCCAAATTTCACCCCAAGCCCCCCAATTCCTGCCCCAGGGACCCCAAAACCACCTCGTTTCACCCCAAAAAGGGGGGGGGGCGTGGGGGTGTCAGGCGAGCTGGGGACTCACGTAGGCATTTGGGGGGGGGGTCGCTCCAGGCGGGGGGTGCGGGGTGGTGGGCGTGGCAGGTGAGGGAGGGGCTCCCATCCAGGAGGAAGCCGGGGTGGCAGCTGTAGCGCACGCGGCTCCCGGGGGGTACCGGGGGTCCCCCACTTTGCGGTGGGAGTTGGGGACCTCCCCGGGGTCCGGGCAGCTCAGGACTGAGATTTGGGGGGGGGGGGTGGTTAGAGGGTCCTGGGGGGGGGTTAGGGGGTCCGGGGAGGGGGTTAGGGGGGATTAAGGGGGATTTTGGGGGGGTTGAGGGGGTTTGGGGGGATTTGGGGGGGTCTAGGGGGGATTTGGGGGGTCTAGGAGTAGATTAGGAGGGATTTGGGGGGGTTGAGGGGGTTGGGGGGATTTTGGGGGGGTTGAGGGGGTTTGGGGGGATTTGGGGGGTCTAGGGGTAGATTAGGAGGGATTTGGGGGGGTTGAGGGGGTTTGGGGGGATTTGGGGGGTCTAGGGGGATTTGGGGGGCTCTGGGGGGATTAAGGATGGATTAGGGAGGATTTGGGGAGGTTTTGGGGGGTTAAGGGGGTTTTGGGGGGTTGAGGGGGTTTGGGGGGGTTTGGGGGTGTCTAGGGGTGGATTAGGAGGGATTTGGGGGGGTTGAGGGGGTTTGGGGGGATTTGGGGGGATTTTGGGGGGCTTGAGAGGGTTTGGGAGGATTTGGGAGGTCTAGGGGGATTTGGGGGGGTCTAGGGGAGGATTAGGAGGGATTGGGGGGGGGGGGTTTGGGGGGGGTTGGGGGGTCTAGGGGGGATTTGGGGGGGTCTAGGGGAGGATTAGGAGAGATTTGGGGGAGGTTGAGGGGGTTTGGGGGGATTTGGGGGGATTAGGGGAGGATTAGGAGGGATTTGGGGGGCTTGAGGGGGATTTGGGGGGTTTTAAGGGGATTTTGGGGTGTTTTTAGGGGATTTTAAGGGTTTTAAGGGGTTTTAAGGGGGCTTGAGGGGGTTTAAGGGGGGTTTAGGGGGGTCAGGGTGGGTTTTGGGGTACAGGGGGGTTTGGGGGGGTTGGGTGGGTTTCGGGGGGGGTTAGGTGGGTTTTGAGGGGATTTTTGGGGTGTTTTACTGGGATTTGGGGGTGTTTTAAGGGGATTTGGGGGTGGTTTAATGGGATTTTGGGGGTTTTAAGGGGGTTTTAATGGGGTTTTAAGGGGGTTTCGGGGGGTCAGGGTGGGTTTTGGGGTACAGGGGGGTTTGGGGGGTTGGGTGGGTTTCAGGGGGGGGTTAGGTGGGTTTTGAGGGGATTTTTGGGGTGTTTTAATGGGATTTTGGGGTGTTTTAAGGGGATTTGGGGGTGGTTTAATGGGATTTTGGGGGTTTTAAGGGGGTTTTAATGGGGTTTTAAGGGGGTTTCGGGGGGTTTGGGGGGGTCAGGGTGGGTTTTGGGGTACAGGGGGGCTTGGGGGGGTTGGGTGGGTTTCGGGGGGGTTAGGTGGGTTTTGAGGGGATTTTTGGGGTGTTTTACTGGGATTTGGGGGTGTTTTAAGGGGATTTGGGGGTGGTTTAATGGGATTTTGGGGGTTTTAAGGGGGTTTTAATGGGGTTTTAAGGGGGTTTCGGGGGGTCAGGGTGGGTTTTGGGGTACAGGGGGGTTTGGGGGGGGTTGGGTGGGTTTCAGGGGTTGGGGGTTAGGGATGGGTTTTAGAGGGGGATTTTTGGGGTAGGGTTTTAATGGGGATTTTGGGGTGGTGTTTTAAGGGGGATTTGGGGGGTGGTTTTAATGGGATTTTGGGGTGTTTTAAGGGTTTGGGGTTTTAATGGGGTTTTAAGGGGGGTTTCGGGAGGGTTTGGGGGGGTCAGGGTGGGTTTTGGGGTACAGGGGGGCTTGGGGGGGTTGGGTGGGTTTCGGGGGGGGTTAGGTGGGTTTTGAGGGGATTTTTGGGGTGTTTTAATGGGATTTGGGGGTGTTTTAAGGGGATTTGGGGGTGGTTTAATGGGATTTTGGGGGTTTTAAGGGGGTTTTAATGGGGTTTTAAGGGGGTTTCGGGGGGTCAGGGTGGGTTTTGGGGTACAGGGGGGTTTGGGGGGGTTGGGTGGGTTTCGGGGGGGTTAGGTGGGTTTTGAGGGGATTTTTGGGGTGTTTTAATGGGATTTTGGGGTGTTTTAAGGGGATTTGGGGGACGTTTTAATGGGGTTTTAAGGGGGGTTGTGGGTTTTGGGGTGCTGAGGGTGGGGTGCGTTGGTTTGGGGGTGTCCCCTCACCCCTGTGGCAGGCCGGGGGGGCCCCGCTCCAGCTGAGGTCCCACTGGCAGGTGATGAGGTCGGGACCCCGGAGCCGGAATCCCGGGCGGCAGCGGAAGCTCCAGACGGACCCCGGGAGGGGGGCGGCGGGGGGAGGGGAGGGAGAAGGGGACCCCCGGCAAGGGGGGCACCGCTCCGGACGGGGCACCCCTGGGAATGTGGGGGGGGGGAACCCTCAGGGGGATCCCCCCCCCCCCCCCCACTCATAGCACCCCAAAAAAAGCCCCAGCCACCCCCCCCCAGCCCTTCCTCCCACAGCCCCCCCCCCATAGCACCCTATAGCACCCCAAAATATCCACAGCACCCCCATAGCACCCCATACCCACCTATAGCACCCCAATATCCCCACAGCCCCCCCATAGCACCCTATAGCACCCCAAAATATCCACAGCACCCCCATAGCACCCATACCCACCTATAGCACCCCAATATCCCCACAGCCCCCCATAGCACCCCAAAATACCCATAGCCCCCCCATAGCACCCTATAGCACCCCAAAATATCCACAGCACCCCAATATCCCCACAGCCCCCCATAGCACCCTATAGCACCCCAATATCCACCCAGCACCCCCATAGCACCCCATACCCACCTATAGCACCCCAATATCCCCACAGCCCCCCCATAGCACCCTATAGCACCCCAATATCCCCACAGCCCCCCATAGCACCCCAAAATACCCATAGCCCCCCCATAGCACCCTATAGCACCCCAAAATATCCACAGCACCCCAATATCCCCACAGCCCCCCATAGCACCCTATAGCACCCCAATATCCCCACAGCGCCCCCATAGCACCCTATAGCACCCCAACATCCCCATAGCACCCCCCAGCATCCTATAGCACCCCAAAATATCCACAGCCCCCCCATAGCACCCTATAGCACCCCAAAATATCCCCAGCCCCCCCATAGCACCCTATAGCACCCCAAAATACCCACAGCCCCCCCATAGCACCCCAATATCCACCCAGCCCCCCCATAGCACCCCATACCCACCTATAGCACCCCAATATCCCCACAGCCCCCCCATAGCACCCTATAGCCCCCCAATATCCCCACAGCCCCCCATAGCACCCCACACCCACCTATAGCACCCCAATATCCCCACAGCCCCCCCATAGCACCCTATAGCACCCCAATATCCCCACAGCCCCCCATAGCACCCCAAAATACCCATAGCCCCCCCATAGCACCCTATAGCACCCCAAAATATCCACAGCACCCCAATATCCCCACAGCCCCCCATAGCACCCTATAGCACCCCAATATCCACCCAGCCCCCCCATAGCACCCCATACCCACCTATAGCACCCCAATATCCCCAGCCCCCCCTAGCCCCCCATAGCATCCTATAGCACCCCAAAATATCCCCAGCTCCCCTATAGCACCCCAATATCCTCATAGCCCCCCATAGCACCCTATAGCACCCCAAAATATCCACAGCACCCCAATATCCCCACAGCCCCCCATAGCACCCTATAGCACCCCAAAATACCCACAGCCCCCCCATAGCACCCCAATATCCACCCAGCCCCCCATAGCACCCCATACCCACCTATAGCCCCCCAATACCCCCAGCTCCCCCATAGCACCCTATAGCCCCCCAATATCCCCACAGCGCCCCCATAGCACCCTATAGCACCCCAAAATACCCCCAGCTCCCCTATAGCACCCCAATATCCCCAGCCCCCCCATAGCACCCTATAGCCCCCCAACATCCCCATAGCACCCCCCAGCATCCTATAGCACCCCAAAATATCCACAGCCCCCCATAGCACCCTATAGCACCCCAAAATATCCCCAGCCCCCCCATAGCACCCTATAGCACCCCAAAATACCCACAGCCCCCCCATAGCACCCCAATATCCACCCAGCCCCCCCATAGCACCCCATACCCACCTATAGCACCCCAATATCCCCACAGCCCCCCCATAGCACCCTATAGCCCCCCAATATCCCCACAGCCCCCCCATAGCACCCCACACCCACCTATAGCACCCCAATATCCCCACAGCCCCCCCATAGCACCCTATAGCACCCCAATATCCCCACAGCCCCCCATAGCACCCCAAAATACCCATAGCCCCCCCATAGCACCCTATAGCACCCCAAAATATCCCCAGCCCCCCCATAGCATCCCAATATCCACCCAGCCCCCCCAAAGCACCCCAATATCCCCACAGCCCCCCATAGCACCCTATAGCACCCCAAAATACCCCCAGCCCAACCATAGCACCATATAGCCCCCCAATATCCCCACAGACCCCCATAGCACCCTATAGCACCCCAAAATATCCCCAGCTCCCCTATAGCACCCCAAAATACCCACAGCCCCCCCATAGCACCCCAATATCCACCCAGCCCCCCCATAGCACCCCATACCCACCTATAGCACCCCAATATCCCCACAGCCCCCCATAGCCACCTATAGCACCCCAATATCCACCCAGCCCCCCCATAGCCACCTATAGCACCCCAAAATATCCCCAGCTCCCCCATAGCACCCCATACCCACCTATAGCCCCCCAATATCCCCATAGCCCCCCCCCAAATCCCCCCCAGACCTCCCCAAATCCTCCCTAGGACCCCCCAGACCCCCCCAACCCCCCTAGACCCCCTCCAGCTCCCCCAGCCCCCCAAATCCATCTTTATCCCCCCCAAATCCCCCCCAAATCCCCTAGGACACCCCCAACCCCCCCCAGACCCCCCCAAATCCTCCCTAGGACCCCCCCAGACCCCCCTAGACCCCTCCCCCTAGCCCCCCCCCCCAGCCCCCCCACAAATCCCCCCAGACCCCCCTTTATCCCCCCAAAACACCCCATGACCCCCCCAGACCTCCCTAGACCCCCCCAGACCCCCCCAGACCCCCTTAATCCCCCTTTATCCCCCCAAATCCTCCCTAGGACCCCCCCCAGCCCCCCTAGACCCCCCCCCAGCCCCCCTAATCCCCCTTTATCCCCCCCAAATCCCCCAGGACCCCCCCAAACCCCCCCTAGACCCCCCCAAATCCTCCCTAGGACCCCCCCAGACCCCCCCAGCCCCCCTAATCCCCCTTTATCCCCCCCCAAATCCCCCAGGACCCCCCCAGACCCCCCCAAATCCTCCCTAGGACCCCCCCCAGACCCCCCAAATCCCCCCCAGATCCTCCCTAGGACCCCCCCCCCCCCCCACCCCCAGCCCCCCCCCCCAGCCCCCCCTTACCCTCATAGCTGATGACGAAGGCACTCTCCTCCTCCTCCTCCTCCTCCCCCCCTCAGGGGGGATTTTGGGGGTGGGGGGACCCCCCAACATCCTCCCCCCTCCTCCCCTCCCCCCACCTGGTAGCGGAGGGTGACGGTGGCCCCGGAGCTGAGGAGGGGGAGGGGCAGGGGGTGGGGGAGGGGCTGGGGGGAGGGGGAGGAAGGGGGGGAAGGGGGAGCCCCCCCCCAAATTCCCCCAGCACCCGGCCCGTCACCTCCTCCCCGTCCAGCAGAGTCAGGGTGGAGTTGGGGGGCAGGGACAGGCTGGGGGGGGGGGGGGGCACCCCAAAAATGGGGGGGGGGAAGGGGGAGCCCAAAAATGGGGGGGGACCCCAAAAATAGGGGGGGATTGGGGGGCGACCCCAAAAATGGGAGGGAGGGGCACCCCAAAAATGGAGGGGGGAAGGGGGGGCACCCCAAAAATGGGGGGGGGTTAGAGGGGGAGGGGGACCCCAAAAATGGGGGGGAGGGGGGCACCCCAAAAATGGGGGGGTTAGAGGGGGGAGGGGGACCCCAAAATGGGGGTGGGAAGGGGGGCACCCCAAAAATGGGGGGAGAGGGAGGGGCAGCCCAAAAATGGGGGGAAGGGGGGCACCCTAAAATGGGGGGGAGAGGGGGAGGGGGACCCCAAAAATGGGGGGTGGGAAGGGGGGCACCCCAAAAACGGGGGGGGGAGAGGGGGGAGGGGGAGCCCAAAAATGGGGGGGAAAGGGGGGCACCCCAAAAATGGGGGGGTTAGAGGAGGGGGAGGGGAGCCCAAAAATGGGGGGGGAAGGGGGGGCACCCCAAAAATGGGGGGGTTAGAGGAGGGGGAGGGGGAGCCCAAAAATGGGGGGGGGAAAGGGGGGCACCCCAAAAATGGGGGGGTTAGAGGAGGGGGAGGGGGAGCCCAAAATGGGGGGGAAAGGGGGGGCACCCCAAAAATGGGGGGGGGAGGAGGGGAGGGGGAGCCCAAAAATGGGGGGGTGGGAAAGGGGGGCAGCCCAAAAATAGGGGGGGAAAGGGGGGACCCCAAAAATAGGGGGGTTGGGGGGGAGACCCCAAAAATGGGGGGGGGAAAGGGGGGAGCCCAAAAATAGGGGGGGTTGGAGGGGGACCCCAAAAATGGGGGGGGGTGTGTAAAAACGGGGGGGAGGGGGAGGTTAGGAGTTGGGGAGACCCCAATTCCACCCCAGGGCCCCCCCCAAATCCCCCTCCAGCCCCCCAGGACCCCCCAACCACCCCTCCAATCCCCCCGGACCCCCAAATCCCCCCAGCCACCCCCAGCTCCCCCCAGGACCCCAAATTCCCCCCCCCAGGACCCCCAATTTCCCCACCCCAGACCCCCAAATTCCTCCCCCAGGACCCCCAGTTTCCCCCCAGCCCCCTCCAGGAACCCCCAGGACCCCCCAGGACCCCCAAATCCCCCCCCAGCCCCCCCAAATCCCATCCCAGCTCCCCCAGCCCCCCCAGCCCCCCCAAATCCCCCCCAGGACCCCCCAGGACCCCCAAACTCCCCACCAGCCCCCCCAGAACCCCCAATTCCCCCCCAGGCCCCCCAGGCCCCCCAAATCCCCCCCCAGGACCCCCCAGGACCCCCAATTTCCCCCCAGGCCCCCCCAGGACCCCCAAATCCCCCCTAGCCCCCCCAGAATCCCATCCCAGCTCCCCCAGCCCCCCAGCCCCCCCAAATCCCCCCCAGGACCCCCCAGGACCCCCAAATCCCCCCCCGCCCCCCCAGAACCCCCAATTTCCCCACCAGCCCCCCCAGGACCCCCCAGGACCCCCAAATCCCCCCCAAACCCCCCTTAATCCCCCCTCAGGACCCCCCAGGACCCCCAAATCCCCCCCAGCCCCCCCAAATCCCATCCCAGCTCCCCCAGCCCCCCCAGGCCCCCCAAATCCCCCCCCAGCCCCCCCAGAACCCCCAATTTCCCCACCAGCCCCCCCAGGACCCCCAGGACCCCCAAATCCCCCCAAACCCCCCTTAATCCCCCCCCAGGACCCCCCCAGGACCCCCAAATCCCCCCCCAGCCCCCCCAAATCCCATCCCAGCTCCCCCAGCCCCCCCGCCCCCCCCCCCCCCCAGCCCCCCCAGCCCCCCAAATCCCCCCCCAGGCCCCCCCAGAACCCCCAATTTCCCCACCAGCCCCCCCAGGACCCCCCAGGACCCCCAAATCCCCCCAAACCCCCTTAATCCCCCCTCGGACCCCCCCAGGACCCCCAAATCCCCCCCCAGCCCCCCCAAATCCCATCCCAGCTCCCCCAGCCCCCCCAGCCCCCCCAAATCCCCCCCAGCCCCCCCAGAACCCCCAATTTCCCCCCAGGCCGCCCCAGGCCCCCCAAATCCCCCCCAGGACCCCCCAGGACCCCCAATTTCCCCCCAGTCCCCCCGCCCCCCCAGGACCCCCCAGGACCCCCAATTTCCCCCCCAGGACTCCCCAGGACCCCCAAACCCCCCTAATCCCCCCCAGGCCCCCCAAATCCCCCCAGGACCCCCCAGGACCCCCAATTTCCCCACCAGGCCCCCCAGGCCCCCCAAATCCCCCCCAGGACCCCCCAGGACCCCCAACTTCCCCACCAGGCCCCCCAGGCCCCCCAAATCCCCCCCAGGACCCCCCAGGACCCCCAATTTCCCCCCCCCCCCCCGCCCCCCCCAGCCCCCCGCAGAACTCCCAATTTCCCCCCAGGCCCCCCCAGGCCCCCCAAATCCCCCCCCCCAGCCCCCCCAGAACCCCCAATTTCCCCACCAGCCCCCCCAGGCCCCCCAAATCCCCCCCAGGACCCCCCAGGACCCCCAATTTCCCCCCAGGACCCCCCAGGACCCCCAATTTCCCCCCAGTCCCCCCCGCCCCCCCAGCCCCCCAGAACTCCCAATCTCCCCCCCAGGTCCCCCCAGGCCCCCCAAATCCCCCCCCAGACCCCCCAGAACCCCCAATTTCCCCACCAGCCCCCCCAGGCCCCCAAATCCCCCCCAGGACCCCCCAGGACCCCCAATCTCCCCCCAGGACCCCCAGGACCCCCAATTCCCCCCAGTCCCCCCCGCCCCCCCAGCCCCCCCAGAACCCCCAATTCCCCCACCAGCCCCCCAGGCCCCCAAATCCCCCCCAGGACCCCCAGGACCCCCAATTTCCCCACCAGGCCCCCCAGGCCCCCCAAATCCCCCCAGGACCCCCAGGACCCCCAATCTCCCCCCAGGACCCCCCAGGACCCCCAATTCCCCCCCAGTCCCCCCAGCCCCCCAGCCCCCCCCAGAACCCCCAATTTCCCCACCAGCCCCCCAGGCCCCCCAAATCCCCCCCAGGACCCCCCAGGACCCCCAATTTCCCCCCAGGACCCCCCAGGACCCCCCCCCCCCCCCCCCCCGCCCCCCAGCCCCCCCAGAACTCCCAATCTCCCCCCAGGCCCCCCAGGACCCCCAAACCCCCCTAATCCCCCCAGGCCCCCCAAATCCCCCCCAGGACCCCCAGGACCCCCAAACCCCCTAATCCCCCCAGGACCCCCAAATCCCCCCAGGACCCCCCAGGACCCCCAATTTCCCCCCAGGCCCCCCAGGACCCCCAAATCCCCCCAGGACCCCCCAGGACCCCCAAACCCCCCTAATCCCCCCAGGACCCCCAAATCCCCCCCAGGACCCCCCAGAACCCCCAATCTCCCCCCAGGCCCCCCAGGCCCCCCAAATCCCCCCAGGACCCCCAGAACCCCCAAACCCCCCTAATCCCCCCAGGACCCCCAAATCCCCCCAGGACCCCCCAGAACCCCCAATTTCCCCCAGGCCCCCCAGGCCCCCAAATCCCCCCAGGACCCCCCAGAACCCCCAATCTCCCCCCAGGCCCCCCAGGCCCCCCAAATCCCCCCAGGACCCCCAGAACCCCCAATTTCCCCCCAGGCCCCCCAGGCCCCCCAAATCCCCCCAGGACCCCCCAGGACCCCCAACTTCCCCCCAGGCCCCCCCAGGACCCCCAAATCCCCCCCCAGGACCCCCACTTCCCCCCAGGCCCCTCCAGGCCCCCCAAATCCCCCCAGGACCCCCAGGACCCCCAATTCCCCCCCAGGCCCCCCAGGCCCCCAAATCCCCCAGGACCCCCAGGACCCCCAAATCCCCCCAGGACCCCCCAGGACCCCCAAATCCCCCCCAGGCCCCCCAGGCCCCCAAATCCCCCCAGGACCCCCAGGACCCCCAATTCCCCCCCAGGCCCCCCAGGACCCCCAAATCCCCCCAGGACCCCCCAGGACCCCCAATTTCCCCCCAGGCCCCCCCAGGCCCCCCAAATCCCCCCCCACCCACCGGGTGAGGCGCAGCCGCACGCGCCGCTCCTCGGGCAGCCGGATGCTCCAGACACAATCCCGGGGGGGCCCGGGGGGCGCAGCTCCCCAGAGACCCCCCGCACCGGCCCCCGCACCGCGCTGGGGGGAGGGGAGGGGGCTTAGAGGGGCCCTGGGGGGGTATTGGGGGGATTTGGGGGTCCTGAGGGGTCCTGGGAGGGGATTAGGGGGGTATTGGGGGGAATTAGGGGGTCCTGGGGGGAGGGGGATTGGGGGGATTGGGGGGGATTAGGGGGTCCTGGGGGGGTCCTGGGGGTCCTGGGGCCGGGGGCGCAGCTCCCCAGAGACCCCCCGCACCGGCCCCCCGCACCGCGCTGGGGGGAGGGGAGGGGGCTTAGGAGGGGCCCTGGGGGGTATTGGGGGGGATTTGGGGTGTCCTGGGGGGGACTTAGGGGGATTGGGGGGTCCGGGGGGGATTTAGGGGGATTGGGGGGTCCTGGGGGGTCCTGGGGGGCCCTGGGGGGGGTTGGGGGGATTTGGGGGTCCTGAGGGGTCCTGGGAGGGTATTAGGGGGATTGGGGGGTCCTGGGGGGCAATTGGAGGGATTGGGGGGTCCTGGGGGTCCCAGAGGGGGTTTTGGGGGGGTCCCAGGTGGGTGCCAGGGGGGTTGGGGTCCCAGGGGGGTTTTGGGGTCCCAGGAGGGGTTTTGGGGTCCCAGGGGGGTTCTTGGTGTCCCAGGGTTGTTTTTGGGGTGCCCCCCCCCCCATACCTGTGCAGAGCGGGGGGGTGTCGTTCCAGCGGGGGGGGGTCCCGTGGAGGCAGCGCAGGGTTTGGGGACCCCCCCCCAGCCGGTACCCCGGGTGACAGGAGAAGGTGACCAGGGTCCCGGGGCCGAACTGGGGGTCCGAGCTCTGCACCCCCCCGTGGGGCAGCCGGGGGGGGGCAGCACCCCGCGGGGAAGGCTGGGGGGGGCAAAAAGGGGGGTCGGGGGGGTTAGAGGGGGTTTTGGGGGGGTTAGAAGGAGTTTGGGGGGGATAAAGGGGGTTTGGGGGGTTTGGGGGGGGTTGGGGGGTTTTGGGGGGTTAGAAGGGGTTTTTTTTGGGGGGGGGGGGGGGGTTTGGGGGGGTTTGGGGGGGATAAAGGGGGTTTGGGGGGGCTTATGGGGGATAAAGGGATGTTTGGGGGGGTTGGGGGGTTTTGGGGGGGTTAGAAGGGGTTTTTTTTGGGGGGGGGGGGGGGGTTTGGGGGGGTTTGGGGGGCTTATGGGGGATAAAGGGGGATTTGGGGGGGTTTGGGGGGATAAAGGGATGTTTGGGGGGGGTTGGGGGGGTTTTGGGGGGGTTAGAAGGGGTTAGAGGGGGTTTGGGGGGGTTTTGGGGGGTTAGAAGGGGGTTTGGGGGGGCTAGGGGGGTTTGGTGGGGTTTTGGGGGGGCTTATGGGGGATAAAGGGGGATTTGGGGGGGTTTTGGGGGGGTTAGAGGGGGTTTGGGGGGTTTTGGGGGGGTTAGAAAGGGTTTTGGGGGGGCTAGGGGGGTTTGGGGGGTTTTGGGGGGCTTATGGGGGATAAAGGGGGATTTGGGGAGGTTAGAGGGGGTTTTGGGGGGGTCAGGGGGAGTTGGGGGGGTTCAGGGGGTTTATAGAGGGTTTGGGGGGTCCGAGCTCTGCACCCCCCCCGTGGGGCAGCCGGGGGGGGGGGCAGCACTCGCGGGGAAGGCTGGGGGGGGCAAAAAAGGGGGGTCAGGGGGGTTAGAGGGGGTTTTGGGGGGGTTAGAAGGGGTTTGGGGGGATAAAGGGGGGTTTGGGGGTTTGGGGGGTTGGGGGGTTTTGGGGGGTTAGAAGGGGTTTGGGGGGGATAAAGGGGGTTTGGGGGGTTTGGGGGGATAAAGGGGGGTTTGGGGGGCTTATGGGGGATAAAGGGATGTTTGGGGGGGTTGGGGGGGTTTTGGGGGGGTTAGAAGGGGTTTGGGGGGGATAAAGGGGGGTTTGGGGGGGCTTATGGGGGATAAAGGGGGGTTTGGGGGGATAAAGGGGGATTTGGGGGGTTTTGGGGGGATAAAGGGATGTTTGGGGGGGTTGGGGGGGTTTTGGGGGGTTAGAAGGGGTTAGAGGGGGTTTGGGGGGGTTTTGGGGGGTTAGAAGGGGTTTGGGGGGGCTAGGGGGGTTTGGTGGGGTTTTGGGGGGCTTATGGGGGATAAAGGGGGATTTGGGGGGGTTTTGGGGGGGTTAGAGGGGGTTTGGGGGGGTTTTGGGGGGGTTAGAAAGGGTTTTGGGGGGCTAGGGGGGTTTGGGGGGGTTTTGGGGGGCTTATGGGGGATAAAGGGGGATTTGGGGAGGTTAGAGGGGGTTTTGGGGGGGTCAGGGGGGTTGGGGGGGTTCAGGGGGTTTATAGAGGGTTTGGGGGGTCCGAGCTCTGCACCCCCCCGTGGGGCAGCCGGGGGGGGGGGCAGCACCCCGCGGGGAAGGCTGGGGGGGGCAAAAAGGGGGGTCAGGGGGAGTTAGAGGGGGTTTTGGGGGGTTAGAAGGGGTTTGGGGGGATAAAGGGGGGTTTGGGAGGGGTTGGGGGGGGTTGGGGGGTTTTGGGGGGGTTAGAAGGGGTTTGGGGGGATAAAGGGGGTTTGGGGGGGTTAGAGGGGGTTTTGGGGGGCTAGGGGGGTTTGGGGGGTCCCGGGGGGCTCTATGGTGGGGAGGGGGGAAGGGGGTGTATTTTGGGGGGTCCCTGACCCTGGTAGGTGAGTTCCAGTGGGGGGGGGGGGGTCCCAAAGGGGGGGGTCCCAAGGGGGGTTCTTAAGGGGGGATGCTTGGGGGGGGGGTTGGGGGTCCCAAGGGGGGTTCCATAGGGGGGTTCCATAGGGGGGCAGGTTTGGGGGGGGGGTGTCCCAATGGGGGGGTGGTTTTGGGGGGGGTCCCAAGAGGGGGTTCTTAAGGGGGGATGCTTGGGGGGTTGGGGGGGTCCCAAGGGGGGTCCCAAAGGGGGGTTGTTTTGGGGGGGGTCCCCGGGGGCTCTATGGGGGGGGGGGGAAGGGGGTGTATTTTGGGGGGGTCCCTGACCCTGGTAGGTGAGTTCCAGTGGGGGGGGGGGTCCCAAAGCGGGGGTGCTTTTGGGGGGGTGGTCCCAAGAGGGGGGTTCTTAAGGGGGGGGGGGGATGTCTTGGGGGGGGGTCCCAAAGGGGGGTGGTTTTGGGGGGGGGGTCCCAAGGGGGGTTCCATTGGGGGGGTGGTTTTGGGGGGGGGTCCCAAGGGGGGTTCTTAAGGGGAGGGGATGCTTGGTGGGGGGGTTGGGGGGGGTCCCAAAGGGGGGTGGTTTTGGGGGGGGGTCCCAAGGGGGGTGTTCCCAATGGGGGGGGTCCTGGGGGGCTCTATGGTGGGGAGGGGGGAAGGGGGTGTATTTTGGGGGGGTCCCTGACCCTGGTAGGTGAGTTCCAGTGTGGGGGGGGGGGGGGGGGTCCCAAAGGGGGGGTGTTTTTGGGGGGGGGTCCCAAGGGGGGTGTTCCCAATGGGGGGGGTCCTGGGGGGGCTCTATGGTGGGTGGGGGGAAGGGGGTGTATTTTGGGGGGGGGTCCCTGACCCTGGTAGGTGAGTTCCAGTGTGGGGGGGGTCCCTGGCGGGGCCCCTCACTCAGCAGCCGCAGGGCCAGGTGGGGGGAGGGGCTGAGGACCCCCCCCCGCGGGACGTCGTCCAGGTCCGAGTCGAACAGGAGGGGGAGGGGCCGGGACCCCCCCGCACCCAGAAACTGGGGGGAGGGGGGAGGGGGTGAGAGACACCCCCCCCCGGACCCCCAAATCCCCTCCCCCACCCTGGAGACCCCCCTGAACCCCCAATTCACCCCCCCCAGGATCCCCAATTCCCCTCCCCCACCCTGGGGACCCCCCCAAATCCCCCCCCTTGAACCCCCAAATCCCCTCCCCCACCCTTGGGATCCCACCAAATCCCCCCCCCAGACCCCACCCTCCCCCCAGGCCCCGCCCCCTGCCCAGGCCCCGCCCCCCCCTGCCCAGGCCCTGGCCCCTCCAGGCCCCGCCCCCTGCCCAGGCCCCGCCCCCTGCCCAGGCCCCGCCCCCTGCCCAGGCCCTGCCCCTGCCCAGGCCCCGCCCCCTGCCCAGGCCCCGCCCCCTGCCCAGGCCCCGCCCCCTGTCCAGGCCCCGCCCCCTGCCCAGGCCCCCCGGCCCCCCTGCCCAGGCCCCTCCGGCCCCGCCCTGCCCAGGCCCCTGGCCCCCTGCCCAGGCCCCTCCCCCTCCAGGCCCCTCCCCCTGCCCAGGCCCCGCCCCCTGCTCAGGCCCCTCCCCCTGTCCAGGCCCCGCCCCCCAGGCCCCTCCCCCTGCCCAGGCCCCTCCCCCTGTCCAGGCCCCGCCCCCTGTCCAGGCCCCGCCCCCTGCCCAGGCCCCTCCCCCTGTCCAGGCCCCGCCCCCTGCCCAGGCCCCGCCCCCCAGGCCCCTCCCCCTGCCCAGGCCCCTCCCCCTGCCCAGGCCCCGGCCCCTGCCCAGGCCCCTCCCCCTCCAGGCCCCTCCCCCTGCCCAGGCCCCTCCCCCTGCCCAGGCCCCGCCCCTGCCCAGGCCCCGCCCCCCAGGCCCTCCCCTGCCCAGGCCCCGCCCCCTGCCCAGGCCCCCAGGCCCCGCCCCTGCCCAGGCCCCGCCCCCGGCCCCGCCCCCTGCCCAGGCCCGGGCCCGCCCCTGCCCAGGCCCTGCCCCCGGCCCCGCCCCCTGCCCAGGCCCGGCCCCGCCCCTGCCCAGGCCCCGCCCCCAGGCCCCGCCCCCTGCCCAGGCCCCGCCCACCGGTCGGCGCCCTCGTCCAGCACGAGGCGCAGGATCTGCAGCCGCAGCCGCTGCCCGGGCGGCGCCTCCAGCTGCCAATCACAGCTGCGGTTCCACAGGCCCCGCCCACCGGGGGGCGGAGCCTCCAGGCGGCCCCGGCTCGCATTGGTCACAGTCCCCCCGCAGCCACCTGGGCAGCCAATCAGGAGGCGGGACACGCCCAGGTGTGCCCCCCAGTCCCTCCCAGTCCCTCCCAGTCCCCTCCCAGTGCCCCCCAATCCCCTCCCAGTCCCTCCCAGTGCCTCCCAGTCCCTCCCAATCCCCTCCCAATCCCCTCCCAGTCCCCTCCCAGTCCCTCCCAGTCCCTCCCAATCCCTCCCAGTCCCCTCCCAATCCCTCCCAGTCCCCTCCCAGTCCATCCCAGTCCCCTCCCAGTTCCTCCCAGTCCCCTCCCAGTCCCCTCCCAGTTCCTCCCAGTCCCTCCCAGTGCCTCCCAGTGCCTCCCAGTCCCTCCCAATCCCCTCCCAGTCCCTCCCAGTCCCTCCCAATCCCCTCCCAGTCCCCTCCCAGTCCCTCCCAGTCCCCTCCCAGTGCCCCCCAACCCCCTCCCAGTCCCTCCCAGTGCCTCCCAGTCCCCTCCCAATCCCTCCCAGTGCCTCCCAGTCCCTCCCAGTGCCTCCCAGTCCCCTCCCAATCCCTCCCAGTGCCTCCCAGTCCCTCCCAGTGCCTCCCAGTCCCCTCCCAATCCCTCCCAGTGCCTCCCAGTCCCTCCCAGTGCCTCCCAGTCCCCTCCCAGTCCCCTCCCAATCCCCTCCCAGTCCCTCCCAGTCCCTCCCAGCCCCTCTTATTTACCTCCCATCCCCTCCCAATCCATCCCAGTATAGCCCAGTCGTTTTCCAGTCTCTTCCCAGTACGTTCCAGTCTCTTCTCACAATAGCCAAGTACCCCCAGTTACCTCCCAATGCCCACCCAGTATGTTCCAGTATAGCTCCGTCCTCCCAGTCCCATCCCAGTCCTTCCCACTGCCTCTCTGTCCCCTCCCAGTCCCCTCCCAGCCCCTCCCAGTCCCCTCCCAGTCCCTCATACCGGTGCCAGGGGCTCCCAGGAGGAGGATGAGGAGAGGGAGGAAGAGCCAGGGGGGTCAAACATGGGAGGGCCTGGAGGGGGAGGGGTTAGTGGGGACTGGGATGGGACTGGGAGCGACTGGGATAGGACTGGGAGGCACTGGGAGAGGACTAGGAGGGACTGGGAGGGGCTGGGAGGGGACTGGGAGGCATTGAGCTATACTGGGACAAACTGGGAGGGCACTGGGAGGTAACTGGGAGGTACTGGCTTACGGTGGGAGGGGACTGGGACGTACTGGGAAGAGATTGGGAAGGGTCTGGGCTATACTGGGAGGGACAGGGAGGGGGTAACTGGGAGGCACTGGGAGGTAACTGGGAGGACACTGGGCTGTTCTGGGCCATAATGGGAGGGACTGGGAGGTAACTGGGAGGGTATTGGGAGGGACTGGGAGGGGCTGGGAGGGGACTGGGAGGGACTGGGAGGGGACTGGGAGGGGCTGGGAGGGGATTGGGAGGACACTGGGCTGTACTGGGCCATACTGGGATGGGACTGGGTCATACTGGTCTATACTGGGAGGGCCGTGGGAGGGAACTGGGCTGTACTGGGCCATACTGGGAGGGCCTGGGAGGGGCGGGGAGAGCGCTGGGGCCGCGCCGGGGCTCCGTACTGGTCCGTACTGGTCTCACTGGTCCCGCTGCTCCCGGCTCCGGTGGCGGCCCCGCAGCTGGAGGGGCGGGGCGAGGAGGAGGGGGCGTGCCCACCCGCCGAAACCCCGCCCCCCTTCCCTACCCTCCACCAATCAGCGCGGCGGCTGACGCTGGCCCCGCCTCCCTCCCCTGGAGCTCTGCGCATGCGCCTTCCCGACTCCTGGCAGCGCCGCTGCCTTCGCCGCGCCGCTCTGCGCATGCGCAGTCACAACTCCTGGCAGCGCTTGGGGCCTTCGCGGCGCCGCGCTGCCCACTCCCCCACCCCCCCCCACATCCCCCTCCCAACATCCTTGGGACCCCCCTAAACCACCTTAGACCCCCTCAAACACCCCCAGCTTCCCCAACCCCCCTCCAGAGCCCCCATAGGCCTCCCCCAGGACCCTTCAGACCAACCCGGGACCCCCCAAACCACCTCAGCGCCCCCCCAGCATCCCCAACCCCCCCCGCCAAGACCATGAGCGGGGGGGGGCACTTGGAGGTTCAGCAGCGTTCCCAACTCCTGGCAGCCCTTCGGCCTTCACGCCGCCTCACCGCGCATGCTCCTTCCCAACTCCTGGCAGCGCTTCGACCTTCACGGCGCCTCACCGCGCATGCTCCTTCCCAACTCCTGGCAGCGCCTGTGGGCTTCAGGGCGCCTCAACGCGCATGCTCCTTCCCAACTCCTGGCAGCGCCTGTGGGCTTCAGGGCACCTCAACGCGCATGCGTACAGCCACCCCCGCGCATGCGCGCTGCCGCCTGAGGCCTGCTCGTTCTCCCCCGGCGCTGCCCCGGCGCCATCTTGGGAGCGGTTGGGGGGCGCGGGGGGGGGGGGCGGGGGGGGCGCCGGGCCCGAGGGGCGGAACGGTGAGAGGGGGGGCCGGGGGGGGCCGGGGGGCAGGGGGGGGCTGGGGGGTTGGGGGGGGGGTGGAGGGATGTGGGGCCGAGTTGGGGGGCTGGGGGGGCCTGGGGGGCCTGAGGCACTCGGGGGGCCCGGGGGGGGTTGGGGGGGCGGAGGGATGTGGGGGAGTTGGGGGGCTGGGGGGGTTGGGGGGCTGAGGCACTTGGGGGGCTGGGGGTGAGGGAGCCCTGGGGGGCTGGGGGGCTGGGGGGTTGGGGGGGCGCTTGGGGGGCTCAGGGACTTGGGGGGCTGGGGGGTGGAGGGATGTGGGGTGGATTTGGGGGCCTGGGGGGGGACTTGGGGGGCTGGGGGGGTCGGAGGGATGTGGAGGGGAGTTGGGGGGCTGGGGGGGGGACACATGGGGGTCTGGGGGGGCTGGGGGCCTGGGGGGGGGATTTGGGGGCTGGGGGGGACTTGGGGGGTGGAGGGATGTGGGGCCGAGTTGGGGGGCTGGGGGGGGGGGGTTGGGGGCCTGAGGCACTTGGGGGGCCCGGGGGGGACTTGGGGGGCTGTGTGTGGGGGGGGGGGTTTGGGGGGGGGGGGTGGGGGGGGGGGGGGCTGGGGGGGGGTTGGGGGGCCTGAGGCACTCGGGGGCCCAGGGGGGGTTGGAGGGGGCGGAGGGATGTGGAGGGAGTTGGGGGCTGGGGGGTTGGGGGGCTGAGGCACTTGGGGGGCTGGGGGTGAGGGAGCCCTGGGGGTCTGGGGGGGCTGGGGGGTTGGGGGGCACTTGGGGGGCTCAGGGACTTGGGGGGCTGGGGGGTGGAGGGATGTGGGGCGGATTTGGGGGGCTGGGGGGGGGTTGGGGGTCTGAGGCACTTGGGGGCCCGGGGGGGACTTGGGGGGCTGGGGGGGGGGCAACTGGGGGTTTGGGGGGGCTGGGGGCCTGTGGGGGGGGGATTTGGGGGGCTGGGGGGGACTTGGGGGGCTGGGGGTGAGGGAGACCTGGGGGTCTGGGGGGCCTGTGGGGCTGGGGGGGCACTTGGGGGCCTGAGGCACTTGGGGGCTGGGGGTGAGGGAGCCCTGGGGGGCTGGGGGGGCTGGGGGGTTGGGGGGGCGCTTGGGGGGCTCAGGGACTTGGGGGGCTGGGGGGTGGAGGGATGTGGGGTGGATTTGGGGGCCTGGGGGGGACTTGGGGGGCTGGGGGGGACGGAGGGATGTGGAGGGGAGTTGGGGGCTGGGGGGGACACATGGGGGTCTCGGGGGGCTGGGGGCCTGGGGGGGGGATTTGGGGGCTGGGGGGGGACTTGGGGGGGTGGAGGGATGTGGGGCCGAGTTGGGGGGCTGGGGGGGGGGGGTTGGGGGTCTGAGGCACTTGGGGGGCCCGGGGGGGACTTGGGGGGCTGTGTGTGGGGGGCAACTGGGGGTTTGGGGGGGCTGGGGGCCTGTGGGGGGGGATTTGGGGGGCTGGGGGGGACTTGGGGGGCTGGGGGTGAGGGAGACCTGGGGGTCTGGGGGGCCTGTGGGGCTGGGGGGCACTTGGGGGCCTGAGGCACTTGGGGGGCTGGGGGGGTTGGGGGGGCGGAGGGATGTGGGGGTGGAGTTGGGGGGCCGGGGGGGGGGGACATGGGGGTCTGGGGGGGCGGGGGGCCTGGGGGGGGGGATTTGGGGGGCTGGGGGGGGACTTGGGGGGGTGGAGGGATGTGGGGCCGAGTTGGGGGGCTGGGGGGGGGGGTTGGGGGTCTGAGGCACTTGGGGGGCCCGGGGGGGACTTGGGGGGCTGCGGGGGGCGGGAACCTGGGGGTTTGGGGGGGCTGGGGGCCTGTGGGGGCGGATTTGGGGGGCTGGGGGGGGGTTGGGGGGCCTGAGGCACTTGGGGGGCCCAGGGGGGGTTGGAGGGGGCGGAGGGATGTGGGGTGGAGTTGGGGGGCTGAGGGGGGTTGGGGGGGCTGAGGCACTTGGGGGGACTGGGGGGTGAGGGAGCCCTGGGGGCTGGGGGGGCTGGGGGGTTGGGGGGGCACTTGGGGGCTCAGGGAGGGCTGGGGGGTTGGGGGGCGCTTGGGGCTCGGGACTTGGGGGCTGGGGGGTGGAGGGATGTGGGGCGGATTTGGGGGGCTGGGGGGGGGGTTGGGGGTCTGAGGCACTTGGGGGGCCCGGGGGGGGACTTGGGGGGCTGCGGGGGGGGGCAACCTGGGGGTCTGGGGGGGCTGGGGGCCTGTGGGGGCGGATTTGGGGGCTGGGGGGCTGGGGGGCCGAGGACTTGGGGGGCTAGGAGGGATGTAGGGGCCGAGGGATGTGGGGTGGAGTTGGGGGGGGGGTTGGGGGGTCTGAGGCACTTGGGGGGCCCGGGGGGGACTTGGGGGGCTGTGTGTGAGGGGGCAACTGGGGGTTTGGGGGGGCTGGGGGGTTGGGGGGGCACTTGGGGGGCTCAGGGACTTGGGGGGCTGGGGGGTGGAGGGATGTGGGGCGGATTTGGGGGGCTGGGGGGGGGGTTGGGGGTCTGAGGCACTTGGGGGGCCCGGGGGGGACTTGGGGGGCTGGGGGGGGGGCAACTGGGGGTTTGGGGGGGGCTGGGGGCCTGTGGGGGCGGATTTGGGGGGCTGGGGGGGGACTTGGGGGGATGGAGGGATGTGGGGCCGAGTTGGGGGGCTGGGGGGGCCTGGGGGGCCTGAGGCACTTGGGGGGCCGGGGGGCACTTGGGGGGCTCAGGGACTTGGGGGCTGGGGGGGTGGAGGGATGTGGGGCGGAGTTGGGGGGCTGGGGGGCCTGAGGCACTTGGGGGGCTGGGGGGGGACACTTGGGGGGCTCAAGGACTTGTGGGGCTGGGGGGGACTTGGGGGGCTGGGGAGGTTGGGGGGCTGGGGGGGGCACTTGGGGGGCCTGTGGGGCTGGGGGGGCTTAGGGGGGCTGGGGACTTGGGGGGCTGAAGGATCTGGGGGGGCACTTGGGGGGCTGGGGGGTGGAGGGATGTGGGGCAGAGTTGGGGGCTGAGGCACTTGTGGGGCCGGGGGGTTGGGGGGTGGTGCCCCCACTTGTGGGGCTGGGGCACTTGTGGGGTAGGAGCCACTTGTGGGCAGGGGCACTGTGGGCAGGAGCCACTTGTGGGGCTGGGGCACTTGTGGGGCTGGGGAACTTGTGGGGCAGGAGCCACTTGTGGGGCAGGAGCCACTTGTGGGGCTGGGGCACTTGTGGGGCTGGGGCACTTGTGGAGCTGGGGAACTTGTGGGGCTGGGGCACTTGTGGGGCAGCCCCACTCATGGCTCTGTCCCCACAGCCCCACGATGCCGACCAGCTCCCAGCCTGCCCCACAGCCTGCCCCACACCTACCCCCTGCCCCACAGCCTGCCCCACATCCACCCCCTGCCCCACATCTACCCCCTGCCCCACAGCCTGCCCCACACCTACCCCCTGCCCCACATCTACCCCCTGCCCCACAGCCTGCCCCACATCCACCCCCTGCCCCACATCTACCCCCTGCCCCACATCCCACCCCTCCTGCCCCACATCTACCTCATAACCCAGCCCCACCCCCTGCCCCACATCCTGCCCCACATCCCACCCCCTCTGCCCCACATCCACCCCCTGCCCCACATCTACCCCATAACCCAGCCCCACCCCCTGCCCCACATCTACCCCCTGCCCCACATCCTGCCCCACAACCACCCCCTGCCCCACATCCCACCCCTCCTGCCCCACATCTACCCCCTGCCCCACATCCTGCCCCACAGCAACCCCCTGCCCCATATCCTACCCCTCCTACCCCACATCCTGCCCCACATCCTGCCCCACATCCCACTCCCCCTGACCCACAGCCCCCCCTGCCCCACATCCTGCCCCATATCCCACCTCTCCTGCCCCACACCCTGCCCCACACCCTGCCCCACACCCTGCCCCACACCCTGCCCCACACCTGCCCCACACCCAGCCCCACACCCTGCCCCCATCCTGCCCCACACCTGCCCCACACCCTGCCCCACACCCTGCCCCACACCCTGCCCCACACCCTGCCCCACACCCTGCCCCACACCCTGCCCACACCCAGCCCCCTGTTCTCCCCCACCGACCCCACGCGGCTCTTTGGGGACCTGAGAGAGATCGGGAGGGGCGGCTTCGGGGCCGTCTATAGGGTGAGGCCTGACCCACAGCGACCCACAGCGACCCATAGCCTGACCCACAGCGACCCATAGCGACCCATAGCGACCCATAGCCTGACCCATAGCGACCCATAGCCTGACCCACAGCGACCCACAGCGACCCACAGCGACCCATAGCCTGACCCACAGCGACCCACAGCGACCCATAGCCTGACCCACAGCGACCCACAGCGACCCATAGCCTGACCCACAGCGACCCACAGCGACCCATAGCGACCCATAGCCTGACCCACAGCGACCCACAGCGACCCACAGCGACCCACAGCGACCCATAGCCTGACCCACAGCGACCCACAGCGACCCACAGCGACCCATAGCCTGACCCACAGCGACCCACAGCGACCCATAGCCTGACCCACAGCGACCCACAGCCTGACCCACAGCGACCCATAGCGACCCGTAGCCTGACCCACAGTGACCCACAGCAACCCATAGTGACCCACAGCGACCCACAGCGACCCATAGCGCCATGACCCACAGCGACCCACAGCGACCCATAGCCTGACCCACAGCGACCCACAGCGACCCATAGCGACCCATAGCCTGACCCACAGCGACCCATAGCCTGACCCACAGCGACCCACAGCGACCCACAGCGACCCACAGCCTGACCCATAGCGACCCATAGCCTGACCCATAGCGACCCATAGCCTGACCCACAGCGACCCACAGCGACCCACAGCGACCCATAGCGACCCATAGCGACCCATAGCCTGACCCATAGCACCCCATAGTGACCCATAGCGACCCATAGCCTGACCCACAGCCTGACCCATAGAGACCCATAGAGACCCATAGTGACCCATAGTGACCCATAGCGACCCATAGCCTGACCCACAGCGACCCATAGCGACCCGTAGCCTGACCCATAGCGACCCATAGTGACCCATAGTGACCCACAGCGACCCACAGCGACCCACAGCGACCCATAGCGACCCATAGTGACCCATAGCGACCCATAGCCTGACCCACAGCGACCCACAGCGACCCACAGCGACCCACAGCGACCCACAGCGACCCATAGCGACCCGTAGCCTGACCCACAGTGACCCACAGCGACCCATAGTGACCCACAGCGACCCACAGCGACCCACAGCGACCCACAGCGACCCATAGCCTGACCCACAGCGACCCACAGCGACCCACAGCGACCCATAGCGACCCACAGTGACCCACAGCAACCCATAGTGACCCATAGTGACCCATAGCGACCCATAGCCTGACCCACAGCGACCCACAGCGACCCACAGCGACCCACAGGGACCCATAGCGACCCATAGCGACCCATAGCCTGACCCATAGCACCCCACAGCGACCCATAGTGACCCATAGCGACCCATAGCCTGACCCACAGCGACCCACAGCGACCCACAGCGACCCACAGGGACCCATAGCGACCCATAGCGACCCATAGCCTGACCCATAGCACCCCACAGCGACCCATAGCGACCCATACGACCCAGCTGACCCACAGCGACCCACAGCGACCCACAGCCTGTCCCAGCGACCCATAGCGACCCATAGCGACCCATAGCGACCCATAGCGACCCACAGCCTGACCCATAGCGACCCACAGCGACCCACAGCGACCCATAGCCTGACCCATAGCGACCCATAGCGACCCACAGCCTGACCCATAGCGACCCACAGCGACCCACAGCGACCCATAGCGACCCACAGCGACCCATAGCCTGACCCACAGCGACCCACAGCGACCCATAGCCTGACCTATAGCACCCCATAGCGACCCACAGCGACCCACAGCGACCCATAGCGACCCACAGCCTGACCCATAGCGACCCATAGCCTGACCCACAGCGACCCACAGCGACCCATAGCGACCCACAGCCTGACCCATAGCGACCCATAGCCTGACCCATAGACTGACCCACAGACCCATAGCCTGACCCATAGACTGACCCACAGACCCATAGCCTGACCCATAGCGACCCACAGCGCCCCATAGCGACCCATAGCCTGACCCACAGCGCCCCATAGCCTGACCCATAACCTGACCCATAGGGCCCCATGACTGTCCCACCCCCTGCCCCATAGCGCCCCACACCCAGCCCCACAGCTGCCCCACCCCCTGCCCCACCCCCTGCCCCATAGCACCCCACACCTTGCCCCACAGCACCCCACACCCTGCCCCATAGCCTGCCCCAAACCCTGCCCCATAGCTGCCCCACACCCCACCACCCCCTCCCCCTGCCCCATAGCTGCCCCACACCCTGCCCCACACCCTGCCCCATAGCTGCCCCATAGCTGCCCCATAGCCTGCCCCACCCCCTGCCCCATAGCCTGCCCCACCCCGTGCCCCACCCCCTGCCCCATAGCCTGCCCCATCGCTGCCCCACACCCCCCACCCCCTCCCCCTGCCCCATAGCTGCCCCATAGCTGCCCCACCCCCTACCCCATAGCTGCCCCATAGCTGCCTCACCCTCTGCCCCATAGCTGCCCCATAGGTGCCCCTCCCCCTGCCCCATAGCTGCCCCACCCCCTGCCCCACCCCCTACCCCATAGCCTGCCCCACCCCCTGCCCCATAGCTGCCCCATAGGTGCCCCACCCCCTGCCCCACCCCCTGCCCCATAGCTGCCCCACGGCTGCCCCACGGCTGCCCCACCCCCTGCCCCATCCCCTGCCCCACCCCCTGCCCCACCCCCTGCCCCATAGCTGCCCCATAGCTGCCTCACCCCCTGCCCCATAGCCTACCCCACCCCATGGCTGCCCCATAGCTGCCCCATAGCCTACCCCACCCCCTGCCCCACGGCTGCCCCACGGCTGCCCCACCCCCTGCCCCACCCCATGGCTGCCCCATAGCTGCCCCATAGCCTGCCCCACCCCCTGCCCCATAGCTGCCCCACAGCTGCCCCACGGCTGCCCCTCCCCCAGGCGCGGCACCGGGTGACCCAGGAGCTGGTGGCCGTGAAGAGGGTGTTCTACGGGGGGAAGAGGGGAGACGGAGGTGGGGGAGGGGCGGGGGGAGGGGGAGGGGCTGGGGGGAGGGGGAGGGGCCGGGGGGAGGGGGTGGGGGGAGGGGGAGGGGAAGGGCTGAGGGGGGGATGGGGGGGGAATGGGGTGGGGAGACGCTGGGGGTGGGGGAGGGGTAGTGGGGGAGGGGGTGGGGAGGGGCTGGGGGGTGGGGGAGGGAGGGGAAGGGCTGGGGGTGGGGGAGGGGGTGGAGGGTGGGGGAGGGGAGAGAGGGAGGGGCTGGGGGATAGGGGGAGGGGATGGGGTGGGGGAGGGGCTGGGGGTGGGGAGAGAGGAGGGGGCTGAGGTGGGGGAGGGGGTGGGGGGAGGGGGTGGGGGGAGGGGAAGGGCTGGGGGAGGGGTGAGGGTGGGGGAGGGGATGGGCTGGGGGTGGGGAGGGGAGGGAGGGGGGAGGGGCTGGGGAAGTGGGAGGGGAAGGGGGTGGGGGTGAGGGGTAGTGGTGGAGGGGGTGGGGGAGGGGAGGGCTGGGGGGAAGGGGAGGGGATGGGGTGGGGGAGGGGCTGGGGGTGGGGGAGGGGGGAAGGGCTGGGGGAGGGGGTGGGGGGAGGGGGAGGGGAAGGGCTGGGGGGAGGGGAGGGGATGGGGGTGGGGGAGGGGCTGGGGGTGGGGGAGGGGAGGGAGGGGCTGGGGGAGGTGGGGGAAGGGGGTGGGGGGAGAGGGGGAGGGGGAGGGGCTGGTGGGGAGGGGGGTGGGGGAGGGGCTGGGCTGGGGAGGGGCAGAGGGTGGGAGGGGTCGGGGTGGGGGAGGGGGTGGGGTGGGGGTGGGGAAGAATGTGGGGGTCACTTGGGGGTCAGCTGGGGGTCAGGGGTCAGGGGAGGTCAGGAGGTTAGTTGTGGGTCGGGGGGTCACTTGGGGGTCACTTGTGGGTCGGGGGGTCACTTGGGGGTCACTTGTGGGTCAGGGGGTCACTTATGGGTCACTTGTGGGTCAGGGGGTGACTTGAGGGTCACTTGTGGGTCGGGAGTCACTTGTGGGTCACTTGTGGGACTGGGGGGGTTACTTGGGGGTCACTTGTGGGTCAGGGGGTCACTTATGGGTCACTTGTGGGTCTGGGGGTCACTTATGGGTCACTTGTGGGTCAGGGGGTCACTTGTGGGTCACTTGGGGGTCACTTGGGGGTCACTTGTGGGTCACTGGGGGCCACTTATGGGTCACTTGTGGGTCGGGGGGTCACTTGTGGGTCACTTGGGGGTCAGGGGGTCACTTGTGGGTCTGGGAGAGGTCACTTGGGGGTCACTTATGGGTCACTTGTGGGTCTGGGAGTGACTTGTGGGTCACTTGTGGGTCTGGGGGTCACTTGTGGGTCACTTGTGGGTCAGGGGGTCACTTGTGGGTCAGGGGGTGACTTGTGGGTCACTTGTGGGTCACTTGTGGGTCACTTGTGGGTCTGGGGGTGACTTGTGGGTCACTTGTGGGTCTGGGGGTCACTTGTGGGTCACTTGTGGGTCACTTGTGGGTCTGGGGGTCACTTGTGGGTCTGGGGGTCACTTGTGGGTCACTTATGGGTCTGGGGTGACTTGTGGGTCACTTGGGGGTCACTTGGGGGTCACTTGGGGGTCACTTGGGGGTCAGGGGGTCACTTGTGGGTCACTTGTGGGTCACTTGTGGGTACTTGGGGGTGACTTGTGGGTCACTTGGGGGTCACTTGGGGGTCACTTGTGGGTCACTTGGGGGTGACTTGTGGGTCACTGGGGGTCACTTGTGGGTCAGGGGGTGACTTGTGGGTCACTTGTGGGTCACTTGTGGGTCACTTGTGGGTCACTTGTGGGTCACTTGTGGGTCAGGGGTCACTTGGGGGTCACTTGGGGGTCACTTGTGGGTCAGGGGGTCACTTATGGGTCACTTGTGGGTCTGGGAGTGACTTGTGGGTCACTTGTGGGTCTGGGGGTGACTTGTGGGTCACTTGTGGGTCACTTGGGGGTCACTTGGGGTCACTTGGGAGTCACTTGTGGGTCAGGGGGTCACTTGTGGGTCAGGGGGTGACTTGTGGGTCACTTATGGGTCACTTGTGGGTCAGGGGTGACTTGTGGGTCACTTGGGGGTCACTTGGGGGTCACTTGGGGGTCACTTGTGGGTCACTTGGGGGTCACTTGGGGGTCACTTGTGGGTCTGGGGGTGACTTGTGGGTCACTTGGGGGTCACTTGGGGGTCACTTGTGGGTCACTTGGGGGTCACTTGGGGGTCACTTGGGGGTCACTTGGGGGTCTGGGGGTCACTTGTGGGTCACTTGTGGGTCACTTGTGGGTCACTTGTGGGTCACTTGTGGGTCTGGGGGTGACTTGTGGGTCACTTGTGGGTCACTTGTGGGTCACTTGTGGGTCACTTGTGGGTCACTTGTGGGTCTGGGGGTCACTTATGGGTCACTTGTGGGTCAGGGGGTGACTTGTGGGTCACTTATGGGTCTGGGGGTGACTTGTGGGTCACTTAGGGGTCACTTGGGGGTCACTTGTGGGTCTGGGGTGACTTGTGGGTCACTTGGGGGTCACTTGTGGGTCACTTGGGGGTCACTTGGGGGTCACTTGGGGGTCACTTGTGGGTCTGGGGGTGACTTGTGGGTCACTTGGGGGTCACTTGGGGGTCACTTGGGGGTCACTTGGGGGTCACTTGTGGGTCTGGGGGTGACTTGGGGGTCACTTGTGGGTCACTTGTGGGTCACTTGTGGGTCTGGGGGTGACTTGGGGGTCACTTGGGGGTCACTTGGGGGTCACTTGGGGGTCACTTGTGGGTCTGGGTGCCAGCGCTGGCGCGAGGCCGTGCGGGAGGCGACGCTGCTGCGGCGGCTGCGACACCCCAACACGCTGCAGCTCCGGGGGTGCTACGTGTGGGGCAGCAGCGCCTGGGTGCGTGGGGCACATAACTGGGGGGCTGGGACCCACACTTGGGGGGCTGGGACCCATGGGTGGGGGTGAGACCCATGGGTGGGGGTGGGACCCACACTTGGGGGGCTGGGACCCATAACCGGGGGTGGGACCCATGGGTGGGGGTGGGACTCATAACTGGGGGCTGGGACCCATAAGTGGGGGTCCAGGGGGGTCTGGGACCCACACCTGGGGGCTGGGACCCATGGGGGGAGTGGGACCCACACTTGGGGGCTGGGACCCATAACTGGGGACTGGGACCCATAAGTGGGGGTCCAGGGGGTCTGGGACCCACACCTGGGGGCTGGGACCCATGGGGGGAGTGGGACCCACACTTGGGGGGCTGGGACCCATAACTGGGGGCTGGGACCCATAAGTGGGGTCCAGGGGGTCTGGGACCCACACCTGGGGGCTGGGACCCATGGGGGGAGTGGGACCCACACTTGGGGGCTGGGACCCATAACTGGGGGCTGGGACCCATGGGTGGGGGTGGAGCGGACCCACACTTGGGGGGCTGGGACCCATAACTGGGGGTGGGACCCACAACTGGGGGTCTGGGACCCATAGATACGGGGTGGGACCCATAACTGGGAGGCTGGGACCCATGGGTGGGGGTGGGACCCACACTTGGGGGGCTGGGACCCATAAGTGGGGGCTGGGACCCATGGGTGGGGGCTGGGGGGGTCTGGGACCCATAAGTGGGGGGGGAAAGGGGGGAGAGGGGCCCATGGGGGGCTGTGGGGGGGGGGGGGTCCCGGCCCCCCAAGTGTGGGTCAGGCCCCCCAACCCCCCCCCCGCCCCTCCCCCCAGCTGGTGATGGAATTCTGCCTCTGCTCGGCCGCCGACCTGCTGGGGGGTGAGGCGCCCCTCCCCCACCCGCCCCTCCCCCACCCCCCTGCCCCTCCCCCACCCCCTGCCCCTCCCCCACCCCCTTCCCCTCCCCTCCCCGCCCCCCCACCCCCTGCCCCTCCCCCACCCCCCATGAACCTGCCCCTCCCCCACCCCATGGCCCTGCCCCTCCCCCACCCCCTATGCCCCTCCCCCACTCCATGTAACTGCCCCTCCCCCACCCCATGGCCCTGCCCCTCCCCCACCCCCCCATGGGCTGCCCCTCCCCCACGCCGGGATCTGCCCCTCCCCCACCCTGGGACCTGCCCCTCCCCGACTCCCCCATGGGCTGCCCCTCCCCCACCCTGGCTGCCCCTCCCCCACCCCCCATGGGCTGCCCCTCCCCCACGCCGGGACCTGCCCCTCCCCCACCCCCCCATGGGCTGCCCCTCCCCCACCCTGGCTGCCCCTCCCCCACCCCCCCATGGGCTGCCCCTCCCCCACCTTGGGGACCTGCCCCTCCCCCACCCCCTATGGGCAGCCCCTACCCCCTGCATGGCCCCGCCCCTCCCCCCCATGGCCCACCCCTCCCCCCCCATGGCCCCGCCCCTCCCCCATGGCCCTGCCCCTCCCCCCATGGCCCCGCCCCTCCCCCCATGGCCCCACCCCTCCCACACCTCATGGCCCCGCCCCTCCCCCTGGCCCTGCCCCATCCCCCATGGCCCCGCCCCCCTTGGCCCCGCCCCCGACCCGCCCCTCCCCCTGACCCCGCCCCTCCCCCCCGACCCCGCCCCCCCGGCCCCGCCCCTCCCCCCCCCTTGGCCCCGACCCCTCCCCCATGACCCCGCCCCTCCCCTGACCCGCCCTCCCCCATGGCCCCGCCCCTCCCCTGACCCCTCCCCCCCCCGGCCCCGCCCCTCCCCTGACCCCGGCCCTCCCCTGACCCCCTCCCCCATGGCCCCGCCCCTCCCCTGACCCCCCCCGCCCCTCCTCCCCCTTGGCCCCGCCCCTCCCCTGACCCCGCCCCCGACCCCGCCCCTCCCCCCCATGGCCCCGCCCCCGACCCCGCCCCTCCCCCCATGGCCCCGCCCCTCCCCTGACCCCTCCCCCCTTGGCCCCGCCCCTCCCCTGACCCCGCCCCCCGACCCCGCCCCTCCCCCCATGGCCCCGACCCCTCGACCCCGCCCCTCCCCCCCCGGCCCCGCCCCCTCCCCTGACCCCCTCCCCCCAGTGCCGCTGTTGGAGCCCGAGGTCGCCGCCATCGTCCACGGGGCCCTGAGGGGGCTGGAGCATCTGCACCGCGGGGGAGCCATCCACAGGTGGGGGGCTGACCCAGGGGCTGACCCATAGACTGACCCATAGACTGACCCATAGACTGACCCAGGGGCTGACCCATAGACTGACCCATAGACTGACCCATAGAGTGACCCATAGACTGACCCATAGACTGACCCACGGACTGACCCATAGACTGACCCATAGACTGACCCATAGACTGACCCATAGAGTGACCCATAGAGTGACCCATAGACTGACCCATAGACTGACCCACGGACTGACCCATAGACTGACCCATAGAGTGACCCATAGACTGACCCATAGACTGACCCATAGACTGACCCACGGACTGACCCATAGAGCTGACCCATAGACTGACCCATAGACTGACCCACAGACTGACCCATAGACTGACCCATAGAGTGACCCATAGACTGACCCATAGACTGACCCATGGACTGACCCATGGACTGACCCATAGACTGACCCATAGACTGACCCATAGAGTGACCCATAGAGTGACCCATAGACTGACCCATAGACTGACCCAGGGGCTGACCCATAGACTGACCCATAGAGTGACCCATAGAGTGACCCATAGAGTGACCCATAGACTGACCCATAGACTGACCCATAGACTGACCCAGGGGCTGACCCATAGACTGACCCATAGAGTGACCCATAGAGTGACCCATAGACTGACCCATAGACTGACCCATAGACTGACCCACAGACTGACCCATAGACTGACCCATAGACTGACCCATAGAGTGACCCATAGACTGACCCATAGACTGACCCATAGATTGACCAGGGCTGACCCATAGACTGACCCAGGGGCTGACCCATAGACTGACCCATAGACTGACCCATAGAGTGACCCATAGACTGACCCATAGACTGACCCATAGACTGACCCATAGACTGACCCATGGACTGACCCATAGACTGACCCATAGACTGACCCATAGACTGACCCATAGAGTGACCCATAGAGTGACCCACGGACTGACCCATAGAGTGACCCATAGACTGACCCAGGGGCTGACCCATAGACTGACCCATAGACTGACCCATAGACTGACCCACGGACTGACCCATAGACTGACCCATAGACTGACCCATAGACTGACCCACAGACTGACCCATAGACTGACCCATAGACTGACCCATAGACTGACCCATGGACTGACCCATAGACTGACCCATAGAGTGACCCATAGACTGACCCATAGACTGACCCATAGAGTGACCCATAGACTGACCCATAGACTGACCCATAGACTGACCCATAGAGTGACCCATAGACTGACCCATGGACTGACCCATAGAGTGACCCATAGACTGACCCATAGACTGACCCAGGGGCTGACCCATAGACTGACCCATAGACTGACCCATAGAGTGACCCATGGACTGACCCATAGACTGACCCATGGACTGACCCATAGACTGACCCATAGAGTGACCCATAGACTGACCCAGGGGCTGACCCATAGACTGACCCATAGACTGACCCATAGACTGACCCATAGACTGACCCAGGGGCTGACCCATAGACTGACCCATAGACTGACCCATAGACTGACCCACAGAGTGACCCACGGACTGACCCATAGACTGACCCAGGGGCTGACCCATAGACTGACCCATAGATTGACCCACAGAGTGACCACGGACTGACCCATAGACTGACCCATAGACTGACCCATAGATCCTGACCCATACATCCTGACCCACAGACTGACCCACAGACTGACCCATGGACTGACCCATAGACTGACCCATAGAGCCTGACCCATAGACTGACCCATAGATTGACCCATAGACTGACCCACAGACTGACCCATAGATCCTGACCCACACATCCTGACCCACAGCCTGACCCATAGACTGACCCATAGACTGACCCACAGCCTGACCCATAGACTGACCCATAGACTGACCCATAGACTGACCCATAGACTGACCCATAGAGTGACCCACAGCCTGACCCACAGCCTGACCCATAGACTGACCCATAGATTGACCCATAGATTGACCCATAGACTGACCCATAGATTGACCCATAGACTGACCCATAGACTGACCCACAGACTGACCCATAGACTGACCCATGGACTGACCCATAGACTGACCCACAGACTGACCCATAGACTGACCCATAGACTGACCCATAGACTGACCCATAGATTGACCCATAGAGTGACCCATAGATTGACCCATAGACTGACCCATAGATTGACCCATAGACTGACCCATAGACTGACCCATAGATTGACCCATAGACTGACCCACAGACTGACCCATAGACTGACCCATAGACTGACCCATAGATTGACCCACACGTTGACCCACAGATCCTGCCCCATAGATTGACCCATAGATCCTGCCCCATGGATCCTGCCCCATAGATCCCCCAGCCCCACAGCTCTGCCCCACTGATCCTGATCCCCCATCTCCCCCCATCCCCCCTTCGCCCCTCCCCCTGCCCCTCCCCCCTTACTCCTCCCCCACCCTTCCCTCTGCCCCTCCCCCACCTCTCCCCCCTGCCCCTCCCCCACCCCCTGCCCCTCCCCCCCTTACCCCTCCCCCACCCCTCCCTCTGCCCCTCCCTCCCTGCCCCTCCCCCACCCCCTGCCCCTCCCCCTTCACCCCTCCCCCACCTCTCCCCCCTGCCCCTCCCCCACCCCCTGCCCCTCCCCCCTTACCCCTCCCCCACCCCCTGCCCCTCCCCCTTCACCCCTCCCCCACCTCTCCCCCCTTACCCCTCCCCCACCCCCCTGCCCCTCCCTCTCTTACCCCCTCCCCCACCCCTCCCCCCTTTACCCCTCCCCCACGCTCTGCCCTCCCCCCACCCCTCCCCCCGCCCCTCCCCCACCCCCCGCCCCTCCCCCCTTCATCCCTCCCCCTTCACCCCTCCCCCACCTCTCCCTCCTGCCCCTCCCCCACCCCCTCCCCTTCCCCCCTTCACCCCTCCCCCACACCTCCCTCTGCCCCTCCCCCCTTCGCCCCTCCCCCTTCACCCCTCTCTCACCCCCTCCCCCTGCCCCTCCCCCCCTTACCCCTCCCCCACCCCCCTGCCCCTCCCCCCCTTCGCCCCTCCCCCCTTACCCCTCCCCCCTTACCCCTCCCCCACCCCCCTGCCCCTCCCCCCGCCCCTCCCCCCCTTACCCCTCCCCCACCCCACTGCCCCTCCCCCACCCCTGCCCCTCCCCCCAGGGACGTCAAGGCCGCCAACATTCTCCTCTCCCCCCGGACTGGGTCAAACTGGGAGATTTCGGCTCCGCCTCCAGTTCCAGTCCGGCCAACTCACTGGTGGGGACCCCGTACTGGTGAGACTGGGAGGCACTGGGAAGGGACTGGGAGGCACTGGGAGCCACTAGGAGGGACTGGGAGGGGATTGGAAGGGACTGGGAGGGACTGGGAGGGACTGGGAGCACTGGGAGGGACTGGGAAGGGACTGGGAAGGGAATGGGATGGACTGGGAGGCACTGGGATGGACTGGGAGGCACTGGGAGAGACTGGGTGGGGACTGGGAGGGGGTTGGGGGTCACTTGGGGGGCTGGGGACCCACATCTGGGCCCCACTTGTGGGTCAGACCCACCCCCCCCATGGGTCCCACCCCCCAGTTATGGGTCCCAGCCCCCCAAGTGTGGGTCCCAGACCCCCCCTCAGCCCCCCACCCATGGGTCCCAGCCCCCCAAGTGTGGGTCCCAGACCCCTCCCCATGGGTCCCAGCCCCCCAGTTATGGGTCCCAGACCCCCCCTCAGCCCCCCACCCATGGGTCCCAGCCCCCCAAGTGTGGGTCCCAGACCCCTCCCCATGGGTCCCAGCCCCCCAGTTATGGGTCCCAGCCCCCCAAGTGTGGGTCCCAGCCCCCCAATGGGTCCCAGCCCCCCCAGCCCCCCAGTTATGGGTCCCAGCCCCCCAGTTATGGGTCCCAGCCCCCCAAGTGTGGGTCCCAGCCCCCAGTTATGGG
Source organism: Hypotaenidia okinawae (assembly GCA_027925045.1). Taxonomy (NCBI): domain Eukaryota; kingdom Metazoa; phylum Chordata; class Aves; order Gruiformes; family Rallidae; genus Hypotaenidia; species Hypotaenidia okinawae. The sequence goes on from BSDF01000039.1 coordinate 191,838, forward strand.
TCCCAGCCCCCAGTTGTGGGTCCCAGCCCCCCAGTTGTGGGTCCCAGCCCCCCAAGTGTGGGTCCCAGCCCCCCAGTTATGGGTCCCAGCCCCCCAGCTTATGGGTCCCAGACCCCCCTCAGCCCCCCCCCATGGGTCCCAGCCCCCCAAGCATGGGTCCCAGCCCCCCCAATGGGTCCCAGCCCCCCCAGCCCCCCAAGTGTGGGTCCCAGCCCCCCAAGTGTGGGTCCCCCCCAGGATGGCCCCGGAGGTGATCCTGGCCATGGACGAGGGGCTGTACGACGGCCGGGCCGACGTCTGGTCCCTGGGGATCACCTGCATCGAGCTGGGTACTGGGAGCACTGGGAGGCACTGGGAGGGACTGGGAGGGACTGGGAGGGACTGGGAGGGGATTGGGAGGGACTGGGAGGGGATTGGGAGGGACTGGGAGGGGACTGGGAGGCACTGGGAGGGACTGGGAGGGGATTGGGAGGGGATTGGGAGGCACTGGGAGGCACTGGGAGGCACTGGGAGGGCACTGGGAGGTACTAGGAGGGGACTGGAAGGCACTGGGAGGGGACTGGGAGGGGATTGGGGGGCACTGGGAGGGACTGGGAGGGACTGGGAGGGGATTGGGAGGGACTGGGAGGGGACTGGGAGGCACTGGGAGGGACTGGGAGGGGATTGGGAGGGGATTGGGAGGCACTGGGAGGGCACTGGGAGGTACTAGGAGGGGACTGGAAGGCACTGGGAGGGGACTGGGAGGGGATTGGGAGGGGACTGGGAGGGACTGGGATGGGACTGGGAGGGACTGGGAGGGGATTGGGAGGGGATTGGGAGGCACTGGGAGGGAACTGGGAGGCACTGGGAGGGGACTGGGAGGGGATTGGGAGGGGATTGGGAGGCACTGGGAGGAACTGGGAGGCACTGGGAGGGGACTGGGAGGGGATTGGGAGGCACTGGGAGGAACTGGGAGGCACTGAGAGGGCACTGGGAGGTACTAGGAGGGGACTGGAAGGCACTGGGAGGGACTGGGAGGGGATTGGGGGGCACTGGGAGAGACTGGGATGGGACTGGGAGGCACTGGGAGGGACTGGGAGGGGACTGGGAGGGGATTGGGAGGCACTGGGAGGAACTGGGAGGCACTGAGAGGGCACTGGGAGGTACTAGGAGGGGACTGGAAGGCACTGGGAGGGACTGGGAGGGGATTGGGGGGCACTGGGAGAGACTGGGATGGGACTGGGAGGCACTGGGAGGGACTGGGAGGGATTGGGAGGGGATTGGGAGGGACTGGGAGGGGATTGGGAGGGGATTGGGAGGCACTGGGAGGAGGCTGTGGTCTATACTGGTCCGTACTGCTCCGTACTGCTCTATACTGGTTCATACTGGTCCGTACTGGCCCGTACTGGCCCGTACTGGCCCGTACTGGCCCGTACTGGTTTGTACTGGTCTGTACTGGTCTATACTGGTCCGTACTGGTCCGTACTGGTCCGTACTGGTCCGTACTGGTCCGTACTGGTCCGTACTGGTCCGTACTGGTCCGTACTGGTCCCCCCAGCCGAGGGGCAGCCGCCCCTGTGCAGCCTGAACCCCATGAGCGCCCTGTACCACATCGCCCAGAGACCCCCCCCGCGCTCAGGGGGGCTGGTGAGACCCCCCCCGACCCCCAGACCCCCCCGGGACCCCCTGGGACCCCCCCCAAACCCCCCCGACCCCCCCCCGACCCCCCCCGACACCCCTGACACCCCCAACCCCCCCCCGGGACCCCCTGGGACCCCCCAAAACCCCCCTGACCCCCCCAAACCCCCCTGACCCCCCAAACCCCCTTGGGCCCCCCCAAACCCCCCCATCCCCCCCTGAGACCCCCCAAACCCCCCCCAAACCCCCCCATCCCCCCTGGGACCCCCCCAAACCCCCCCTGACCCCCCCAAACCCCCCCATCCCCCCTGGGACCCCCCAAACCCCCCCATCCCCCCTGGGACCCCCCAAACCCCCCTGACCCCCCCAAACCCCCCCATCCCCCCTGGGACCCCCCAAACCCCCCTGACCCCCCCAAACCCCCCCATTCCCCTCTGGGACCCCCAAACCCCCCTGACCCCCCCAAACCCCCCCATCCCCCCTGGGACCCCCCAAACCCCCCTGACCCCCCCAAACCCCCCCATCCCCCCTGGGACCCCCCCAAACCCCCCCTGACCCCCCCAAACCCCCCATCCCCCCTGGGACCCCCCAAACCCCCCTGACCCCCCAAACCCCCCCATTCCCCTCTGGGCCCCCCCAAACCCCCCATCCCTCCCTGGGACCCCCCAAACCCCCCCCCGACCCCCCCATCCCCCCGGGACCCCCCCAACCCCCCCTGACCCCCCAAACCCCCCTTGGGCCCCCCAAACCCCCCATCCCCCCTGAGACCCCCCAAACCCCCCTGACCCCCCCAAACCCCCCCAGGTCCCCCCTTTTTTGGCTCCTTCGTCTCTTCGTGTCTCCAGAAGGAGCCGAGTGTCCGGCCCAGCTCCAGCGCCCTGCTCGGGGTACCCCAAAATCTGACCCCCCCCAGGACCCCCCTGACCCCCCTGAGCCCCCCAAAACCACCCAGACCCCCCCAGACCCCCCAGAACCCCTCTGGGACCCCCCAAAACCCCCCAAACCCACCCAGCCCCCCTGAGCCTGGCCCAGCTCCAGCTCCCTGCTCGGGGTACCCCAAAACCTGACCCCCCCCAGGACCCCCCTGACCCCCCTGAGCCCCCCAAACCCCCCCGGACCCCCCTGGACCCCCCCAAAACCCCCCTGACCCCCCAAACCTTGCTGGGACCCCCAGCATCCATCCCAGCTCCAGCGCCCTGCTCGGGGTACCCCAAAATCTGACCCCCCCCAGGACCCCCCTGACCCCCCTGAGCCCCCCAAACCCTCCCGGACCCCCCCAGACCCCCCAGAACCCCCTGGGACCCCCCAAAACCCCCCCAAACCCACCCAGCCCCCCTGAGCCTGGCCCAGCTCCAGCTCCCTGCTCGGGGTACCCCAAAACCTGACCCCCCCCGGACCCCCCGGACCCCCCCAAAACCACCCAGACCCCCCCAGACCCCCCCAAACCCCCCGGACCCCCCTGGACCCCCCCAAAACCCCCCTGACCCCCCCAAACCTTGCTGGGACCCCCAGCATCCATCCCAGCTCCAGCGCCCTGCTCGGGGTACCCCAAAATCTGACCCCCCCCAGGACCCCCCTGACCCCCCTGAGCCCCCCAAAACCACCCAGACCCCCCCAGACCCCCCAGAACCCCCTGGGACCCCCCAAAACCCCCCAAACCCACCCAGCCCCCCTGAGCCTGGCCCAGCTCCAGCTCCCTGCTCGGGGTACCCCAAAACCTGACCCCCCCGGACCCCCCGGACCCCCCCAAAACCACCCAGACCCCCCCAGACCCCCCCAAAACCCCCCTGACCCCCAAACCTTGCTGGGACCCCCAGCATCCATCCCAGCTCCAGCGCCCTGCTCGGTACCCGAGTCTGACCCCCCCAGGACCCCCTGATCCCCCTGAGCCCCCCAAACCACCCAGACCCCCCCAGACCCCCCAAACCCCCTGGGACCCCCCAAACCCCCCAAACCCACCCAGCCCCCTGAGCCTGGCCCAGCTCCAGCGCCCTGCTCGGGGCCCCAAAACCTGACCCCTCGGACCCCCCGGACCCCCCAAAACCACCCAGACCCCCCAGACCCCCCAAACCCCCGGACCCCCAGGACCCCCCAAACCCCCTGACCCCCCAGACCTTGCTGGGACCCCAGCATCCATCCCAGCTCCAGCTCCCTGCTCGGGGTACCCCAAAACCTGACCCCCCCCCAGACCCCCAGACCCCCCTGACCCCCCTGGACCCCCGGACCCCAGACCCCAAAAACCCTCTGGGACCCCCCTGACCCCCCAGACCCCCCAAACCCTCTGGGACCCCTCAAGACCCCCCTGACCCCCCCAAATCCCCCTCCAGAGCCCCTCAGCCCCCCCAAGACCCCCCCAAATACCCCCCAGACCCCTCCAAGCCCCCAAAACCCCTGGGACCCCCAAACCCCCCAGACCCCCCAAAACCCACCTGGGACCCCTCAAGACCCCCAAACCCCCCCAGACCCCCCAAAACCCACCTGGGACCCTCAAGACCCCCAAACCCCCAGACCCCCCAAAACCCACCTGGGACCCCTCAAGACCCCCAACCCCCAGACCCCCCCAAAACCCACCTGGGACCCCTCAAGACCCCCAAACCCCCCCAGACCCCCCAAAACCCACCTGGGACCCCTCAAGACCCCCAAACCCCCCCAGACCCCCCAAAACCCACCTGGGACCCCTCAAGACCCCCAAACCCCCCAGACCCCCAAAACCCACCTGGGACCCCTCAAGACCCCCTCCTGACCCCCCAGACACCCCCTGGGACCCCCAAGACCCCCCAAATACTCCCCCAGACCCCCGGGCCCCCCAAAACCCTCTGGGACCCCCCAAATCCCCCCCAGAGCCCCTTCAGACCCCCCAAACTCCCCCCAATTCCCCCTCTAGACCCCCCCAGATCCCCCCCAAACCCCCCTGGGACCCCTCAGACCCCCCCAGACACCCCCTGACCCCCCCAGACCCCCCCAAAACCCACCTGGGACCCCCCTGACCCCCCCATACCCCCCCAAACCCCCCCAAATCCCCCTCCAGAGCCCCTCAGCCCCCCCAAGACCCCCCCAGACCCCTTCAGACCCCCCAAACCCCCCCAAAACCCCCTGGGACCCCCCAAATCCCCCCCTGACCCCCCTAAACCCCCCCAAATCCCCCTCCAGAGCCCCTCAGCCCCCCAAGACCCCCCCAAATAACCCCCCAGACCCCCCCAAGCCCCCCAAAACCCACCTGGGACCCCCCCAGAGCCCCCTAGGACCCCTCAGACCCCCCCCAATTCCCTCTCCAGACCCCCCCAAAACCCCCTGGGACCCCCCAGACCCCCCAAATTCCCCCTCCAGAGCCCCTCAGACACCCCCAAGCCCCCCCAGACGCCCCCAAACCCACCTGGGACCCCCCCAGACCCCTTCAGACCCCCCAACCCCCCCAAATCCCCCTCCAGACCCCCCCAGACCCCCCCAAACCCCCCTGGGACCCCTCAGACCCCCCTGAGCTCCCCAGACCCCCCCTGACCCCCCCAAATCCCCCTCCAGACCCCCCCAGATGCCCCAAACCTCCCCCAAATACCCCCCGGACCCCCCCAAGCCCCCCAAAAACCCTCTGGGACCCTCCCAAGACCCCCCCAACACCCCCAGACCCCCCCAAAACCCACCTTGGGACCCCCCTGACCCCTTCAGACCCCCCAAACCCCCCAAAACCCCCCCAATTCCCCCTCAAGACCCCCCCAGACCCCCCCAAAACTCCCTGGGACCCCCCAGACCCCCTTCAAACCCCCCCAGACACCCCTTGACCCCCCCAAATCCCCCCAATTCCCCCTCCAGACCCCCCCCAGACCCCCCCAAACCCCCCTGGGACCCCTCAGACCCCCCCTGACCCCCCCAAATCCCCCCCCCCCAGCACGGGTTCCTGCTGCGCCCCCGCCCCCCGACGTGGTTCCCGAGCTGCTGCGGCGACGGGGGATGGGCAGCGACCCCCCCCAGGTGGGTGACCCCCCCCCAAAACCCCCCTCACCCCTCTGCACCCCCCCAGACCCCCCCAAAACCCCCCCTCACCCCTCTGCACCCCCCCAATCCCCCCCCCTCACCCCTCAGGACCCCCCTCAACGCCCTCCCCCCTTAGAACCACCCCCCTTGTACCCCTCCCCTCATTTTGGGGACCCCCCTCAAATTGGGGACCCCCCCTGCCAGGGACCCCCGACACCTTCCCCCCCCCCCAATTTGGGGACCCCCCCCCTTTGGGACCCCTCCCCAATTTGGGGACCCCCCCAGGGTTGAGACCCCCCCCAAGGACCCCCCCCAAATTTGGGGAACCCCCCTTTGGGACCCCTCCCAGGGACCCCCTCCCCAATTTAGGGACCCCCCCTTAGGACCCCCCCAAGTTCCCCTCCCCCTCTTTTGGACCCCCCATTGGGACCCCCCCCCACTTCGGGGCCCCCCCAGGGACCCCCCCAATTTGGGGACCCCCCTTGGGACCCCCCTTAGGGATCCCCCCAATCTGGCCCCCCAAACCCAGAGACCCCCCCAAACCCAGAGACCCCCCCAAATTCGGGACCCCCCCCACTTTGGGACCCCACCCCCACTTTGGGGCCCTCCCAAGGAGCCCCCCAAATTTGGGGACCCCCCCTTGAGACCCCTCCCAGGAATCCCCCCCCACAATTTAGGGACCCCCCTTAGGACCCCCCCCAAGTCCCCCTCCCCCATCAGAGCCCCCCACCCAGAGACTCCCCCCAAATTCGGGACCCCCCCACCCATTGGGACCCCCCCCCCAATTTGGGGACCCCCTGGGACCCACTTAGGGACCCCCGACCCCCCCACCCCCCCCCAATTTGGGGACCCCCTTAGGACCCCCCCAAGTCCCCCTCCCCCTCTCAGACCCTCCCCAAGACCCCTCCCCCCCCCCCCCAATTTGGGGACCCCCTGGGGACCCCCCCATTAGGTCCCTCCCCCCCCAGAGCCCCGCCCCTGGCAGCACCGAGCGTCCCCATTGGTCGCCCAGCCTGTCACTCAGCGGCTCCAGCAGCAGCTCCGCCTCCTCAGGGGAGGAGGGGGAGGAACCACCGGTGAGGGACTGGGAGGCACTGGGAGGGACTGGGAGGGACTGGGAGGCACTGGGAGGCACTGGGAGGGGATTGGGAGGGACTGGGAGGGGACTGGGAGGGGACTGGGAGGGACTGGGAGAGACTGGGAGGGAACTGGGAGGGGACTGGGAGGGGATTGGGAGGGACTGGGAGGGGACTGGGAGGGACTGGGAGGGACTGGGAGGGGATTGGGAGGGACTGGGAGGGGATTGGGAGGGACTGGGAGGGACTGGGACAGACTGGGAGGGGATTGGGAGGGGATTGAGAGGGACTGGGAGGGTGGGACTGGGAGGGACTGGGAGGGACTGGGAGGGACTGGGATGGACTGGGAGGGACTGGGAGAGACTGGGAGGCACTGGGAGGCACTGGGAGGGGACTGGGATGTACTGGGAGGGGGCGTGTCCTGTCCTGACCCCTCCCCCTCCCCAGGACCCCTCCCCCGAGGAGGAGGCGGAGCCTGAGCCCTGCCAGCCAATCAGAGCGCAGCAGCCGCAGCGATTGGAGGAGGAGGAGGAAGAGGTGGGCGGGGCTTATGGGTGGGAGGGGCCGTGGGCGGGGCTTAAGGGGTGGGCGTGGTCTGGTGGTCCCAGCTCATGGCCCCTCCCCCACCCCAGCTGGCCCCGCCCCTCCCCCCGCCCAGAGACCCCCAGCCAATCAGAGCGCAGGGAGCGGGTCACGCCCCTCCCCCGCCTCCGCCGCCGACGTCATCGAGCCGCCGGCCAATCAGGAGCCTCCGCAGCCCGACCCCTCCCTCCGGCCCCGCCCCTCGAGGCCACGCCCCCTGAAGCCACGCCCACCTCGCCAGCCGCTTCCCTATTGGCCGCCTTGGCCCGGGGCTCCGCCTCCTGTGGGTGGGGGAGGGGCGGGGACAGCAAGCCCCGCCCCCTCCCTGCTGCCCCGCCCAAGCCACGCCCACTTCGGGTCAAGCCACGCCCCTTTACCCCTCCCTAGACCTGGCCACGCCCCCCGCAGACCCGGCCACGCCCCCCCAAGCCCAAGCCCCGCCCACTTACCCCCACCTAGACCAAGCCACGCCCCCTCCCGGACAGACCACGCCCCTCCTAGGGCAGGCCACGCCCCCGTACCCCCCTCTAGACCTGACCACGCCCCCTCCGGACCAAGCCACGCCCTTCCTAGCCCAAGCCACGCCCCTTTACCCCTCCCTAGACCTGACCACGCCCCCTCCGGACCATGCCACGCCCCTTTCAGCCAAAGCCACGCCCCTTCCAGCCAAAGCCACACCCCCTTACTCCCCTCTAGCCCCGACCACGCCCCCTCCCGCCCAAGCCACGCCCCCTTACCCTTACCTAACCCAACCCCCCTCCTCTAGACCCGGCCCCGCCCCCTCCCCGCCCTTCCCCCCTTCCCCCTCCCCTTCCTCCTCCTCCTCCTCCTCCTGCTGCTCCTCCCCCTCCCCCCGCCCCTCCCCCTCCTCCTCCCCCCCTCCTCCTCCTCCTCCTCCTCTGGCCCTTCCTCCCCCCCGCTGCTGCCTCAGTTTCCCCGTCTTCCTCCTGGCTTCCTTCCTCTTCCTCTTCCCGTGGCTTTTCGGGCTCTTTTACCTTTTTGGGGTGTTTTTAACCCAAATTCCCACCCCCCTCAAAGCGGGTGGGGGGAGGGGGTGGGTGGGGTGGGGGGAGGGGCCTCCACCTGCTCTGGTTCCGGGGGTTTTCCACCTGCCCCTCCCCCTCTTCCTCTTCCTCACCCGCTGGGGTTTGGCCTCGGAACGGGGGTTCTTCCGCCTCTTCCCCAAAGCCGGGGGGTGGGGGGAGGGGCGGGGGGAGGGGGTGGGGGAGGGGAAGGTCCCGCCTCCCCATCCCCCTCCTTCGCCTCCCCCCCACCGCCGCCCCTCCCCCCGCAAGGGGGGTTTCCCGCCGCCTCCTCTTCCTCTTCCTCGCTTGGGTGAGGGGGGGTCTCGCCCCTCCCCCCACCTCCCCCTCCCCCAACACCCCCCCAGCCGCATCCCAAGACCTGTCGCCCCCCCGGGGACCCCCAGGCCCCTCCCCCACCCCCATCATCATCATCATCATCATCACCCCCCCCCCACCGGGGTGGGGGGAGGAGGGGGGAGGAGAATGGGGGGAGGGGGAGGGGGGAACCCCAGAAACCCCCGACCCTGGAGGTGATTGGGGGAGGGGGGCTGGGGAGTCCCCCCCCCGAAATTCGGGGGGCTGAGAGATTGGGGACCCCACCCTCAAAATAGGGGACAATCCCCCCACCCCCACCCCCCGTGGGGGTCTTGGGGGACCCTGGAAATTGGGGGCCACCCCCCCCCCCCGATTTTGGGGACCCCCCCCGATTTTGGGGACCCCCTGCTGATTTGGGGATCCCCCCCCCCATGACTCCAGGACCCCCCTAAAACTCGGGGCCCCCCCTTGTGGTGCTTGTGGGGGGGGGTACTTAGAAGTTGGGGACCCCCCCTTGAAGGGGGGCTTCTGGGACCCCCCCCTTAAATTTGGGGACCCCCGTGATGTTGGGGACACTCCCCCCCACCCAGGAGGTTGGGGACCCCCCAAGAAGATGGGGGGACCCCCCCCACTTAGGACTCAGAGACACACACCCCCCCAGGAGCTTGGGGACCCCCCTCAAGTTGGGGACCCCCCTTTAAGTTGGGGACCCCCCCAGAATTATGGGACCCCCATGGGGGGGGGCTTCTGGGACCCCCCCAAACTCGGGGAACCCCCCCAAGACTTGAGGACCCCCCCCAAACTTGGGGGAGCCCCCCTTAGGGGGCTTGGGGGGGCCCTTAGAACTTGGGGACCCCCCCACACTTGGGGACCCCCTTGGGTGCCTTGGAGACCCACCCCCCCCCTTAAATTTAGGGGGACCCCTCCTCCCCAAGACTCGGGACCCCCCTCCAGGGGGGTTGGGGACCCCCCCAGGACTTCACACCCCCCCCCAAGAATTAGGGGACACCCCCCTTTTGGGGGGCTTCGGGACCCCCCACCCCCCCAGGACTTTTGGGGGGGGGGAGTCCCCCTGATGACGTCACGGGGGGGGGGGGGGCGGGGCCTCGCGGGTAATTTTAATCTATTTTAAATATATTTTATTTAAACACTTTGAACTGACCAATGGGGTTGGAGGGGGCGGGGCTGGGGGTGGGGGAGGGGCTGCGGGGGTGGGTTGGGGGGAGGGGTGTGGGGGCTCCCCAAAGGGGGGAGGGGGTCTTGGGGGGGGGAGCTGGAGGGGGTTTGGGAGGGTTTCAAGGAGCCCCAAAGGGGGATTTGGCGGTTTCAAGGAGCCCCAAGGGGGGTTAAGGGGGTTGGGAGTCTCTAAGGGGGGGTTGGGGGGGGATTTGGGGGTCTCTGACGGGGGGTTGAGGGGTCTTGGGGGGGGTCTGAGGGGGTTTGGGGGGGTTTCAGGGGGATCCAGTGGGGAATGTGGCGGTTTCAAGGGGCCCCAAAGGGGGATTTGGCGGTTTCAAGAGGCTCCAAGGGGGTTTTGGGGGGGTTGGGGGGGTCACTAAAGGGGGTTTGGGGGTTTCAAGGGGTCTCCCCGGGAGGAATGTGGCGGTTTCGAGGGGCACCAAGGGAGATGTTGGGGGTTTCAAGGGGCCCCAAAGTTGATTTAATTGTGGGGGGACCCAAAGCCCCTTTTGGGGGGAGGGGGCCCTGAAACCGCCATGTGGGAATTGGGGGGGGGCCTGAAACCACTGTATGGCGTCGGGGGGGGGGCCTTGAAACCCCTTTTAGGGGGTGGAAGGGCCTTGAAATCCCTTTTAGGAGGGTGAGGGTGCCTTGAAACGCCTTTTTAGGGTGCTGGGGGGCCTTGAAACCCCTTTAAGGCTCCGGGGGGCCTTGAAACCCCTTTAAGGGCGCTGGGGGGCCTTGGAAACCCCTTTTAGGGGGGTGAGGGTGCCTTGAACCCCCTTTTAGGGTGCTGGGGGGCCTTGAAACCCCTTTAAGGCTCCGGGGGCCTTGAAACCCCTTTAAGGGCGCTGGGGGGCCTTGAAACCCCTTTTAAGGGGTTGGGAGGGCCTTGAAACCCTTTTAAGGCACTGGGGGGCCTTGAAACCCCTTTTAGGGGGTGGGAGGGTCTTGAAACCCCTTTAAGACTCCGGGGGCCTTGAAACCCCTTTTAGGGGGGTGGGGGGCCTTGAAACCCCTTTAAGGCTCCGGGGGCCTTGAAACCCCTTTTAGGGGGGTGGGGGGCCTTGAAACCCCTTTAAGGCACCGGGGGGCCTTGAAACCCCTTTAAGGGCGCTGGGGGGCCTTGAAACCCCTTTTAGGGGGTGAGGGTGCCTTGAACCCCCTTTTAGGGTGCTGGGGGGCCTTGAAACCCCTTTACGGCTCCGGGGGGCCTTGAAACCCCTTTAAGGGCGCTGGGGGGCCTTGAAACCCCTTTTAGGGGGTGAGGGTGCCTTGAACCCCCTTTTAGGGTGCTGGGGGGCCTTGAAACCCCTTTAAGGCACCGGGGGGCCTTGAAACCCCTTTAAGGGCGCTGGGGGGCCTTGAAACCCCTTTTAGGGGGTGAGGGTGCCTTGAACCCCCTTTTAGGGTGCTGGGGGGCCTTGAAACCCCTTTAAGGCTCCGGGGGGCCTTGAAACCCCTTTAAGGGCGCTGGGGGGCCTTGAAACCCCTTTTAGGGGGTGAGGGTGCCTTGAACCCCCTTTTAGGGTGCTGGGGGGCCTTGAAACCCCTTTTAAGGCACTGGGGGGCCTTGAAACCCCTGTAAGGGCACTGGGGGGCCTTGAAACCCCTTTTAGGGGCGTGAGGGTGCCTTGAACCCCCTTTTAGGGTGCTGGGGGGCCTTGAAACCCCTTTAAGGCTCCGGGGGCCTTGAAACCCCTTTAAGGGCGCTGGGGGGGCCTTGAAACCCCTTTAAGGCACCGGGGGGCCTTGAAACCCCTTTAAGGGCACTTTTAGGACTCGGGGGGCCTTGAAACCCCTTTTAGGGGGTGAGGGTGCCTTGAACCCCCTTTTAGGGTGCTGGGGGGCCTTGAAACCCCTTTAAGGCTCCGGGGGGCCTTGAAACCCCTTTAAGGGCGCTGGGGGGCCTTGAAACCCCTTTTAAGGGGTTGGGAGGGCCTTGAAACCCTTTTAAGGCACTGGGGGGCCTTGAAACCCCTTTTAGGGGGTGGGAGGGTCTTGAAACCCCTTTAAGACTCCGGGGGCCTTGAAACCCCTTTTAGGGGGTGGGGGGGCCTTGAAACCCCTTTAAGGCTCCGGGGGCCTTGAAACCCCTTTTAGGGGGGTGGGGGGCCTTGAAACCCCTTTAAGGCTCCGGGGGGCCTTGAAACCCCTTTAAGGGCGCTGGGGGGCCTTGAAACCCCTTTTAGGGGGTGAGGGTGCCTTGAACCCCCTTTTTAGGGTGCTGGGGGGCCTTGAAACCCCTTTAAGGCACCGGGGGGGCCTTGAAACCCCTTTAAGGGCGCTGGGGGGCCTTGAAACCCCTTTAAGGCACCGGGGGGCCTTGAAACCCCTTTAAGGCACCGGGGGGGCCTTGAAACCCCTGTGTGGGCCTCGGGAGGGGGAGTCTTGAAACCGCGGCCAATCAGCGCCGAGCCGGTGACGCGCGAGGCCCCGCCCCCCCCCCAGCGGCGCGTTTCCGGTTCCGCTTCCGGGGGGGTGGTCACGTGGTTCTTAAAGGGGCCGCGGCGGCAGCGCGCGGAGGGTCCGTCCCGGGGGGGAGGGGCGATGGGCGGCGGCGAGAACGTGTTTCTGTTCGTGCCCAACATCATCGGTGAGACTGGGAGCACTGGGAGGCACTGGGAGGGGACTGGGAGGGACTGGGAGGCACTGGGAGGGACTGGGAGGGGACTGGGAGGGGATTGGGGGGGACTGGGAGGGACTGGGAGGGATTGGGAGGGACTGGGAGGGACTGGGGGGACTGGGAGGGACTGGGAGGGGATTGGGAGGCACTGGGAGGCACTGGGAGGCAATGGGAGAGGGATTGGGAGGCACTGGGAGGGACTGGGAGGGGACTGGGAGGGGATTGGGAGGGGATTGGGGGGCACTGGGAGGCACTGGGGGGCACTGGGAGGGACTGGGAGGGGATTGGGGGAGGGTAGGGGGGCACTGGGAGGGACTGGGAGGGACTGGGAGGGGATTGGGAGGGACTGGGAGGGGACTGGGAGGCACTGGGAGGGGATTGGGAGGGACTGGGATGGGACTGGGAGGGGATTGGGGAGGACTGGGAGGCACTGGGTGGAACTGGGAGGGACTGGGAAGGGATAGGCAGACACTGGGAGGCACTGGGGGAGCACTGGGAGGGGATTCAGGGGAACTGGGAGGGACTGGGAGGGACTGGGGGCACTGGGAGGGACTGGGAGGGGACTGGGAGGGATTGGGAGGGACTGGGAGGGGACTGCAGGGACACTGGGATGATACTGGGGGTCACTGGGACATACTGGGAGGGAACTGGAGAGGACTGGCAGGGACTGGGGAGCACTGGGAGCGACTGGGGTGGACTGGGGGGCGGATTGTGAGGCACTGGGAGGGGATTGGGGGGAACTGGGAGGCACTGGGAGGGTATTGGGGGAACTGGGAGGGGACTGGGGGGACACTGGGATGATGCTGAGGGCACTGGAACATACTGGGAGGGAACTGGAGAGGACTGGGAGCGACTGGGTTGGACTGGGGGGATTGGGAGGGGACTGGGGGCACTGGGAGGGACCTGGACGGGGACTGGGAGGCACTGGCAGGGGACTGGGACTGACTGGGAGGCACTGGGATGGGGTTTGGGGGGCTACTGGGATGGACCAGGTCATACTGGGAGCTACTGGGTCATACTGGGGGGGACTGGGAGGGGTTGGGGGGCAGGTTTGGGCGCCTTGGGTGGTTACTGGGAGCTACTGGGTCATACTGGGAGCTACTGGGAGGGGCTCTGGGATGGGCTTGGGGGCCTGGGGGGTTACTGGGAGGGGCTGGGTGATACTGGGGGGGTCCAGGGGGTGTTTTGGGGCCCGTATTGGTCCGTACTGGTTTATACTGGTCCATACTGGTCCTTACTGGTCCTTACTGGTCCGTACTGGTCAGGCTACACCTGGGTGGCTCTAGTTTGGGAGGGGCTGGGTGATACTGGGGGGTACAGGGGGGTGTTTTGGGGCGTGTACCGGCCCATACTGGTCCATACTGGTTCGTACTGGTTCTTACTGGTCTGTACTGGTTCTTACTGGTTCTTACTGGTCTGTACTGGCCAGGCTACAGCTGGCTGGCTCTAGTTTGGGAGGGGCTGGATGATACTGGGAGGGTCCAGGGGAGTGTTCTGGGGCACATACCAGCCCATACTGGTCTGTACTGGTCCATACTGGTCTGTACTGGTCCATACTGGTCTGTACTGGTTCTTACTGGTTTGTACTGGTCAGGCTACAGCTGGCTGGCTCTAGTTTGGGAGGGGCTGGGTGATACTGGGGGGCTCCAGGGGGGTGTTTTGGGGCCCGTACTGGATCATACTGGTCCATACTGGTCCATACTGGTCTGTACTGGTTCTTACTGGTCCGTACTGGTCCATACTGGTCAGGCTACACCTGGCTGGCTCGAATTTGGGAGGGGCTGGGTGATACTGGGGGGATCCAGGGGGGTGTTTTGGGGCCCGTACTGGATCATACTGGTCCATACTGGTCCGTACTGGTCCGTACTGGTTCTTACTGGTCTGCACTGGTTCTTACTGGTTTGTACTGGTCAGGCTACAGCTGGTTGGCTCTAGTTTGGGAGGGGCTGGGTGATACTGGGGGGGTCCAGGGGGGTGTTTTGGGGCCCGTACTGGATCATACTGGTCCATACTGGTCTGTACTGGTCCATACTGGTCTGTACTGGTTCTTACTGGTCCATACTGGTCAGGCTACACCTGGCTGGCTCGAATTTGGGAGGGGCTGGGTGATACTGGGGGGATCCAGGGGGGTGTTTTGGGGCGCGTACTGGCCCATACTGGTCCATACTGGTTCGTACTGGTCCGTACTGGTCCTTACTGGTTCTTACTGGTTCTTATTGGTCTGTACTGGCCAGGCTACACCTGGGTGGCTCTAGTTTGGGAGGGGCTGGGTGATACTGGGGGGGTCCAGGGGGGTGTTTTGGGGCCCGTACTGCTCCATACTGGTCCGTACTGGTTCGTACTGGTCCTTACTGGTCCTTACTGGTTCTTACTGGTTCTTACTGGTTTGTACTGGTCAGGCTACACCTGGCTGGCTCTAGTTTGGGAGGGGCTGGGTGATACTGGGGGGGTCCAGGGGGGTGTTTTGGGGCCCGTACTGCTCCATACTGGTCCGTACTGGTTCGTACTGGTCCTTACTGGTCCTTACTGGTTCTTACTGGTTCTTACTGGTTTGTACTGGTCAGGCTACACCTGGGTGGCTCTAGTTTGGGAGGGGCTGGGTGATACTGGGGGGGTCCAGGGGGGTGTTTTGGGGCGCGTACTGGCCCATACTGGTCCATACTGGTTCGTACTGGTCCGTACTGGTCCTTACTGGTTCTTACTGGTTCTTATTGGTCTGTACTGGCCAGGCTACACCTGGGTGGCTCTAGTTTGGGAGGGGCTGGGTGATACTGGGGGGGTCCAGGGGGGTGTTTTGGGGCCCGTACTGGATCATACTGGTCTGTACTGGTCCTTACTGGTCCTTACTGGTTCTTACTGGTCAGGCTACGTGCGGGTGGTGCTGGCGGCGGCGGCGGCCTGGCTGATGGGGTCCCGGCCGGTCCCGGCGGCCGCTTGTTACGTGCTGAGCGCCGCGCTGGACGCGCTGGACGGGCTGGCGGCGCGAGCGCTGGGCCAGGGTGAGGGGGAGGGGCCGGGGGGGAGGGGCAAGGGGGTGGGGGAGGGGTAGGGGGTGGGGGAGGGGGTGGGAGGGAAGGGGGTGGGGGAGGGGGAGGAGCAAGGGGGTGGGGGAGGGGTAAGGGGGTGGGGATGGGGCAGGGTGGGGGAGGGGTGGGGTGGGGGAGGGGCAAGGGTGTGGGGGAGGGGGAGGGGGAGGGGCAAGAGGGTGGGGGAGGGGGAGGGGCAGGGAGGTGGGAGGGAAGGGGTGGGGGGAGGGGGTGGGGGAGGGGGAGGGGCAAGGGAGTGGGGGAGGGGCAAGGAGTGGGGGAGGGGAGGGGTGGGGGAGGGGGAGGGGCAAGGGAGTGGGGGAGGGGCAAGGAGTGGGGGAGGGGTGGGATGGGGGAGGGGTGGGGGAGGGGGAGGGGCAAGGGGGGTGGGGGAGGGGCGTGGTGGGGGAAGGGGGTGGGGAGGGGGTGGGGAAGGGGAGTGGGGAGGGGCAAAGGGGTGGGGGAAGGGGGAAAGGGGTGGGGGAGGGGTGGGGTGGGAGAGGGGCAAGGAGTGGGGGAGGGGCAGGAGGGGGAGGGGCAGGGGGTGGGGGAGGGGTAAGGGGGTGGGAATGGGGCAGGGTGGGGAAGGGGTGGAATGGGGGAGGGGCAAGGGGGGTGGGGGAGGGACAAGGGGATGGGGGAGGGGCAAGGGGGTGGGGGAGGGGCAAGGAATGGGGGAGGGAGAGGGGGAGGGGGAGGGACAAGAGGTGGGGGAGGGGTGGGATGGGGGAGGGGCAGGGGTTGGGGGAGGGGCAAGGGGGTGGGGGAGGGGTGGGGAGGGGGAGGGAGTTGAGGTGTGGGGGCGGGGCCTGGGGGAGGGGGAGGGGTGGGGGAGGGGCCTGGGAGGGGGGAGGGGATTGGGAGGTGGGGGCGGGGCCCCTATGGGGCAGGAGCCAGCTGGGCACGGTGCTGGGGTGATGATACTGGTCCGTACTGGTCCGTACTGGTCTGTACTGGTCTGTACTGGTCCGTACTGGTCCGTACTGGTCCGTACTGGTCCGTACTGGTCCGTACTGGTCCGTACTGGTCCGTACTGGTCCGTACTGGTCCGTACTGGTCTGTACTGGTCTGTACTGGTCCGTACTGGTCCGTACTGGTCCGTACTGGTCCGTACTGGTCAGGCAGCCGCCTGGGTGCCATGCTGGGGTGATGATACTGGTCTATACTGGTCCGTACTGGTCTGTACTGGTCCATACTGGGCAGGCAGCCATCTGGGCGCGGTGCTGGGGTGATGATACTGGTCCGCACTGGTCCGTACTGGTCTATACTGGTCCGTACTGGTCCCTACTGGTCAGGCAGCCGGCTGGGCGCCGTGCTGGGGTGATGATACTGGTCTGTACTGGTCCGTACTGGTCTATACTGGTCCGTACTGGTCCGTACTGGTCTGTACTTGTCCGTACTGGGCAGGCAGCCGCCTGGGCGCCGTGCTGGGGTGATGATACTGGTCCGTACTGGTCTGTACTGATCCGTACTGATCTGTATTGGTCCGTACTGGTCCATACTGGTCCGCACTGGTCCATACTGGTCCATACTGGTCCGTACTGGTCCGTACTGGTCTGTACTGGTCTATACTGGTCCGTACTGGTCCATACTGGTCTGTACTGGTCCGTACTGTTCCATACTGGTCCGCACTGGTCCATACTGGTCCATACTGGTCCGTACTGGTCCATACTGGTCCATACTGGTCCGTACTGGTCCGTCCCGGTCAGGCAGCCGCCTGGGCGCGGCGCTGGACATGCTGACCGACCGCCTCTCCTCCCTGACCCTCCTGCTGAACCTCGCCCTCCTCTACCCGCCCGCCGCCCCCTGGCTCCAGCTCAGCATCGCCCTGGACCTGGCCAGCCACTGGCTGCGCATGCACTGGTGGGCACTGGGAGGCACTGGGAGGGACTGGGAGGGGACTGGGAGGCACTGGGAGGGGATTGGGAGGGACTGGGAGGGGATTGGGGGGCACTGGGAGGGACTGGGAGGGGATTGGGAGGGACTGGGAGGGGATTGGGAGGCACTGGGAGGGACTGGGAGGCACTGGGAGGCACTGGGAGGGACTGGGAGGGGATTGGGAGGGACTGGGAGGGACTGGGAGGGGATTGGGAGGCACTGGGAGGGGATTGGGAGGCACTGGGAGGGACTGGGAGGGGATTGGGAGGGACTGGGAGGGACTGGGAGGGGATTGGGAGGCACTGGGAGGGACTGGGAGGGGATAGGGGGGCACTGGGAGGCACTGGGAGGGGACTGGGAGGCACTGGGAGGGGATTGGGAGGGACTGGGAGGGGATTGGGGGGCACTGGGAGGGACTGGGAGGCACTGGGAGGGGACTGGGAGGCACTGGGAGGGACTGGGATGATACTGGGGGGCACTGGTCCATACTGGGAGTGAACTGTAGAGGACTGGGAGGGGGTTGGGGGTGGGTCACTGGTGTGTACTGGTGTGTACTGGTGTGTACTGGTGTGTACTGGTGTGTGCTGACCCCGCCCCCTCCCAGCGCCGCCCTGCGGGGGGGCGGAGCCACAAGGAGCTGGAGGGGGAGGGGCCACGGCTGCTGCAGCTCTACTACAGCTCCCGCGTGAGGGGCGGGGCCTGGGGGGCGGGGCCTAAGGGAAGGGGGTGGGTCTAAAGGGGGCGGGACCTGGGAGGGGGTGTGGCCTAAGGGGAAGGGCTGGGAGGGGCGGGGCCTAAAGGGGGCGGGGCCTAAAGGGGGGAGCCTGGGAGGGGCGGGGCCTAAAGGGAAGGGCTGGGAGGGGCGGGGCCTAAAGGGGCGGGGCCTATGGGGAATGGCTGGGAGGGGGAGGGGAACGAAGGGGGAGGGGCCTGGGTGGGGGAGGGGAAGGGGAGGGGCTATGAGGGGGAGGGGCCAGTGAGGGGTGGAGCCTGGGTGGGGGGAGGGGATGGGAGGGGGGAGGGGCCGAGATGGGGAAGGGGGAGGGGCATGGGGTGGGGGAGGGGCCTAGAGGAGCGGGGGCGGGGCCTGTGGGGGAGGGGCAGTGTGGGGGAGGAGCCTGAGGGTGGGGGAGGGGGTGGGCGGGGCCTGGGATGGGGGGAGGGGGATGGGAGGGGTCTGGGGTGGGGGAGGGGCCCGCAGGAGGGGCTGGGAGGGGGAGGGCCCCCGGGGGAGGGTCACCCCTCCCCCACCCCTTGACCCCACCCATCCCCCCCGACCTGCCCCTCCCCCACCCTGACTCACCCCTCCCCCATCCCGACCTGCCCCTCCCCCCGACCTGCCCCTCCCCCACCCTGACTCACCCCTCCCCCACCCTGCCCTGCCCCTCCCCCACCCCTTGACCCTTCCCCCATCCCAACTCTCCCCTCCCCCACCCTGGCCCGCCCCTCCCCCCAACCCGCCCCTCCCCTGCCCTGCCCCACCCCTTGACCCCTCCCCCACCCCTTGACCCCTCCCCCATCCCGAGTCGCCCCTCCCCCACCCTGCCCTGCCCCTCCCCCCGCCCCTCCCCCCTTGACCCCTCCTCCCCCCGACCCTGCCCCTCCCCCACCCTTTGACCCCTCCCCTCTGACCCCGCCCCTCCCCCTGATTCGCCCCTCCCCCACCCTGCTCTGCCCCTTCCCCCCGACCCCTCTCCCCCATGACCCCGCCCCTCCCCCACCCTGACCCCGCCCCTCCCCCACGACTTGACTCCTCCCCCTGACCCGCCCCTCCCTCACCCCTTGACCCTTCCTCCACCCTGACCCCGCCCCTCCCCCTGACCCCGCCCTGACCCCGCCCCTCCCCCTGACCCCGCCCTGACCCCGCCCCTTCCCCCTGACCCCGCCCCTCCCCCTGACCCCGCCCCTCCCCGCCCTGACCCCGCCCCTTCCCCCTGACCCCGCCCCTCCCCCTGACCCCGCCCTGACCCCGCCCCTCCCCCTGACCCCGCCCTGAGCCCGCCCCTCCCCGCCCTGACCCCGCCCCTTCCCCCTGACCCCGCCCCTCCCCCTGACCCCGCCCTGACCCCGCCCCTTCCCCGTGACCCCGCCCCACCCCCTGACCCCGCCCTGACCCCGCCCCTCCCCCCAGCCGCTGCTCTTCCTGCTCTGCGCCGGGAACGAGGCGTTTTACTGCAGCCTCTACCTGCTGCACTGGGGGGAGGGGCCGGCCGGTGAGACTGGGAGCACTGGGAGGCACTGGGAGGGACTGGGAGGGACTGGGAAGGGACTGGGAGGGATTGGGAGGGACTGGGAGGGGACTGGGAGGGACTGGGGGGCACTGGGAGGGACTGGGAGGGGGTTGTGGGGGACTGGGAGGGGACTGGGAGGGGGTTGTGGGGGACTGGGAGGGGACTGGGAGCACTGGGAGGGGACTGGGAGGGATTGGGAGGGACTGGGAAGGGACTGGGAGGGACTGGGAGGGGGTTGTGGGGGACTGGGAGGGGACTGGGAGCACTGGGAGGGGACTGGGAGGGACTGGGAGGCACTGGGATGGACTGGGAAGGGATTGGGGGGATTGGGAGGGGATTGGGAGGCACTGGGAGGGGACTGGGAGGCACTGGGAGGCACTGATTGGGACTGGGAGGGGACTGGGAGGGGATTGGGAGGCACTGGGAGGGGACTGGGAGGCACTGGGAGGGACTGGGAGGGGACTGGGAGGGATTGGGAGGGGACTGGGAGGGATTGGGAGGGACTGGGAGGGGACTGGGAAGGGACTGGGAGGCACTGGGAGGGACTGGGAAGGGACTGGGAGGGACTGGGATGAACTGGAACTGGGAATGGACTAAAATGGGACATGGGGGGGTTTGTGGGTAACTGGGATGAACTGGGGTGAACTGGGACGTACTGGGAATGTCCCAAAACAGGTCGGGGCGGGGGGTTGTGGGTAACTGGGATGAACTGGGACGAACTGGGATGAACTGGAAATGTCCCAAAACAGGTCTTGGGGTGGGTTGTGGGTAACTGGGATGAACTGGGACGAACTGGGATGTACTGGAAATGTCCCAAAACAGGTCGGGGGGAGGTTGTGGGTAACTGGGATAAACTGGGATGTACTGGGATGAACTGGGAATGTCCCAAAACAGGTCGGGGGGAGGGTTGTGGGTAACTGGGATGAACTGGGACGAACTGGGATGTACTGGGAATGTCCCAAAACATGTCAGGGCAGGGTTGTGGGTAACTGGGATGAACTGGGACGAACTGGGATGAACTGGGATGAACTGGGAATGTCCCAAAACAGGTCTGGGGGGGGTTTGTGGGTAACTGGTCCATACTGGTGTGAACTGGGGAGGGGTCCCTAACCCCCCTCCCCCCGCAGTGTTCCCGGGGGCCCGGGGCTGTTCCGGGTGGGGGTCTGGCTGGGGACCCCCTGGCGCTGCTCAAGGCCGGACTCAACGTGCTGCAGTTGGGGGGGCAGCGCGGGGGCTGGCGGCCATCGACGCCGCCGAGCGCCCCAAGAAGCCCTGAGACACCCCCCCCCCCAAATCACCACCCCCCCCCCCAACCCCAAACACCCCCCCTGCACCCCCAGAAATGGCACCAGAACCCCCAAAAACACCCCCTCCCTCCCCCCCCCGTGTAATAAAGTGGTTGGATCCTCCTGAAATGGGTCTGGGGGGACCCCAAATTTGGGAGGGTGGGAGGGGGGTCTTGGGTATGGGAGGAGGAGAGGGGGACCTTCCCTCCCCCCTCAATCCCCCTCCCCCTCTCCATCCCCCTCCCCCCTCTCCATCCCCCTCCCCCTTCTCCACCCCCTCCCCTCTCTCCATCCCCCTCCCCCCTCCATCCCCCCTCCCCCCTCCCCCTCTCCATCCCCCTCCCCCCTCCATCCCCCTCCCCCCTCCCCCTCTCCATCCCCCTCCCCCCTCTCCGTCCCCCTCCCCCCTCCCCCTCTCCATCCCCCTCCCCCTCTCCATCCCCCTCTCCATCCCCCTCCCCCCTCTCCATCCCCCTCCCCCTCCCCCCTCTGCATCCCCATCCCCCCATCCATGCCCCTCCCCCTCTCCCTCCCCCCTCTCTAACCACCCCTCTCCCCCCTTTCCCCTCCCCCACCCTTGGCCACACCCCCTCTCCTCCCCCCACCAATCAGCAGCCGCCTTCCCGATCTCCAAGCGTTTTATTGGGCGGGATTGGGGGGGGGGAGGGGCCTGTGGGGGGTGGGGGAGAGGTTACGGGGAGGGGGGAGCACTGAGGCAGGGCTGTGACGTCATCAAGGGCCAAGGGTTGGTCATGGGGGGGGTGGGGTGGGTAGGTGGGTGGGGGGAGGGGTTTTGAAGGGTGGGGGAGGGGTGAAGGGTGGGGGAGGGGCCTCAGCTGGCGTGGCTGAGAGGCAGCGCTGGGGAAACTGAGGCAGGGCTGTGACGTCATCAAGATCCGGGGGGGGGGGGGGGGGGGGGGCCTAGGTGGGTGGGGGAGGGGTTTTGAAGGGTGGGGGATGGGCAGGGGGTGGGGGAGGGGCCTCAGCTGATGTAGCCAGGGTGACCAGAGGGGAAACTGAGGCAGGGCTGTGACATCATCAAGGGCCAAGGGTTGGTCGGGGTTGGGGGGTCTGGGGGTGGGGGTGGATGGGTGGGGGAGGGGTTTTCGGGGTGGGGGATGGGCAGGGGGTTGGGGGAAGGGTGATGGGTGGGGGAGGGGCCTCAGCTGGTGTAGCCAGGGTGACCAGAGGGGAAACTGAGGCACGACCAACACCTTATCAAGGGCTGGTCGGGGGGGTGTCCAGGGGTGGGTGGGGGATGAGGTTTTTGGGGTGGGGGATGGGTGGAGGGTGGGGGAAGTGGGACGGGTGGGTGAGGTGCCTCAGCTGATGTAGCCAGTTTAGATGAGAGGGGAAACTGAGGCACGACCAACACCTTATCAAGGGCTGGTGGGGGGGGGTCAGGGGTGGATGGGGGTGGGTGGGGGATGAGGTTTTTGGGGTGGGGGATGGGTGGAGGGTGGGGGAAGTGGGACGGGTGGGTGAGGGGGCCTCAGCTGATGTAGCCAGGGTGATCAGAGGGGAAACTGAGGCACGACCAACACTTCATCAAGGGCCAAGGGTTGGTCGAGGGGAGGTGGGGGTCCAGGGGTGGGGGGAGGGGATTTGAAGGGGGGGGGGGGTCCTGGGGGCAGGGGGTGGGGGAGGGTCCTCAGCTGATGTAGCCAGTTTAGATGAGAGGGGAAACTGAGGCACGACCAAGGTCCAAGGGTTGGTTGGGGGGTGGGGGTGGGGGTCCAGGGGTGAGGGTGGGGGAGGGGATTTGAAGGGTGGGGGAGGGGCCCTCAGCTGATGTAGACGCGGTGGAAGTCGTGGGCGCCGAAGGCGGCGTTGCACTTGGGGCACTTGCGCTGCCGCGTGTCGTAGCGGCTGCGGACGCACTCGAAGCAGAAGACGTGGAAGCATTTGGTCAGCACCGCGTCCTTCCGCCGCGTGTTGCAGCACGGGCAGGTCAGCCGGGCCTGGGGGGGGGGACACACACAGCCCCGGGGGGAGAGGTTTAGGGGGGAAGGAACCCACCCAAGGGCCTCCTGACCCACACAAGGGCCGCCAGGCCTCAGCCAGGGGCCTCCAGGCCTCAGCCAGGGGCCGCCAGCCCCACCCTAGGGCCTCCTGACTCACCCAAGGGCTGCCAGGCCTCATCCAAGGGCTTCCAGGCATCAACCAGGGGCCTTCAATGGAGGCCAAAAACCTCCAGGCCTCGCCTAAAGGCCTCCAGGCCTCATCCAAGGGCCTCCTGACCAACCCAAGGGCCTCCAGGCTCCATCCAGGGTCGTCCAGCCCCACCCAAGGGCCTCCTGACTCACCCAAGGGCTGCCAGGCCTCATCCAAGGGCCCCCAGGCCTCAACCAGGGGCCTTCAATGGAGGCCAAAACCTCCAGGCCTCGCCTAAAGGCCTCCAGGCCTCATCCAAGGGCCTATCAAGCCCACCCAAGGGCCGCCAGGCCTCAACCAGGGGCCTCCAATGGAGGCCAAAGATGTCCAGGCCTCGCCTAAAGGCCTCCAGGCCTCATCCAAGGGCCTCCTGACCAACCCAAGGGCCTCCAGTCCCACCCTAGGGCCACCAGGCCTCATCCAAGGGCCTCCAGGCCTCAACCAGGGGCCTCCAATGGAGGCCAAAGACCTCCAGGCCTCACCTTAAGGCCTACAAGGGCCTATCAAGCCCACCCAGGGGCCTCCAATGGAGGCCAAAGACCTCCAGGCCTCAACCAGGGGCCTCCAGCCCCACCCAAGGGCCTATCAAGCCCATCCAAGGTCCTCCAGGCCCCACCCAGGGGCCTCCAGATCCACCCAGGGGCCTCCAGGCCTCACCCAAAGGCCTATAGGACTCATCCAAGGGCCTCCAGACCCACCCAAGAGCCTCCAGGCCTCAACAAGGAGCCTCCAATGGAGGCCGAAGACCTCCAGGCCTCACCTAAAGGCCTCTAGGCCCCACCCAAGGGCCTATCAAGCCTACCCAGGGGCCTCCAACGGAGGCCAAGGTCCTCCAGGCCCCACTCAAGGTCTTCCAGACCCCAGCCAGAGGCCTCCAACGGAGGCCAAGGTCCTTCAGGCCCCACCCAAAGGCCTCTCAAGCCCACCCAAGGTCCTCCAGGCCTCACGCCGAGTCCTCCAGGCCCCCCTTAAGTCCTCCAGCCCCGGCCCCGTACCCGATACTCCTTGATCTCCTCTTGCAGGATCTGGTCGGCGTCAGCGTAGACCTCCACCTTCCGCTGCTTCTCCAGCTTTCGCCGCAGCCGCGACAGCTCCTCCTGGGGGGTGGGGTGAGGGGGGTGACACTGACCCATAGGGACCCCCCCAAACCCCCTCGGGATCCCACCACAAACCCCCATCCTCCCCCCAGCCCCACCACGGGTCCCCAGAACCCAACAGGACCCAAGAGAACCCAAATGGAACCTAACGGGTCCCTCAACCCACTCCCACCATGGAGGCACCAGGAGGTCCTGGAGGTCATCAAAGACCCCCCCCAACCCCACCCAAAATCCATGGGTCCCACCCCACAGACCCCCCAGTCTCCAGAACCCAAGAGAACCCAACAGGACCCAAGAGAACCCAATGGAACCCAACGGGTTCCTCAACCCTCCCCCACCATAGGGGAGATCTTCAAAGACCATCCCCCACCCAAAATCCATGGGCCCCACCCCACAGACCCCCCAGAGACCCACCAAAGGTCCCCAGAACCCAAGAGAACCCAAGAGAACCCAAGAGAACCCAAAGGAACCCAACAGAACCCAAAGGAACCCAGGAGAACCCAAGGGAACCCAAGAGAACCCAATGGGCTCCTCAACCCGCCCCCACCATAGGGTGGTCCTGGAGGTCCTCCAAGACCCCCCACCCTACCCAAACCCCCCAGGACCCCTCGTGGGTCCCACCCCATGGATCCCCCAGTCCCCAGAACCCAAGAGAACCCAAAGGAACCCAAGAGAACCCAATGGAACCCAAGAGAACCCAAGGGAACCCAATGGGCTCCTCAACCCATCCCCACCAGAGGGTGGTCCTGGAGGTCCTGGAGATCTTCAAAGACCACCCCCCACCCAAAATCCATGGGCCCCACCCCATAGACCCCCCAGAGACCCACCAAAGGTCCCCAAAACCCAAAAGAACCCAAGAGAACCCAAGAGAACCCAAAGGAATCCAAGAGAACCCAATGGAACCCAAGAGAACCCAATGGAACCCAACAGGCTCCTCAACCTGCCCCCACCATAGGGTGGTCCTGGAGGTCCTCCAAGACCCCCACCCCCCAACCCCCCCCAGGTCCCACCTGTGCCCTCTTGAGGCTGAGGGACTCCTTCTCCTTGGCCGCCCGGTTCTCAGCGGCGCAGGCCTGGAGCTCCCTCAGCCTCCCCTGGACGTGCTCCCCTTGGGCGCGAAGGTCTTCAGCCAACTGGGCGGCCTCCACCGCCTGGGGACAGAGAGGGGGGTTGGGGGGGGTGAAGGTGGGTTTGTGGGGGTCCCACCGACCCCCCACCCCCCACCAGAAGGGCGCCCACCTTGCGCTTGTTGAGCTCCAGGGCCTGGGAGCGCAGGGCCAGCTCCTTCTCCACGGCGGCCAAGCTGCTCTGGAGACCCCGCTCCTTCTCCTCCAGCTTCTGCACCACCAGCAGCTGGGCATCCACCTTTGGGGGGGGCAGGGAGGGGGTTGGGGGGGGTAGGAAGGGAGTTGGGGGGTAGGAAGGGGGTTGGGGGGGTAGGAAGGGGGTTGGGGGGTAGGAAGGAGGTTGGGGGGTAGAAAGGGAGTTGGGGGGTAGGAAGGGGGTTGGGGGGTAGGATGGGAGTTGGGGGGGTAGGAAGGGGATTGAGGGGGTAGGATGGGAGTTGGGGGGTGGGAAGGGAGTTGGGGGGAAGGAAGGGGGTTGGAGAGGGTAGGAAGGGGATTGGGGGGTGGGAAGGGAGTTGGGGGGTGGGAAGGGGATGGGGGGTAGGAAGAGGGAAGAAAGGGGGATGGGGGGGTAGGATGGGAGTTGGGGGGAAGGAAGGGGGTTGGGGGGGTAGGAAGGGGGTTGGGGGGTAGGATGGGAGTTGGGGGGGTAGGAAGGGGGTTGGGTTCCTCCTGGGCACCTGAAGATCTGGGTCCCACCCCCCAGCCCCCCTGGAGACCCCCGGGGGTCCCACCTGCGCCTGGAGGGGCAGGACCTGCTCGGCCTCCTCCTCCTCCTCCTCCTCCTCCTCCCTTGGGTTCCTCCTTCTCCTTCTCCTTCCTCCCCCTCCTCCTCCTCCTTCTCCCTTGGGTTCCTCCCACTCCATCTCCCTCCTCAACCTACCCCAGACCCCCCACCCCCCCGGAGCCCCCCGGAGCCCCCCCGGAGCCCCCACCTTCGCCTTGAGGGCCAGGACCTGCTCGGCCAGCTCGTCCTTCTCCTCCTGTTCCTCCCTTGGGTTCCTCCTCCTTCTCCTCCTCCTCCTCCTTCTCCTCCTCCTCCTCCTTCTCCTCCTCCTCCTACCTTGTGTTTCTCCTCCTCCTCCTCCTCCTCCCTTGGGTTCCTCCTCCTTCTCCTCCTCCTCCTCCTCCCTTTTGTTTCTCCTCCTCCTTCTCCTCCTCCTCCTCCCTTGGGTTCCTCCTCCTTCTCCTCCTCCTCCTTCTCCTCCTCCTCCTTCTCTTTCTCCTCCTCCTCCTCCTCCTCCCTTGGGTTCCTCCTCCTTCTCCTCCTCCTCCTTCTCCTCCTCCTCCTCCTCCCTTGTGTTTCTCCTCCTCCTCCTCCTTCTCTCTTGGGTTCCTCCTCCTCCTCTTCTCCTCCTCCTCCTCCCTTGTGTTTCTCCTCCTCCTTCTCCTCCTCCTCCTCCCTTGGGTTCCTCCTCCTTCTCCCTTGGGTTCCTCCCACCCCATCCCCCTCCCCACCCCCCGTAGCCCCCCCCGGAGCCCCCACCTGCGCCTTGAGGGCCAGGACCTGCTCGGCCAGCTCGTCCTTCTCCTCCTGCTCCTCCCTTGGGTTCCTCCTCCTTCTCCTCCTCCTCCTCCTTCTCCTCCTTCTCCCTTGGGTTCCTCCTCCTCCTTCTCCTCCTCCTCCTACCTTGTGTTTCTCCTCCTCCTCCTCCTTCTCCCTTGGGTTCCTCCTCCTCCTCCCTTGGGTTCCTCCTCCTTCTCCCTTGGGTTCCTCCTCCTCCTCCTTCTCCTCCTTCTCCTCCTCCTCCTACCTTGAGTTCCTTCTCCTCCTCCTCCTCCTCCTCCCTTGGGTTCCTCCTCCTTCTCCTCCTCCTCCTTCTCCTCCTCCTCCTTCTCCCTTGGGTTCCTCCTCCTTCTCCTCCTCCTCCTCCCTTGGGTTCCTCCTCTTCCTCCCTTGGGTTCCTCCCACCCCATCCCCCCCCCACCCCCCGTAGCCCCCCCCCGGAGCCCCCACCTGCGCCTTGAGGGCCAGGACCTGCTCGGCCAGCTCGTCCTTCTCCTCCTGTTCCTCCCTTGGGTTCCTCCTCCTTCTCCTCCTCCTCCTCCTTCTCCTCCTCCTCCTCCTACCTTGTGTTTCTCCTCCTCCTCCTCCTTCTCCCTTGGGTTCCTCCTCCCTTGGGTTCCTCCTCCTTCTCCCTTGGGTTCCTCCTCCTCCTCCTTCTCCTCCTTCTCCTCCTCCTCCTACCTTGAGTTCCTTCTCCTCCTCCTCCTCCTCCTCCCTTGGGTTCCTCCTCCTTCTCCTCCTCCTCCTCCCTTGGGTTCCTCCCACCGCATCCCCCCCACCCCCCCGTAGCCCCCCCCCCCGGAGCCCCCACCTGCGCCTTGAGGGCCAGGACCTGCTCGGCCAGCTCGTCCTTCTCCTCCCTGAGCAGCTTGTGGATCTGGTTGGCCTTGATGCGCTCCGACATCAGCTTGAAGTTGGCGTCGTCCTTCTCGCGCAGCTGCTGCAGCAGCCGCAGGTTCTGCTCCTGCATGTCCTCGAAGGCCTGTCCCGTCACGTCCATCTCCGACAGCAGCGCCTCCTCCTCCTGGGGGGCAGGGGGGGGGGAGGGAGGGGGGCACAGGGGAGGGGGACATCGTGGGGGAGGGGGATGGGGAGGGGGAGAAGTGACATCGTGGGAAGAAGTGACATCATGGGGGAGGGACCCCTGCTGCCCCCCCCCGGGGTCCCCCGTGGTCACCTTGTGGGGTCCCCTGCTGGTATCCCCCTGAGGTCGTCCCCCTCCCCCCCCACCCCCGAGGTCACCCCTGTTGTCCCCCCCGAGGTCACCCTGTGGGGTTCCCCTGAGGTGTGCCCCCCCGCCCCCCTGGGGTCCCCCTGCTGTTCCCCCCGAAGTCACCCTGTGGGGTGCCCCCAAGGTGTCCCCCCCGGGGTCCCCCCGCTGTCCCCCTCCAAGGTCCCCCCGCTGTCCCCCCCTGAAGTCACCCTGTGCAGTCCCCCCAAGGTGTCCCCCCTGTCCCCCTGGGGTCCCCCCACTGTCCCCCCCCCGAGGTCCCCCCTGCTGTCCGCCCCCGGCGTCCCCCTCTGCCCCTCCCGAGGTCACCCTGTGGGGTCCCCCTAAGGTGTCCCCCCCGTCCCCCTGGGGTCCCCCTGCTGCCCCCCCCCCGAGGTCCCCCTGTAGGGTCCCCCCCCCGATGTCCCCTAATGGGGTCCCACCGAGGTCCCCCCCGCTGCCCCCCCCCCCCACGTCCCCCTCCCTGCCCCCCTGGGGTCCTCCCACTGTCCTCCCCCAAGGTCCCCCTGTGGGGTCCCCCCACTGCCCCCTCCCGAGGTCCTCCCCGAGGTCCCCCTGCTGGGGTCCCCCTAAGGTGTCCCCCCGTCCCCCTGGGGTCCCCCTGCTGCCCCCCCGAGGTCCCCCTCTAGGGTCCCCCCTCATGTCCCCCAATGGGGTCCCACTGAGGTCCCCCCCCCGCTGTCCCCCCCTGTCCCCCTGGTGTCCCCCCACTGCCCTGCCCCCGATGTCCCCCCCCCACTGTCTCCCTGGGGTCCCCCCGCTGCCCCCCCCCCCGAGGTTCCCCCCCCGTTGTCCCCCCCGCCCTGGGGTGCCCCCCCGGGGTCCCCCCCCTTTCCCCCCACCTGCTTGGTGGCGGCCAGGCGGCGCTGCAGCAGCTCGATCTGCTCCTCGGCCGCGCGCAGGCGCCGCAGCGCCTCCTCGTCCGCCAGCTTCTTGCTCTCGCGCCGCTCGCGCTCCTCCAGCTCCCGCGCCCGCGCACGCAGCTCCTCCAGCTGGGCGGGCAGCGGCCTTAGCGGCGCCTCACACGCCCCAACGCCGCCCTAGCCTGTCCCTAGTGTGCCCTTAGCGTGCCCTTAGGGTGCCCTTAGCATGTCCTTAGCATGCCCTTAGTGTGTCCTTAGCATGCCCTTAGTGTGCCCTTAGCATGTCCTTAATGTGTCCTTAGCATGTCCTTAGCATGCCCTTAGTGTGTCCTTAGCATGTCCTTAGTGTGCCCTTAGCATGTCCTTAATGTACCCTTAGCATGTCCTTAGCATGCCCTTAGTGTGTCCTTAGCATGTCCTTAGCATGCCCTTAGCATGTCCTTAACATGTCCTTAGTGTGCCCTTACCATGCCCATAGCATGTCCCTAGCATGTCCTTAGTGCACCCTTAGTGTGTCCCTAGCACACCCTTAGTGTGCCCTTAGCATGTCCTTAATGTACCCTTAGCATGTCCTTAGCATGCCCTTAGTGTGCCCTTAGCATGTCCTTAATGTGTCCTTAGCATGTCCTTAGCATGCCCTTAGTGTGCCCTTAGCATGTCCTTAATGTACCCTTAGCATGTCCTTAGCATGCCCTTAGTGTGCCCTTAGCATGTCCTTAATGTACCCTTAGCATGTCCTTAGCATGCCCTTAGTGTGCCCTTAGCATGTCCTTAATGTACCCTTAGCATGTCCTTAGCATGCCCTTAGTGTGCCCTTAGCATGTCCTTAATGTGTCCTTAGCATGTCCTTAGCATGCCCTTAGTGTGTCCTTAGCATGTCCTTAGTGTGCCCTTAGCATGTCCTTAGCATGTCCTTAGTGTGCCCTTAGCATGTCCTTAATGTACCCTTAGCATGTCCTTAGCATGCCCTTAGCGTGTCCTTAGCATGTCCTTAGCATGCCCTTAGTGTGCCCTTACCATGCCCATAGCATGTCCCTAGCATGTCCTTAGTGCACCCTTAGTGTGTCCCTAGCACACCCTTAGTGTGCCCGTAGCATGTCTTAAGCGTGTCCTTAGCATGTCCTTAGCATGTTAGCATGTCCGTAGCACGTCGTTAGGATGTCGGCATGCCGTTGGCATGTCATTAGCATGTTGTTAACATGTCATTAGCATGTCAGCATGTCATTGGCACGTCACTAGCACGTCGTTAGGATGTCGGCATGCCGTTGGCATGTCGTTAGCATGTCATTAGGCCATTGGCATGTCATTAGCATGACGTTAACATGTCATTAGCATGTCAGCATGCTGTTAGCATGTCACTAGCATATCACTAGCGTGTTGTTAGCATGTCGGCATGTTGTTAGCATGTCGTTAGCATGTCATTAGCATGACATTAGCATGTCACTAGCATGTCAGCATGCCGTTGGTACGTCACTAGCATGTTGTTAGCATGTTGGCATGCCGTTGGCATGTTGTTAGCATGTCATTAGCATGTCATTATGCCGTTGGCACACCACTAGCATGTCATTACCATGTCAGCATGTCACTAGCATATTGTTAACCTGTTGTCATGTCACTAGCATGTCGTTAGCATGTCGTTAGCATGTGGTTATGCCGTTGGCATGTCATTAGCATGTCACTAGCATGTCGTTAGCATGTCACTAGCATGTCGTTAGCTTGTCAGCATGCCATTGCCATGTCATTAGCATGTGGTTATGCCATTGGCGTGTCGTTGGCATGTCACTAGCATGTCGTTAACATGTTAGCATGTCAGCATGCCGTTGGCATGTCGTTAGCATGTCGTTAGCATGTGGTTATGCCATTGGCATGTCATTAGCATGTCGTTAGCATGTGGTTATGCCGTTAGCATGTCGTTAGCATGTGGTTATGCCATTGGCATGTCATTAGCATGTCGTTAGCATGTGGTTATGCCGTTGGCATGTCACTAGCATGTCGTTAGCATGTGGTTATGCCGTTGCCATGTCGTTGGCATGTCGTTAGCATGTCGTTAGCATGTGGTTATGCCGTTGCCATGTCGTTGGCATGTCGTTAGCATGTCGTTAGCATGTGGTTATGCCGTTGGCATGTCATTAGCATGTCGTTAGCATGTGGTTATGCCATTGGCATGTCATTAGCATGTCGTTAGCATGTGGTTATGCCGTTGGCATGTCACTAGCATGTCGTTAGCATGTGGTTATGCCATTGGCATGTCACTAGCATGTCGTTAGCATGTGGTTATGCCGTTGCCATGTCGTTGGCATGTCGTTGGCATGTCGTTGGCATGTCGTTAGCATGTCGTTAGCATGTGATTAGCATGTGATTAGCGTGTCATTAGCGTGCCCACCTCGGCCTTGCTCTTCCTCTCGGCCGCCATGAGCTGCACCTTGTCCCGCTGCTCCTTGGGCGCCGACTTGTACATGTCCAGCAGCAGCTTCATCTCCTTCTGGCTCTCCTGGGCCTTCCTGCCACGCCCCCTCATTAGCATACCATCTGCATGGACACGCCCCCTCCCACAGCACCCCCTCCCAGCCCCGTCTGCCCTGCCACGCCCCCTCATTAGCATACAATCTGCATGGACACGCCCCCTCCCAGCCCCGTCCTCCCTGCCACGCCCCCTCATTAGCATATCATCTGCATGGGCACGCCCCCTCCCGCCGCACCCCCTCCCAGCCCCGTCCTCCCTGCCACGCCCCCTCATTAGCATATCATCTGCATGGGCACGCCCCTCCCGCCGCACCCCCTCCCAGCCCCGTCCTCCCTGCCACGCCCCCTCATTAGCATATCATCTGCATGGACACGCCCCCTCCCACAGCACCCCCTCCCAGCCCCGTCCTTCCTGCCACGCCCCCTCATTAGCATACCATCTGCGTGGCCACGCCCCCTCCCTTCCTGTCACGCCCCCTCATTAGCATATCATCTGCATGGCCATGCCCCCTCATTAGCATCCCACCTGAATGGCCACGCCCCCTCCCAACTCCACCCTTCCTGCCACGCCCCCTCATTAGCATATCATCTGCATGGCCATGCCCCCTCATTAGCATCCCACCTGAATGGCCACGTCCCCTCCCAGCCCCACCCTTCCTGCCACGCCCCCTCATTAGCATTCCATCTGCATGACCACGCCCCCTCATTAGCATAACACGTGCGTGGCCACGCCCCCTCCTGCCCCCACGCCGTCATTAGCACCCCCAATTCCACCCCCCCCCCAGACCCCCAATTCCCCCCCCCCAAGACCCCCAACCTCCCCCTCAGCACCCCCAATTTCCCCCCAGACCCCCAATTCCCCCCAAGACCCCCACCCCCACCCCAGACCTCCAATTCCCCCCCCAAGAGACCCTCACCCCCCAAAATTTCCCCCCCATGACCCCCACCCCCTAAATTCCCCCCTCCCCAGGACCCCCAATCCCCCCCCCCCAGACCTCCAATTCCCCCCCAAGACCCCCAACACCCCCTCCTAGACCCCCAATTCCCCCCCCCAAGAACACCCCCCACCCCAAATACCCCCCCCAGGACCCCCAACCCCCCTTCTAGACCCCCAATTCCCCCCCCAAGAACAACCCCCACCCCAAATTCCCCCTCCAGGACCCCCAACCCCCCCCAGACCTCCAATTCCCCCCTCAAGAGACCCCCACCCCGCCCAATTCCCCCCCCAAGACCCCCACCCCCCAAATTTCCCCCCCAAGGACCCCCCAACCCCCCTCCTAGACCCCCAATTCCCCCTCCCAAGACCCCCACCCCCCAAATTTCCCCCCCAGCACCCCCAATCCCCTCCCCCAAGACCCACAAATCCCCCCCAAGACCCCCCCCCCCCCAAAATCCCCCCCCTCACTTGAGCTCCCCCGCAGCTGCTTCAGGACCTCGGAATCCTTCTTCTTGGGCTCTTCGGGGGGGGGGGGGCCCCCCTGCCCCTCCCCCCGCCCCTCCCCCCCCCCTTTGGGCCGTTCCCGCAGCCGCTCCCTCTCCGACCCCCCCCCCCGGGAGGCTCCGGGTCTGGGGGGGGAGGGGTTTGAGGGGGGGTCCCCCTAAATTGGCTTCTTTGGGGCGGGGAGGGGGCGGGGGGCTGTAGGGTGGGGGTAGGGGTGGGGGTGGGGGGGTTGGGGTGGAGGGGGGGCTCCTCTTCCTCGGGGGGGGGGCGGCGGGGTTGGGGGGTGGGGGGAGGGGCGGTGGAGGCCGGGGTGGTTTCGGGGGGGTGGGGGTTGGGGGTGGGTCCCGGCGGGGTTCGGAAGGGGGGAGGGACCCCCCCCCCGGCAGCTTCCTCTTCCTTGGGGGGGCGGCGGGGGAGGGGTCTTCGGGGGGGGAGGGGCGGTGGAGGTGGAGGGGGGTGGGGGGTGGGGGGCGGAGCCGGGGGCGGAGGGGGCGGCGCTGGCCTGGAGACGGAGCTGGGGGAGGGGGAAGGGGGGAGGGTCAGGGGGCGGGGCTTTGGAGACAGGCCCCGCCCCCTCCCAGGCCCCGCCCACCCACGCCCTGCCTCTCAAAAGGGGGGGGGAGGGGGGCACAACACTCCCCTTCCCCCCCCCCAAAAGGGCCTCAGCCCTTCCTGGCTCCAAGCCACGCCCCCTCTGCTGCAAGCCACGCCCCCTTCCCAAGCCACACCCTCAAGCCACGCCCCCTCCCCAAGCCACGCCCCCTCCCAGCCCTGATAGACCCAGTCCCCATCCCCTCCAAGCCCCTCCCCCTCCCCAAACCCCACCCCCTGGACCCAAGCCCCTCCCCCCAGACCCAAGCCACGCCCCCTCCCTGCAAACCACGCCCCTCCCCGCTAGCCACGCCCCCTCCCAGCCCTGATAGACCCAGTCCCCCGCCCCTCCAGCCCCCTTCCCATCCCGTCTCCCCTTCCCCAAGCCCCTCCCCCTCCCCAAACCCCGCCCCCTGGACCTAAGCCCCGCCCCCTCCCTGCAAGCCACGCCCCCCCCCGCCCTGATACTCACAGTCCCCATCCCCTCCAAGCCCCTTCCCCAAGCCCCTCCCCCTCCCCAAACCCCGCCCCCAGGACCCAAGCCCCTCCCCCCAGACCCAAGCCCCGCCCCCTCCCCACAAGCCACGCCCCCTCCCAGCCCTGATACTCCCAGTCCCCATCCCCCATCCCCTCCATCCCCCCTCCCCATCCCTTCCCCCTTCCCCAAGCCCCTCCCCCTCCACAAACCCCGCCCCCTGGACCCAAGCCCCTCCCACCAGACCCAAGCCCCGCCCCTCCCCGCTAGCCACGCCCCCTCCCAGCCCTGATACTCCCAGTCCCCAGCCCCTCCATCCCCCTCCCCATCCCTTCCCCCTTTCTCCAAGTCCCCCCCCACCCCAAACCCCGCCCCCTGGACCCAAGCCCCGCCCCCCAGACCCAAGCCCCGCCCCTCCCCCGCCCCCAGGCCCCTCCCCCTCACCTTCCCAGCCTCGGCCTGGACCTCCCTGAGCTTCCTCTTGTAGCGCTGGACGTCGCCCTTGAGCTGGTGGTTGTGGTTCTGGAGGCTGCTGATCAGGTGCCGCATCTCCCGGTTGATGGGGCCTGAGGGGGCGGGGCCAGGGGGACCAGGGGGCGGGGCTTAATTTGGGGGGACCCCCACACCCCTCTACACACCCCCCAGACCCCGTAACTACGTCTAAGGGGGGTCCCTGAGCTTCAAACTGGGGGGGCGAAGGGGGGTGGGGGAGGGGAGGGGAAGGACCTTCTTGAGGGAAGGGGCAACATGGGGGTCCTGACCCAGCCCCCAACCCCCCAGGGACCACCCAGGGCGCCCCCCAACCCAGCATGAGCAACCCCAGACCACCCTGAAGACCCCCCAAGGCCACCCCAGCCCACCCAGGACCACCCCATCACACCTAGAGGACCACCCACCCCACCATGAAGACCACCCTGAAGACCACCCATCCCACCCTGAAGACCACCCTGAAGACCACCCATCCCACCCTGAAGACCACCCTGAAGACCACCCATCCCACCATGAAGACCACCCTGAAGACCACCCATCCCACCCTGAAGACCACCCTATCCCACCCACCCCATCCCACCCCATCCCACCCTGAAGACCCCCCCCATCCCACCCAGAGGACCACCCATCCCACCCCATCCCACCCAGAAGACCACCCTGAAGACCACTCCATCCCACCATGAAGACCACCCCATCCCACCATGAAGACCACCTCAGACCCCCCCAACCCACCCAGAAGACCACCCAAGGCCACCCCAGCCCATGAAGACCACCCCATCCCACCCAGAAGACCACCCTGAAGACCACTCCATCCCACCATGAAGACCACCCCATCCCACCCAGAGGACCACCCATCCCACCCCATCCCACCATGAAGACCACCCTGAAGACCACCCCAGCCCACCCAGAAGACCACCCAAGGCCACCCAGACCATGAAGACCACCCCATCCCACCCAGAAGACCCCCCCATCCCACCCTGAAGACCACCCACCCCACCATGAAGACCCCCCCATCCCACTCTGAAGACCCCCCATCCCACTCTGAAGACCCCTCCATCCCACCCAGAAGACCACCCCACCCCACCCAGAAGACCCCCTCATCCCACCATGAAGACCCCCCCATCCCACCCTGAAGACCACCCACCCCACCCTGAAGACCCCCCCACCCCACCCTGAAGACCCCCCCATCCCACCCTGAAGACCCCCCCACCCCACCCTGAAGACCCCCCCACCCCACCATGAAGACCCCCCATCCCACCCTGAAGACCACCCATCCCACCCTGAAGACCCCCCCACCCCACCATGAAGACCCCCACCCCACCATGAAGACCCCCCCACCCCACCCTGAAGACCACCCACCCCACCCTGAAGACCACCCACCCCACCATGAAGACCCCCCCACCCCACCATGAAGACCCCCCCCCCACCCTGAAGACCCCCCCACCCCACCCTGAAGACCACCCACCCCACCCTGAAGACCCCCCCACCCCACCCTGAAGACCCCCCCACCCCACCATGAAGACCCCCCCACCCCACCCTGAAGACCACCCATCCCACCCTGAAGACCCCCCCACCCCACCATGAAGACCCCCCCACCCCACCATGAAGACCCCCCCCCCCACCCTGAAGACCCCCCCACCCCACCCTGAAGACCCCCCACCCCACCCCTGAAGACCCCCCCACCCCACGCCCCCACCCCCCCCACCCCACCCTGAAGACCCCCCCACCCCACCCTGAAGACCACCCACCCCACCCTGAAGACCCCCCACCCCACCATGAAGACCACCCACCCCACCCTGAAGACCCCCCCACCCCACCCTGAAGACCACCCACCCCACCCTGAAGACCCCCCACCCCACCATGAAGACCACCCACCCCCCCTGAAGACCCCCCCACCCCCCGCCCCCCACCCCCCCCCCCCACCCCCCCCCCCACCCCACCCCACCCCACCCCCCACCAAGACCCCATCCCCCCCCCCCCCAGGGTAACCCCGCCCCGGTGGGTAGCTCCTCCCCCTCCCCCTCCCCCCATGCCACGCCCCTCCCCCCGATGACGTCACGGCGGCCCCGCCCCCCCGGACCCACCCGCCTGCTCATTGGCCGCCAGGTTCTGCTCGAACTCGATGCGCAGCATCTCGTACTCCTTGCGCACCTGGGCCAGGGTGTCCTCCAGCTGGATCACCTCGGTGCGCAGCCGCTTCTGCACCCCCAGCTCGTCACTCTGGGGGGGCGGGGGGGGCAGGGGGGACAGGGGGGGACAGGGGTTAGGGGGGATGGGGGACAGGAGGGGTTAGGGCCGCCTCTGCACCCCCAGCTCGTCGCTCTGGGGGCAGGGGTCAGGGGGACAGGGGTCAGGGGGACATGGGTTGGGGGGCCATGGGTTGGGGGGATGGGGGGACAGGGGGATGGGATGGGGGGACAGGGGGACATGGGTTGGGGGGACAGGGGGACATGGGACAGGGGGACAGGGGTCAGGGGGGACGGGGGGATGGGGGATAGAGGGGTTAGGGCCGCCTCTGCACCCCCAGCTTGTCACTCTGGGGGGCAGGGGGGACAGGGGGGATAGAGGGGTTAGGGCCGCCTCTGCACCCCCAGCTCGTCGCTCTGGGGGCAGGGGGGACGGGGGGGACAGGGGGGATGGAGGGGTTAGGGCCGCTTCTGCACCCCCAGCTCGTTGCTCTTGGGGGGACAGGGGGGACAGGGGGGATGGAGGGGTTAGGGGGGATGGGGGATAGAGGGGTTAGGGCCGCCTCTGCACCCCCAGCTCGTCGCTCTGGGGGGCAGGGGGGACAGGGGGGGACAGGGGGGACAGGGGGTTAGGGCCGCTTCTGCACCCCCAGCTCGTCACTCTGGGGGGCAGGGGGGGACAGGGGGGACAGGGGTTAGGGGGATGGGGGACAGAGGGGTTAGGGCCGCCTCTGCACCCCCAGCTCGTCACTCTGGGGGGCAGGGGGACAGGGGGGACAGGGGGGACAGGGGTTAGGGCCGCTCTGCACCCCCAGCTCGTCACTCTGGGGGGCAGGGGGGACAGGGGGGGACAGGGGTTAGGGGGGATGGGGGACAGAGGGGTTAGGGCCGCCTCTGCACCCCCAGCTCGTCGCTCTGGGGGGGACGGGGGGGACAGGGGGGATGGAGGGGTTAGGGCCGCCTCTGCACCCCCAGCTCGTCGCTCTGGGGGGGACAGGGGGGACAGGGGGGATGGAGGGGTTAGGGCCGCCTCTGCACCCCCAGCTCGTCGCTCTGGGGGGCAGGGGTCAGGGGGACAGGGGTCAGGGGGACATGGGTTGGGGGGCCATGGGTTGGGGGGATGGGGGGACAGGGGGATGGGATGGGGGGACAGGGGGACATGGGTTGGGGGGACAGGGGGACAGGGGTCGGGGGGACGGGGGGATGGGGGATAGAGGGGTTAGGGCCGCCTCTGCACCCCCAGCTCGTCGCTCTGGGGGGGCAGGGGGGACAGGGGGGACAGGGGGGACAGGGGGATGGAGGGGTTAGGGCCGCCTCTGCACCCCCAGCTCGTCACTCTGGGGGGCAGGGGGGCAGGGGGGACAGGGGGGACAGGGGTTAGGGCCGCCTCTGCACCCCCAGCTCGTCGCTCTGGGGGGGACAGGGGGGACAGGGGGGACAGGGGGATAGAGGGGTTAGGGCCGCCTCTGCACCCCCAGCTCGTCGCTCTGGGGGGACGGGGGGGACAGGGGGGACAGGGGGGATGGAGGGGTTAGGGCCGCCTCTGCACCCCCAGCTCGTCGCTCTGGGGGGGCAGGGGGGACAGGGGGGACAGGGGGGACAGGGGGGACAGGGGGATGGAGGGGTTAGGGCCGCCTCTGCACCCCCAGCTCGTCGCTCTGGGGGGCAGGGGTCAGGGGGACATGGGTTGGGGGGCCATGGGTTGGGGGGATGGGGGACAGGGGATGGGATGGGGGACAGGGGGACATGGGTTGGGGGACAGGGGACATGGGACAGGGGGACAGGGGTCAGGGGGGACGGGGGATGGGGATAGAGGGGTTAGGGCCGCCTCTGCACCCCCAGCTTGTCACTCTGGGGGGGCAGGGGGGACAGGGGGGATAGAGGGGTTAGGGCCGCCTCTGCACCCCCAGCTCGTCGCTCTGGGGGGGCAGGGGGGACGGGGGGGACAGGGGGGATGGAGGGGTTAGGGGGATGGGGGATAGAGGGGTTAGGGCCGCCTCTGCACCCCCAGCTCGTCGCTCTGGGGGGGCAGGGGGGACAGGGGGGGACAGGGGGGACAGGGGTTAGGGCCGCCTCTGCACCCCCAGCTCGTCACTCTGGGGGGGCAGGGGGGACAGGGGGGACAGGGGTTAGGGGGGATGGGGGACAGAGGGGTTAGGGCCGCCTCTGCACCCCCAGCTCGTCACTCTGGGGGGGCAGGGGGGGACAGGGGGGATAGAGGGGTTAGGGCCGCTTCTGCACCCCCAGCTTGTCACTCTGGGGGGCAGGGGGGGGGGGGACAGGGGGGATAGAGGGGTTAGGGCCGCCTCTGCACCCCCAGCTCGTCGCTCTGGGGGGGCAGGGGGGGGACGGGGGGGACAGGGGGGATGGAGGGGTTAGGGCCGCTTCTGCACCCCCAGCTCGTTGCTCTTGGGGGGACAGGGGGGACAGGGGGGATGGAGGGGTTAGGGGGGATGGGGGATAGAGGGGTTAGGGCCGCCTCTGCACCCCCAGCTCGTCGCTCTGGGGGGCAGGGGGGACAGGGGGGACAGGGGGGACAGGGGGATAGGGGTTAGGGCCGCCTCTGCACC
Organism: Hypotaenidia okinawae; assembly: GCA_027925045.1. Classification (NCBI taxonomy): domain Eukaryota; kingdom Metazoa; phylum Chordata; class Aves; order Gruiformes; family Rallidae; genus Hypotaenidia; species Hypotaenidia okinawae. The sequence goes on from BSDF01000039.1 coordinate 230,842, forward strand.
CCCAGCTCGTCACTCTGGGGGGCAGGGGGGACAGGGGGGACAGGGGTTAGGGGGATGGGGGACAGAGGGGTTAGGGCCGCCTCTGCACCCCCAGCTCGTCACTCTGGGGGGGCAGGGGGGACAGGGGGGACAGGGGGGACAGGGGTTAGGGCCGCCTCTGCACCCCCAGCTCGTCACTCTGGGGGGGCAGGGGGGACAGGGGGGACAGGGGTTAGGGGGATGGGGGACAGAGGGGTTAGGGCCGCCTCTGCACCCCCAGCTCGTCGCTCTGGGGGGGACAGGGGGGACAGGGGGGATGGAGGGGTTAGGGCCGCCTCTGCACCCCCAGCTCGTCGCTCTGGGGGGGACAGGGGGGGACAGGGGGGGACAGGGGGGATGGAGGGGTTAGGGCCGCCTCTGCACCCCCAGCTCGTCGCTCTGGGGGGGCAGGGGTCAGGGGGACAGGGGTCAGGGGGGACATGGGTTGGGGGGCCATGGGTTGGGGGGATGGGGGGACAGGGGGATGGGATGGGGGGACAGGGGGACATGGGTTGGGGGGACAGGGGGACAGGGGTCAGGGGGGACGGGGGGGATGGGGGATAGAGGGGTTAGGGCCGCCTCTGCACCCCCAGCTCGTCGCTCTGGGGGGGCAGGGGGGACAGGGGGGACAGGGGGGACAGGGGTTAGGGCCGCCTCTGCACCCCCAGCTCGTCGCTCTGGGGGGGACAGGGGGGCAGGGGGGACAGGGGGGATGGAGGGGTTAGGGCCGCTTCTGCACCCCCAGCTCGTCACTCTGGGGGGCAGGGGGGCAGGGGGGGACAGGGGGGACAGGGGTTAGGGCCGCCTCTGCACCCCCAGCTCGTCGCTCTGGGGGGGACAGGGGGGACAGGGGGGACAGGGGGGATAGAGGGGTTAGGGCCGCCTCTGCACCCCCAGCTCGTCGCTCTGGGGGGACAGGGGGGGACAGGGGGGGACAGGGGGGATGGAGGGGTTAGGGCCGCCTCTGCACCCCCAGCTCGTCGCTCTGGGGGGCAGGGGGGACAGGGGGGACAGGGGGGACAGGGGGGACAGGGGGGATGGAGGGGTTAGGGCCGCCTCTGCACCCCCAGCTCGTCGCTCTGGGGGGGCAGGGGGGGACAGGGTGGGGACAGGGGGGACAGGGGGGATAGAGGGGTTAGGGGGATGGGGGATAGAGGGGTTAGGGCCGCCTCTGCACCCCCAGCTCGTCGCTCTGGGGGGCAGGGGTCAGGGGGGACATGGGTTGGGGGGCCATGGGTTGGGGGGATGGGGGGACAGGGGGATGGGATGGGGGGACAGGGGGACATGGGTTGGGGGGACAGGGGGACAGGGACAGGGGGACAGGGGGACAGGGGTCAGGGGGGACGGGGGGATGGGGGATAGAGGGGTTAGGGCCGCCTCTGCACCCCCAGCTCGTCGCTCTGGGGGGGACAGGGGGGACGGGGGGATGGGGGATAGAGGGGTTAGGGCCGCCTCTGCACCCCCAGCTCGTCGCTCTGGGGGGGGACAGGGGGGACGGGGGTCAGGGGGGACATGGGACAGGGGTTGGGGGGATGGGGGGACAGGGGGAATGGGGGGACAGGGGTTGGGGGGACAGGGGGATACGGGTTGGGGGGACAGGGGTTGGGGGGACAGGGGTTGGGGGGACAGGGGATGGGATGGGGGGACAGGGGGATATGGGTTGGGGGGACAGGGGGATATGGGTTGGGGGGACAGGGGGACATGGATTGGGGGGATGGGGGGATATGGGACAGGGGAGACAGGGGGACATGGGTTGGGGGGACAGGGGGACATGGGACAGGGGGACATGGTTTGGGGGGGACATGGAATTGGGGGGACAAGGATTGTGGGGGACAAGGGTTGGGGGGACAGGGGGATGGGGGGACAGGGGGATATGGAACGGGGGGACATGGGTTGGGGGGACAGGGGTCAGGGGGGACAGGGGGACAGGGGGGATGGGGGGACAGGGGTTGGGGGGACAGGGGGATGAGGGGACGGGGGGACATGGGTTGGGGGGCAGGGGTTGGGGGGACAGGGGTTGGGGGGACATGGATTGGGGGGGACAAGGGTTGGGGGGGACAAGGGTTGGGGGGATGGGGGGACATGGGTTGGGGGGACATGGGTCAGGGGGGACAGGGGGACTGGGGTCAGGGGGACGGGGGGACAGGGGTTGTGGGGGACAGGTTGGGGGAACGGGGGGGACATGGGTTGGGGGGTCAGGGGGACATGGGTTGGGGGGACAAGGGTTGGGGGGACAAGGGTTGGGGGGACAGGGGGACATGGGTTGGGGGGACAAGGGTTGGGGGGACAAGGGTTGGGGGACGGGGGTTGGATGCCACGAGGTCCCATGACCTCCATGACCAGCGTGGAGACCCGGGGACCCCCCAGAACCCTTGGGGACCCCTTGGGGACACCGTGGGGACACCAAGACCTATCTCCAGACCCTCAACACCATGGAGGTGGCCACCTCAGTTGGCCAACGGTTGACCTTGGATGGCCAACGCCTGGATGCCACGAGGTCCCATGACCTCCACGACCAGCGTGGAGCCTTGGGGACCCTCAGGGACACCTTGGGGACCCTTGGGGACACCATGGGGACACCTTGGGGACATTGAGCTCAACCTCCAGACCCTCAACATGATGGGGATGACCACCTCAGTTGGCCAACAGTTGACCTTGGATGGCCAACGCCTGGATGCCACGAGGTCCCACGACCTCCATGACCAGCGTGGAGACCCGGGGACCCCCAGAACCCTTGGGGACACCTTGGGGACCCCTTGGGGACACCAAGACCTATCTCCAGACCCTCAACACCATGGAGGTGGCCACCTCAGTTGGCCAACGGTTGACCTTGGATGGCCAACGCCTGGATGCCACGAGGTCCCATGACCTCCACGACCAGCGTGGAGCCTTGGGGACCCTCAGGGACACCTTGGGGACCCTTGGGGACACCATGGGGACACCTTGGGGACATTGAGCTCAACCTCCAGACCCTCAACATGATGGGGATGACCACCTCAGTTGGCCAACAGTTGACCTTGGATGGCCAACGCCTGGATGCCACGAGGTCCCACGACCTCCATGACCAGCGTGGAGACCCGGGGACCCCCAGAACCCTTGGGGACACCTTGGGGACCCCTTGGGGACACCAAGACCTATCTCCAGACCCTCAACACCATGGAGGTGGCCACCTCAGCTGGCCAACGGTTGACCTTGGATGGCCAACGCCTGGATGCCACGAGGTCCCATGACCTCCACGACCAGCGTGGAGCCTTGGGGACCCTCAGGGACACCTTGGGGACCCTTGGGGACACCATGGGGACACCTTGGGGACATTGAGCTCAACCTCCAGACCCTCAACATGATGGGGATGACCACCTCAGTTGGCCAACAGTTGACCTTGGATGGCCAACGCCTGGATACCACGAGGTCCCATGACCTCCATGACCAGCGTGGAGCCTTGGGGACCCTTGGGGACACCTTGGGGACCCTTGGGGACACCTTGGGGACCCCTTGGGGACACCAAGACCTATCTCCAGACCCTCAACACCATGGAGGTGGCCACCTCAGTTGGCCAACGGTTGACCTTGGATGGCCAACGCCTGGATGCCACGAGGTCCCACGACCTCCACGACCAGCGTGGACCCTTGGGGACCCTGGGGGACCCTGGGGGGCCCCTCGGGGACGTGTCCCCTCACCTCCATGTGCTCGATGTGGCGCAGGTGGCTGTTCTTGGTGGCCAGGAGCAGGGCCCTGGCCTCGTCCAGCTGGGTCTTCACCTGGAGGCTCTCGTGGTAGAGGAGGGAGAACTGGGACTGCAGCACCTTGTACTCCAGGGTCTCCTTCACCGCCTCCTCGGGCAGCGAGCGCAGGGCCACCTGCGGGGACACTGTCACCCCCTGACACCCCCTGGCACCCCCTGGCACCCCCTGGCACCCCACGGCACCCCGGGTCCTCACGTCCCACCATGGCTCCTCCTCAGCCTCCCACGGCCCCAACATCCCCCTGGTGTCCTCAGTGTCCCCATCACCCCCCCTGGTGTCCCCAGTGTCCCCATCACCCCCCCTGGTGTCCCCATCACCCCCCTGGTGTCCCCAACACCCCCTGGTGTCCCCAGTGTCCCCAACACCCCCCTGGTGTCCCCAACACCCCCCTGGTGTCCCCAACACCCCCATGGTGTCCCCTAGTGTCCCCAACACCCCCTGGTGTCCCCAGTGTCCCCAACACCCCCACGATGTCCCCAACACCCCCCTGGTGTCCCCAACATCCCCCTGGTGCCCCCTAGTGTCCCCAACACCCCCCTGGTGTCCCCAGTGTCCCCAACACCCCCCTGGTGTCCCCAACACCCCCATGGTGTCCCCAGTGTCCCCATCACACCCCTGGTGCCCTCCATCAGCCCCCCCTGATGTCCCCAACACCCCCCTGGTGTCCCCAGTGTCCCCAACACCCCCCTGGTGTCCCCATCACCCCCCTGGTGTCCCCAACACCCCCTGGTGTCCCCAGTGTCCCCATCACCCCCCTGGTGTCCCCAACACCCCCCTGGTGTCCCCAGTGTCCCCAACACCCCCCCTGGTGTCCCCAACACCCCCATGGTGTCCCCAGTGTCCCCAACACCCCTGATGCCCTCCCAGACCCCCCACGATGTCCCCAGCACCCCCCTGGTGTCCCCAGTGTCCCCAAGTCCCCAAGACCCCTGCTGCCATCCCAGCATCCCCCTGATGTCCCCAACACCCCCTGGTGTCCCCAGTGTCCCCATCACCCCCTGGTGTCCCCAACACCCCCCTGGTGTCCCCAGTGTCTCCAACACCCCCCTGGTGTCCCCAACACCCCCATGGTGTCCCCAGTGTCCCCAACACCCCTGATGCCCTCCCAGACCCCCCACGATGTCCCCAGCACCCCCCTGGTGTCCCCAGTGTCCCCAAGTCCCCAAGACCCCTGCTGCCATCCCAGCGTCCCCCTGATGTCCCCAACACCTCCCTGGTGTCCCCAGTGTCCCCAACACCCCCCTGGTGTCCCCAACACCCCCATGGTGTCCCCAGTGTCCCCAACACCCCTGATGCCCTCCCAGACCCCCCACGATGTCCCCAGCACCCCCTGGTGTCCCCAGTGTCCCCAACACCCCCTGGTGTCCCCAACTACCATCCCATGGTGTCCCCAGATGTCCCCAACACCCCCCTGGTGTCCCCAGCGTCCCCACGTCCCCCGATGTCCCCAGTGCCCCTGATGCCCCCCAGGTCCCCCCTGTCCCCATGTCCCCCATGTCCCTGATGTCCTCAACACCCCTGATGTCCCCCTGTGGCCCCAACACCCCCCATGTCCCCATGTGCCCCCATGCCCCTGCTGTCCCCCCTCGTCCCCGATGTCCCCCCGTCCCCGACGTCCCCCCGTCCCCGATGTCCCCCCCGTCCCACCTTGAGGCGCTCGCTGTCCCCACGTCCCCCCTGTCCCCCCCCGTCCCCCCCACCCCACCTTGAGGCGCTCGTGCCCGCGCACGGCCTGCTGGAGCTGCCCTGTCCACAGCACCCCCCTGTCCCTGCTGTCCCCCCATGCCCCCCCATGTCCCCCCCATCCCCGATGTCCCCCCCGTCCCCAATGTCCCCTCCCCGTCCCTGATGTCCCCCCCACCCCACCTTGAGGCGCTCGTGCCCGCGCACGGCCTGCTGGAGCTGCCCCGTCCCCAGCACCCCCCATATCCCCATGTCCCCCCATATCCCCATGTCCCCCCATATCCCCATGTCCCCCTGTCCCTGCTGTCCCCCCATGCCCCCCCACGTCCCCCCCGTCCCCCATGTCCCCCCCACCCCACCTTGAGGCGCTCGTGCCCGCGCACGGCCTGCTGGAGCTGCCCCGTCCCCAGCACCCCCCATATCCCCATGTCCCCCCATATCCCCATGTCCCCCCATATCCCCATGTCCCCCTGTCCCTGCTGTCCCCCCATGCCCCCCCACGTCCCCCCCCCGTCCCCCATGTCCCCCCCACCCCACCTTGAGGCGCTCGTGCCCGCGCACGGCCTGCTGGAGCTGCCCCGTCCCCAGCACCCCCCATATCCCCATGTCCCCCCATATCCCCATGTCCCCCCATATCCCCATGTCCCCCTGTCCCTGCTGTCCCCCCATGCCCCCCCACGTCCCCCCCGTCCCCCATGTCCCCCCCACCCCACCTTGAGGCGCTCGTGCCCGCGCACGGCCTGCTGGAGCTGCCCCGTCCCCAGCACCCCCCATATCCCCATGTCCCCCCATATCCCCATGTCCCCCCATATCCCCATGTCCCCCTGTCCCTGCTGTCCCCCCATGCCCCCCCACGTCCCCCCCCGTCCCCCATGTCCCCCCCACCCCACCTTGAGGCGCTCGTGCCCGCGCACGGCCTGCTGGAGCTGCCCCGTCCCCAGCACCCCCCATATCCCCATGTCCCCCCATATCCCCATGTCCCCCCATATCCCCATGTCCCCCTGTCCCTGCTGTCCCCCCATGCCCCCCCACGTCCCCCCCGTCCCCCATGTCCCCCCACCCCACCTTGAGGCGCTCGTGCCCGCGCACGGCCTGCTGGAGCTGCCCCGTCCCCAGCACCCCCCATATCCCCATGTCCCCCCATATCCCCATGTCCCCCCATATCCCCATGTCCCCCTGTCCCTGCTGTCCCCCCATGCCCCCCCACGTCCCCCCCGTCCCCCATGTCCCCCCCACCCCACCTTGAGGCGCTCGTGCCCGCGCACGGCCTGCTGGAGCTGCCCCGTCCCCAGCACCCCCCATATCCCCATGTCCCCCCATATCCCCATGTCCCCCCATATCCCCATGTCCCCCTGTCCCTGCTGTCCCCCCATGCCCCCCCACGTCCCCCCCGTCCCCCATCTGTCCCTGTTGCCCCCCCAGCCCCTTCCGTCCCCCCTCCCCCGGTCCCCTTCATGTCCCCCCCACCCCCCTTGAGGCGCTGCACGCCACGCGCACGCGCCTGCCGTGGAGCTGCCCCGTCCCCAGCACCCCCCATGTCCCCATGTCCCCCCATATCCCCATGTCCCCCCATATCCCCATGTCCCCCTGTCCCTGCTGTCCCCCCATGCCCCCCCACGTCCCCCCCGTCCCCCATGTCCCCCCACCCCACCTTGAGGCGCTCGTGCCCGCGCACGGCCTGCTGGAGCTCCAGCTGCAGCTTCTCCAGCTCGGCCATGCGGCTGTTGGCCAGGTCCTGGTTCCCCTCCAGCTCCGCGTTCAGCATCTCAAACTGACACCCCCAAAATCAGCACCCCCCCTGGGACCCCCCCCAAATCAGCACCCCCCTGGGACACCCCCCAATTCATCATCCCCTGGGACCCCCCCCAAATCAGCACCCCCTGGGACCCCCCCAAATCAGCACCCCCTGGGACACCCCCCAATTCATCATCCCCTGGGACCCCCCCCCCCAAAAGCAGCACCCCCCAAATCATCACCCCCCTGGGACCACCCCCAAAGCAGCACCCCCTGGGACCCACCCCAAATCAGCACCCCCCTGGGACCCCCCCCCCAAAGCAGCACCCCCCAAAGCAGCACCCCTCTGGGACACCCCCCAAAGCAGCACCCCCCTGGGACACCCCCAAATTAGCACCCACATGGGACCCACCCGAATCAACACCCCCATGGGACCCGCGACCCCCAATCAGCACCCCCTGGGACCCCCCCCAATTCATCATCCCCTGGGACCCCCCCAAATCAGCACTCCCCTGGGACCCCCCCCAAATCAGCACACCCCTGGGACCCCCCCAAAGCAGCACCCCCATGGGACCCCCCCAAAGCAACACCCCCGTGGGACCCCCCCCAATCAGCACCCCACAAATCATCACCCCCCTGGGACCCCCCCAAAGCAGCACCCCCCTGGGACCCCCTTTAATCAGCACCCCCTAGGACCCCTCCTCAAATCAGCACCCCATGGGCCCCCCCCAAAGCAGCACCCCTCTGGGATCCCCCCCAAAGCAGCACCCCCTGGGAACCCCCAAAGCAGCACCCCCTGGGAACCCCCCAAATCAGCACCCCCTTGGGACCCCCCCCAATCAGCACCCCCTGGGACCCCCCCCAATTCATCATCCCATGGGACCCCCCCCAAATCAGCACCCCCCTGGGAACCCCCCAAATCAGCACCCCCTTGGGACCCCCCCAAATCAGCACACCCCTGGGACCCCCCCAAAGCAGCACCCCCATGAGACCCCCCCCAAATCAGCACCCCTGGGACCCCCCCCAAAGCAGCACCCCCATGAGACCCCCCCCAAAGCAGCACCCCTGGGACCCCCCCCAAAGCAGCACCCCCTGGGAACCCCCCAAATCAGCACCCCCTTGGGACCCCCATCAAATCAGCACACCCCTGGGACCCCCCAAAGCAGCACCCCCATGAGACCCCCCCCAAATCAGCACACCCCTGGGACCCCCCCAAAGCAGCACCCCCATGAGACCCCCCCCAAATCAGCACCCCTGCGACCCCCCCCAAAGCAGCACCCCCCTGGGAACCCCCCAAATCAGCACCCCCTTGGGACCCCCCCCAAAGCAGCACCCCTGGGACCCCCCCCAAATCAGCACCCCTGCGACCCCCCCCAAAGCAGCACCCCCCTGGGAACCCCCCCAAATCAGCACCCCTGGGATCCCCCCCAAAGCAGCACCCCCTGGGAACCCCCCAAAGCAACACCCCTCTGGGGCCCCCCCCAAATCAGCACCCCCTGGGACTCCCCCCAAATCAGCACCCTTGGGAACCCCCTGGAATCAACACCCCCCTGGGACCCCCCCGAATCAGCACCCCCCTGGGACCCCCCCCAACTCACCATCCCCTGGGACCCCCCCCAAATCAGCACCCACCTGGGACCCCCCCAAATCAGCACCCCCTGGGAACCCCCCCAATCAACACCCCCCCACTGGGGACCCCCCCAAATCCCCCCCCAGGACCCCCCCAAATACCCCCCCCAGGGTCCATCACCCCCCCAGGACCCCCCAAATCCCCCCCAGGGTCCATAGCCCCTCCCAGGACCCCCCCAAATCCCCCCCAGGGTCCATAACCCCCCCCAGGACCCCCCAAATCCCCCCCAGGACCCATAGCCCCTCCCAGGACCCCCCCAAATCCCCCCCAGGGTCCATAGCCCCTCCCAGGACCCCCCAAATCCCCCCCCAGGGTCCATCACCCCCCCAGGACCCCCCAAATCCCCCCCCAGGGTCCATAGCCCCTCCCAGGACCCCCCCAAATCCCCCCCAGGGTCCATAACCCCCCCCAGGACCCCCCCAAATCCCCCCCCAGGGTCCATAACCCCCCCCAGGACCCCCCAAATCCCCCCCAGGACCCATAGCCCCTCCCAGGACCCCCCCAAATCCCCCCCCAGGGTCCATAACCTCCCCCAGGACCCCCCAAATCCCCCCCAGGACCCATAGCCCCTCCCAGGACCCCCCCAAATCCCCCCCAGGGTCCATCACCCCCCAGGACCCCCCAAATCCCCCCCAGGGTCCATAGCCCCTCCCAGGACCCCCCAAATCCCCCCCCAGGGTCCATACCTCCCCCAGGACCCCCCAAATCCCCCCCGGGTCCATAGCCCCTCCCAGGACCCCACCAATTCCGCACGCCGAGGGTCGATCTGTCCCCCCTGGAACCCCCGGAGCCCTGCCGGAGCCGTAGGAGCCGGAGGACCAACTGGGGATCACGCGCGGAGGGGGACCCCAGAGTCACCTCCCGGGACCCACCAAGTCCACCCCAGGGCCACCCCAGGCCCACCAAGGGCCACCCAGGGCCACCAAGGGTCACCATGACCACCCAAGGGCCACCCAAGGGCCACTCAGGGTCTATCAGCCACCTCCAAGGGTCACTATGATCCCCCCAAGGGCACCCCCCAGGGCCACCCAAGGGCCACCCAAGGGCCACCATGACCACCCAAGGACGCCCAAGGCCACCCAAGGACCCATAGCCCCTACCAGGACCACCCAAATCCCCCCAAGGGTACCATGACCCCCCAAGGACCACCATGATCCACCCAGGACCACCATGGCCCTCCCAGGACCACCCATGACCACCCAGGGTCCATAGCCCATCCCAGGACCACCCAAGTCCACCCCAGGGTCCATCACCCCAGGACCCCCAAATCCCCCCAGGGTCCAAGCCCCTCCAGGACCACCCATGACCACCCAGGGTCCAACCCCCAGGACCCCATCCCCAAGGGCCACCTCCCCATGACCACCCAAGGGCGCCCAAGGTCCATCCCATCAGGACCACCCAAGGGCCACCATGACCACCCTGCATGAGGGTGATCTGTCCCCAAGGACCACCCACTGACCACCCATGGAGCCGACCCAAGGCCACCCATGACCACCCAAGGGCACCCAAGGGCCACTCAGGGCCACTCAAGGGCCACCCATGACCACCCATGACCACCCAAGGGCCACCAGGCTATCAGAGCCACCCAAGGGCCACCATGACCACCCAAGGCCACCCATGACCACCCAAGGGTCACCATGACCACCCAAGGGCGCCCAAGGCCACCATGACCACCCAAGGGCCACCATGACCACCCATGGGCACCCAAGGCCACCCAAGGGCCACCATGACCACCCAAGGGCGCCCAAGGCCACCCAAGGGCCACCCAAGGGCCACCCATGACCACCCAAGGGCGCCCAAGGCCACCATGACCACCCAAGGGCCACCATGACCACCCATGACCACCCAAGGGCCACCCATGACCACCCATGACCACCCAAGGCCACCCATGACCACCCAAGGGCACCCAAGGGCTAGCAAAGCCACTCAAGGGCCACCATGACCACCCATGACCACCCAAGGGCCACCCATGACCACCCAAGGGCCACCATGACCACCCAGGGCCCCCAAGGGCACCCAGGGCCCCCAAGGCCACCCCAGCCCCCCGGGTGACCTGCTCGAGCGCCTCGGCCAGGTGCCGGTCGAGCCGGCCCTCGCGCTTGCGCAGCTTGGCGCTGTCCCACTGCAGCCCCTCCAGCGTCGTCCCCATCTCCAGCACCTTGGTCTCCGCCGAGCTGGCCTTGTCCTGCAGCTCCGCCAGCTGGGGGGGGACAGGGGGCACTGGGAGGGACTGGGAGCCACTGGGAGGGGACTGGGGGGCACTGGGAGGGACTGGGAGGGACTGGGAGCACTGGGAGGGGACTGGGATGGACTGGGAGGGACTGGGGAGGGGACTGGGGAGGGGACTGGGAGGAGACTGGGATGAATTGGGAGGGGGCTGGGAAGGGACTGGTGGTCACTGGGAGGGGACTGGGAGGGACTGGGAGGGATTGGGAGGGGACTGGGAGGGGATTGGGAGGGACTGGGGAGGGGACTGGGAGGGGAGTTGGGAGAGGACTGGGAGGGGATTGGAAGGGACTGGGAGGGACTGGGAGGGGATTGGAAGGGACTGGGAGGGGACTGGGAGCACTGGGAAGGACTGGGAGGAGACTGAGATGAATTGGGAGGGGACTGGGAAGGGACTGGTGGTCACTGGGAGGGACTGGGAGGGGACTGGGAGGGGACTGGGAGGCACTGGGAGGGATTGGGAGGGACTGGGAGGGGATTGGAAGGGACTGGGAGGGGGACTGGGAGGGGATTGGTGGTCACTGGGAGGGACTGGGAGGGGACTGGGAGGCACTGGGAGGGGACTGGGAGGGACTGGGGAGGGGATTGGAAGGGATTGGGAGGGACTGGGAGGGGACTGGGAGGGGATTGGGATGGACTGGGGAGGGGGATTGGGAGGGACTGGGAGGGACTGGGAGAGGAGTGGGGGCACTTCTCGCTGACCCTTATCCTCACCAGCAGCTCCCAGTATATCCCACAATCCCCTCCCCAGTCCCCTCCCAGTGCTCCCAGTCCCCTAGTGCCTCCCCCAGTCCCTCCCAGTCCCTCCCAATCCCCTCCCAGTCCCTCCCAATCCCCTCCCAGTCCCTCCCAGTCCCTCCCAGTGCCCCCCCGTCCCTCCCCAGTCCCTCCCAGTGCTCCCAGTACCTCCAGTGACACGCGGTGGTGCTGCTCCTGCAGCTGGAGGTTCAGGTCCTGCAGCCGCCGGTGCTCCCGGAGCAGCTCCCGCAGCAGCGCCCGGCCCGGCTCCCCCAGCTCCCCTGGGGGGGGCATCAGCTGGGACCCCCCCCAGAGACCCCCCCAGGGACCCCCCCTCAGAGACCCCCAGGGACCCCCCCCGGGGACCCCCCAGCTCCCCTGGGGGGGCATCAGCTGGGACCCCCCCCCCAGGGACCCCCCCAGGGACCCCCCCCCCAGAGACCCCCAGGGACCCCCCCCGGGGACCCCCCAGCTCCCCTGGGGGGGCATCAGCTGGGACCCCCCCCCAGGGACCCCCCAGGGACCCCCCTCAGAGACCCCCAGGGACCCCCCGGGACCCCCCTCAGAGACCCCCAGGGACCCCCCCGGGGACCCCCCCAGCTCCCCTGGGGGGGGCATCAGCTGGGACCCCCCCCCAGGGACCCCCCCAGGGACCCCCCTCAGAGACCCCCAGGGACCCCCCCGGGGACCCCCAGCTCCCCTGGCGGGGGGGCATCATGGGGACCCCCCAGGGACCCCCCTCAGAGACCCCCAGGGACCCCCCAGCTCCCCTGGGGGGGGCATCAGCTGGGACCCCCCCCCAGGGACCCCCCCAGGGACCCCCCCCCAGAGACCCCCGGGACCCCCCCAGGGACCCCCCAGCTCCCCGGGGGGGGGGCATCAGCTGGGACCCCCCCAGGGACCCCCCAGGGACCCCCCCAGCTCCCCGGGGGGGGGCATCAGCTGGGACCCCCCCAGGGACCCCCCAGGGACCCCCCTCAGAGACCCCCAGGGACCCCCCCCGGGGATCCCCCCAGCTCCCCTGGCGGGGGGCATCATGTGGGACCCCCCAGGGACCCCCCCTCAGAGACCCCCAGGGACCCCCCAGCTCCCCTGGGGGGGGCATCAGCTGGGACCCCCCCCCAGGGACCCCCCAGGGACCCCCCTCAGAGACCCCCAGGGACCCCCCGGGGACCCCCCTCAGAGACCCCCAGGGACCCCCCCGGGGACCCCCCAGCTCCCCGGGGGGGGCATCAGCTGGGACCCCCCAGGGACCCCCCAGGGACCCCCCTCAGAGACCCCCAGGGACCCCCCCCGGGGACCCCCCAGCTCCCCTGGCGGGGGGGCATCAGGTGGGACCCCCCCAGGGACCCCCAGGGACCCCCCCCACGGACCCCCCTCAGAGACCCCCAGGGACCCCCCAGCTCCCCTGGCGGGGGGGGGCATCAGACGGGACCCCCCAGGGACCCCCACAGCGAAACCCCCTAAGACCCCCCAAAAGCCCCCTAAGGCCCCCCAAAAGCCCCCCAAATCCCCTCAACCCCCCCTAAGACCCCCCCAACCCCCCTAAAGCCCCCTAAGACCCCTCAAAAGCCCCCCAAAACCCCCTAAAGCCCCCCTAAAGCCCCCTAAGCCCCCCCATAAGCCCCCCAAACCCCCCTCAATCCCCCCTAAAGCCCCCTAAGGCCCCCCAAAAGCCCCCTAAGACCCCTGAAAACCCCTCTCAATCCCCCCTAAAGCCCCCTAAGATCCCCCAAAAGCCCCCCAAACCCCCCTCAATCCCCCCTAAAGCCCCCTAAGACCCCCCAAAAGCCCCCCAAAACCCCCTAAAGCCCCCTAAGACCCCCCAAAACCCCCTCAATCCCCCCTAAAGCCCCCTAAGACCCCCCAAAGCCCCCCAAACCCCCCTCAATTCCCCCTAAAGCCCCCAAACCCCCCTCAACCCCCCTAAAGCCCCCTAAGACCCCCCTCAACCCCCCCCAAAGTCCCCCAAACCCCCCTCAACCCCCCTAAAGCCCCCTAAGACCCCCCAAAAGCGCCCCAAACCCCCCTAAGACCCCTGAAAACCCCCCTCAATCCCCCCTAAAGCCACCTAAGGCCCCCCCAAAGCCCCCCAAACCCCCCTCAATCCCCCCTAAAGTCCCCTAAGGCCCCCCAAAAGCCCCCCAAACCCCCCTCAACCCCCCTAAAGCCCCCCAAACCCCCCTCAACCCCCCCCAAACCCCCTCTCAACCCCCCTAAAGGCCCCCAAACCCCCCTCAAGCCCCCCTCAATCCCCCCTAAAGTCCCCTAAGGCCCCCCAAAAGCCCCCCAAACCCCCTCAACCCCCCCAAACCCCCCTCAACCCCCCTAAAGGCCCCCAAACCCCCCTCGAGCCCCCCTCAATCCCCCCTAAAGTCCCCTAAGACCCCCCAAAGCCCCCCAAACCCCCCTCAACCCCCCCCCAAACCCCCCCTCAACCCCCCTAAAGGCCCCCAAACCCCCCTCAAGCCCCCCTCAATCCCCCCTAAAGTCCCCTAAGGCCCCCCAAACCCCCCTCAACCCCCCTAAAGGCCCCCAAACCCCCCTCAAGCCCCCCCAAAAGCCCCTCAAACGGCCCCCAAACCACCCCTTTCCCTCCCCATTTTTGGGGTGCCCCCCCCCCCTCACCTCTGGCGGCCAGGCGCTGCCCCAGGTCGTGGGCCCGGCGCTGGGCCCCCACCAGCCCCTGGACCAGGCGGGCGACGGCGGCGGGGGCGAAGGCGAGGAGGGGGCGCAGGCGCAGCTCCCCTCCTCAGCCCCGCTGCGGCTCAGGGTGGCCACGAAGGAGGCGGCCGCCCCCCCCCCGGCCCCCCCAGGGACCCCCCCCGCTCCTGGGGGGGGTGGAGGAGGAGGAGGAGGAGGAGGAGGAAGAGGAGGGAGGAGGAGGTGGGGGGAGGGGGAGGGGGAGGCGGGGGGGAGGGGGGTTGGGTGGGGGGGCAGCCCAGGGTTCTGTTTTTTGGGGGGGGGGAAGGGGGAGAAAAGGGGGGGGGGGGAGGAGAAGAGAGGGTGAGGGGGTTGCGTGTGCCCCCTCCCCCCCCCCCCAACCCCAATTTAACCCCCCAACAATTGCCACCCCCCCCATTTACCCCGACCCCAATTTGCCCCCCCCCCCAATTTACACCACCCCCCATTTACCCCCAGGACCCCCAATTTGCCCCCCCCCCCAATTTACACCACCCCCCCCCCATTTACCACCAGGACCCTCAATTTGCCCCCTCCCATCTCCCAATTTGCCCCCCCCCAACTTGCCCCCCCCCCTCAATTTACCCCCAGGACCCACAATTTGCCCCCCCCATCTCCCAATTTGCCCCCCCCCCCCCCAATCTACCCCCCTCAATTTACCCCCAGGACCCAATTTACCCCCAGGACCCCCAATTTTCCCCCCCCAAATTTACCCCCAGGACCCCCAATCAACACCCCCCAATTTGCCCCCCCAATTACTACCCCACCCCCTCATCTATACCCCAATTTGCCCCCCTCCCCCCAAATCCCCCCCCAGACCCCAAATGCCCCCCAGACCCCCCCCCCACTCACCCCTCCCCTCGGCCTCAGCGGGGGCGCAGAGGGGGGCTCGGCCCCCTCAGATCGGGGTTCAGGGGGCTCCCCGGGGGGCAGGGGGGGGCCCCCCTCCCCATCGTAGCGACGCAGCAGCGCCTGCACCTCTGTGTCCAGCTAGGGGGGGAACGGGGGGGGGACATGACGGAGGGGGTCGGGGCACCCCAAAATTGGGGGAGAGAGGGAAAGGGGGGTCAGGGGGCCCCAAAATTGAGGGGGAAAGGGAAAGGGGGGGTCAGGGCACCCCAAAATTGAGGGGGGGAAAAGGGGGGGTCAGGGCACCCCAAAATTGAGGGGGAGAGGGAAAGGGGGGTCAGGGGGCCCCAAAATTGAGGGGGGGAAAGGGGGGTCAGGGAGCCCCCCACCTGCCCCCAGAAAGGGTTGACCAGCAGCAGGGGGTTGGGAGGGGGTGTTTTTGGGGTGATTTTGCTGCTTTTCA
The DNA here is from genome assembly GCA_027925045.1 of Hypotaenidia okinawae. Taxonomy (NCBI): domain Eukaryota; kingdom Metazoa; phylum Chordata; class Aves; order Gruiformes; family Rallidae; genus Hypotaenidia; species Hypotaenidia okinawae. The sequence goes on from BSDF01000039.1 coordinate 246,608, forward strand.
GGGGTTTTTGAGGGTTTTTTGGGGGGACAAGGGCGTTTTTTGGGGTGCCCGTTTTCGGGGTGCCCCCCACCTGCCCCCAAAACCAGTTATCCAGCAGCAGGGGGTTTGGGGGGCAATTTCTGGGGTGTTTTTGCTGCTTTTTGGGGATTTTTTGAGGGCTTTTTTTTAAGTTTAGGGTTTTTTTTGGGGGGTTTGGGGGGTTTTTCGGGGTGCCCGTTTTCGGGGTGCCCCCCATCTGTCCCCAAAACCAGTTATCCAGCAGAAGGGGGTTTGGGGGGGTTATTTCTGGTGTGTTTTTGCTGCTTTTGTGGGGTCTTTTTAGGGTTTTTTAAGGGTTTTTAGAGCTTTTTTGGGGTTTTTTGGGGGGTATGGGGGGTTTTTCGGGGTGCCCGTTTTCGGGGTGCCCCCCACCTGCCCCCAAAACCAGTTATCCAGCAGCAGGGGGGTTGGGGGGGTTATTTGTGGTGTGATTTTGCTGCTTTTGGGGTTTTTTTAAAGAGATTTTTGAGGGTTTTTAAGGGTTTTTTTAGGTTTTGGGGGTTTTTTTGGGGGGTTTTGGGGGGTTTTTCGGGGTGCCCGTTTTCGGGGGCCCCCATCTGTCCCCAAAACCAGTTATCCAGCAGAAGGGGGTTTGGGGGGGCTATTTTTGGTGTGTTTTTGCTGCTTTTGGGGGGGTTTGGAGGGTTTTTAGGGTTTTTTAAGGGTTTTTAGAGCTTTTTTGGGGTTTTTTCGGGGGGTTTGGGGGGTTTTTCGGGGTGCCCGTTTTCGGGGTGCCCCCCACCTGCCCCCAAAACCAGTTATCCAGCAGCAGGGGGTTTGGGGGGGTTATTTTTGGTGTGATTTTGCTGCTTTTGGGGTTTTTTTAAAGGGGTTTTTGAGGGTTTTTAAGGGTTTTTAGGTTTTAGGGTTTTTTGGGAAGGTTTTGGGGGGTTTTTCGGGGTGCCCGTTTTCGGGGTGCCCCCACCTGTCCCCAAAAGCAGTTGATCCAGCAGCAGGGGGTTTGGGGGGGTTATTTCTGGTGTGTTTTTGCTGCTTTTTGGGGGTCTTTTTAGGGTTTTTTAAGGGTTTTTAGAGCTTTTTTGGGGTTTTTTCGGGGGGTTTCTTGGGGGGTTTTTCGGGGTGCCCGTTTTCGGGGTGCCCCCCACCTGCCCCCAAAACCAGTTATCCAGCAGCAGGGGGTTTGGGGGGGCTATTTTTGGTGTGTTTTTGCTGCTTTTGGGGGGGTTTTGGAGGGTTTTTTAGGGTTTTTTAAGGGTTTTTAGAGCTTTTTTGGGGTTTTTTTGGGGGGTTGGGGGGTTTTTCGGGGTGCCCGTTTTCGGGGTGCCCCCCACCTGCCCCCAAAACCAGTTATCCAGCAGCAGGGGGTTTGGGGGGGTTATTTTTGGTGTGATTTTGCTGCTTTTGGGGTTTTTTTAAAGAGATTTTTGAGGGTTTTTAAGGGTTTTTTTAGGTTTTGGGGGGTTTTTTGGGGGGTTTTGGGGGGTTTTTCGGGGTGCCCGTTTTCGGGGGGCCCCCACCTGCCCCCAAAACCAGTTATCCAGCAGCAGGGGGGTTGGGGGGGCTATTTTTGGTGTGTTTTTGCTGCTTTTGGGGGGGTTTTGGAGGGTTTTTTAGGGTTTTTTAAGGGTTTTTAGAGCTTTTTTGGGGTTTTTTCGGGGGTTTCTTGGGGGGTTTTTCGGGGTGCCCGTTTTCGGGGTGCCCCCCACCTGCCCCCAAAACCAGTTATCCAGCAGAAGGGGGTTTGGGGGGCTATTTTTGGTGTGTTTTTGCTGCTTTTGGGGGTTTTTGGAGGGTTTTTTAGGGTTTTTTAAGGGTTTTTAGAGCTTTTTTGGGGTTTTTTTGGGGGGTTGGGGGGTTTTTCGGGGTGCCCGTTTTCGGGGTGCCCCCCACCTGCCCCCAAAACCAGTTATCCAGCAGCAGGGGGTTTGGGGGGGTTATTTGTGGTGTGATTTTGCTGCTTTTGGGGTTTTTTTAAAGAGATTTTTGAGGGTTTTTTAAGGGTTTTTTAGGTTTTGGGGGTTTTTTTGGGGGGTTTTGGGGGGTTTTTCGGGGTGCCCGTTTTCGGGGTGCCCCCCACCTGCCCCCAAAACCAGTTATCCAGCAGCAGGGGGGTTGGGGGGGTTATTTTTGGTGTGATTTTGCTCCTTTTTGGGTTTTTTTGAGGGTTTTTAAGTGTTTTTAAGGGTTTTTTTAGGTTTTGGGGGGTTTGGGGGTTTTTCGGGGGGTATGGGGGGTTTTTCGGGGTGCCCGTTTTCGGGGTGCCCCCCACCTGCCCCCAGAAGCGGTTGACCAGCAGCAGGGTGGCGTCATCCGTGGCCTGCCTCTTCTCCAGCTTCTCGATGCGCTCGCGCAGCTCGTCCTCGCACGCCTGGCGCTGCTCCAGCCGCTCCGCCAGCTTCTTGTTCTTGAACTGCAGCACCTTCAGGTCCATCTCCTCCTGGGGGGACCCCAAAATCGGGGGGGGGGCCCCCCCAAAAAAAGAATAAGGGGTGGGGGCCTTAAACCCCTCACACTATGGGGATATCCCACCCCATCGTAGCCAGGGGCACCCCAAAATTGGGGTGGGGGGGTTTAAACCCCCTCACTGTGTGGATACCTTCCCCCCACTGTAGCCAGGGACACCCCAAAATTGGGGGGGGTCCCCTAAAATTAGGGGGTGGGGGGCTAAAATTAGGGGGTGGGGGCTTTAAACCCCTCACACTATGGGGATACCCCCCCCCCGTCGTAGCCAGGGACCCCCAAAATTGGGGTGGGGGGTTTAAACCCCCTCACTGTGTGGATACCTTCCCCCCACTGTAGCCAGGGACACCCCAAAATTGGGGGGGGTCCCCTAAAATTAGGGGGTGGGGGGCTAAAATTAAGGGGTGGGGGCATTAAACCCCTCACACTATGGGGATACCCCCCCCCCCGTCGTAGCCAGGGACCCCCCAAAATTGGGGTGGGGGGGTTTAAACCCCCCCACTGTGTGGATACCTTCCCCCCACTGTAGCCAGGGACACCCCAAAATTGGGGGGGGGTCCCCTAAAATTAGGGGGTGGGGGGCTAAAATTAGGGGGTGGGGGCTTTAAACCCCTCACACTATGGGGATACCCCCCCCCCGTCGTAGCCAGGGACCCCCAAAATTGGGGTGGGGGGTTTAAACCCCCCCACTGTGTGGATACCTTCCCCCCCACTGTAGCCAGGGACACCCCAAAATTGGGGGGGGGTCCCCTAAAATTAGGGGGTGGGGGGCTAAAATTAGGGGGTGGGGGCTTTAAACCCCTCACACTATGGGGATACCCCCCCCCCCGTCGTAGCCAGGGACCCCCCAAAATTGGGGTGGGGGGGTTTAAACCCCCCCCACTGTGTGGATACCTTCCCCCCCACTGTAGCCAGGGACACCCCAAAATTGGGGGGGGTCCCCTAAAATTAGGGGGTGGGGGGCTAAAATTAGGGGGTGGGGGCTTTAAACCCCTCACACTATGGGGATACCCCCCCCCCGTCGTAGCCAGGGACACCCCAAAATTGGGGTGGGGGCTTTAAACCCCCTCACTGTGTGGATACCTTCCCCCCCACTGTAGCCAGGGACACCCCAAAATTGGGGGGGGTCCCCTAAAATTAGGGGGTGGGGGCTAAAATTAAGGGGTGGGGGCATTAAACCCCTCACACTATGGGGATACCCCCCCCCTCGTAGCCAGGGACCCCCCAAAATTGGGGTGGGGGGGTTTAAACCCCCTCACTGTGTGGATACCTTCCCCCCCACTGTAGCCAGGGACACCCCAAAATTGGGGGGGGTCCCCTAAAATTAGGGGGTGGGGGGCTAAAATTAGGGGGTGGGGGCTTTAAACCCCTCACACTATGGGGATACCCCCCCCCCGTCGTAGCCAGGGACCCCCCAAAATTGGGGTGGGGGGGTTTAAACCCCCTCACTGTGTGGATACCTTCCCCCCCACTGTAGCCAGGGACACCCCAAAATTGGGAGGGGTCCCCTAAAATTAGGGGGTGGGTGGCTAAAATTAGGGGGTGGGGGCTTTAAACCCCTCACACTATGGGGATACCCCCCCCCCATCGTAGCCAGGGACACCCCAAAATTGGGGTGGGGGCTTTAAACCCCCCCACTGTGTGGATACCTTCCCCCCACTGTAGCCAGAGACCCCCCAAAATTGGGGGGGGTCCCTAAAATTAGGGGGTGGGGGCTTTAAACCCCCTTACTGTGTGGATACCCCCCCACCTTACCCAGGAACCCCCCAAAATTTGGGGGTGGGGGCCTTAAACCCCCTTTGGGGTCCCCTGGGGGTTTTACGGGGTTTTTAGGGACCCCCCAAGGTCCTTGAGAGCATTTTGGGGACCCCTCCTGGGTCCTTTCGGGGTCCCCGAGGTTGTTTCTGGGGGTCCCTGGGTTGGGGGGGGGGGTGTTGGGGTCACTTTTGGGGTCCCCAAAAGAACTTTGAGGTCTCTGGGGTCATTTTTGGGGTCCCCAGGTGGGTTTTGGGTGCCCAAGATCATTTTGGGGGGTCCCCAGGGTCATTTTTGGGGTGTCTAAGGTGGGTTTTGGGGTCCCCGGGGTCACACTTGGGGTCCTTAGGATCATTTTTGGGGTCCCTGGGGTCATTTTTGGGGTCCCCAAGGTCCTATTTTGGGGTCCCCAGGATCATTACCCCCCCACCCCCCACAGCCCGGGACCCCCCCACCCCAAATTTGGGGGTGTCCCCCCCTGAACCCCACTCACCGTGGAAGAGATGCCCCCCAAGCGCAGGGGTTCGATGAGGGTGGTGGGGGGGCTTGGTCTTCGCGGGGGGGCTTCTTTCGGGGGGACCCCCCCCCTAAATCACTGGACCCCCTTTTAGCACCTACTCCGGCCATGGCTGCTGGAGGGGGGGAAAGGGGGGTCAGGGCACCCCCAAAACTGGGGGAGGGGAGAAAGGGAAGGTCAGGGCACCCCAAAACTGGGGGAGGGGAGAAGGGGGGGTCAGGGCACCCTAAAACTGGGGGGAGGGAGAAGGGGGGGCCAGGGCACCCCAAAACTGGGGGAGGGTAAAGGGGGGTCAGGGCACCCCAAAACTGGGGGGGGGGGGGTAAGGGGGAGTTAGGGCAACCCAAACCTGGGGGGGGGCGGGAAAGGGGGGTCAGGGCGCCCCAAAACTGGGGATGGGGGGAAGGGGGGTTAGGGCACCCCAAAACTGGGGGGGGGCGGGAAAGGGGGGTCAGGGCACCCCAAAACTGGGGGGGGAAAGGGGGTGTCAGGGAACCCCAAAACTGGGGGGGGGGGGAGAGGGGGGTTAGGGCACCCGAAAACTGGGGGAGGGGAGAAGGGGAGGTCAGGGCGCCCCAAAACTGGGGAAGGGGGTGGAAACGGGGGTCAGGGCACCCCAAAACTGAGGATGGGGGGAAAGGGGTGCTTAGGGCACCCCAAAACTGTAAGAGGGGGGAAAAGGGGGGGTCAGGGCACCCCAAAGCTGGGGGGGGGGGCCGGTGGGGTTTGGGGGTGTCTGGGAGGGGCTCGCGGGGGTCCTGAGGGGGGGTCAGGGTGGTCCTGGAGGCCCGGGGGGGTTTGGGGGGGTCTGGGGGGGGGGGGGGGTTTGGGGGGGTCCTGGGGGGGGTCGGGGGTGTCAGGGGGGTCCCGGGGGTCCCGGGAGGGGTTCAGGACGTGCCGGGGGGGCTCTGGGAGGTCCGTGGGGGTCTCTGAGGGTGCCTGGGGGTGTTTGGGGGGCTCTGGGGGGTCTTTGGGGGGCTCTGCGGGGGTCTCGGGGCCTACGCGCCTCCCCCAGCCCGTCCTCACCTACCGCCAGGCCCGGAGCCAATGCGCAGGCGCCGAGTCCCCGCCCCGCGCATGCGCAGAACCCGTGTCCCGGCCCCTCTTCGAGCCCTCCCTTCCCGCCAGGGCGTTCTGCGCAGGCGCAGTGACGCCACCCGCCGGCGCCGCCGCCGCCATAGTAAGTGCGGGCAGCGGGAAAGGAACCGGGCGGCGGCGCCTCAAGGTCCCGCCCACACGTCCCGGGGAGACCAATCAGCAGCTGAGGAAGGCGTAAAGGGGGCGGGGCTAAAGGCTCTTCAAGGGGCAACGCCCACACGCCCCGTGTGTCCCCCAGCGGGACCCCAAACTCGCCCCCACCCCCCCAAAGGAGCCTTACGACCCCTCCTGGGGAGTCCCCGCCCCCCCCCCGAGCTCCAACCCCCCCAGGGCCCCACATGTGCCCCCCCCCATCCCCCCCACTGCCCCTGTCTCCCCCTCCCCCCCGGGGTATGTGGGGCCGTGGGGGGGTTATTTGGGGTTCAGGGGGGTATGTGGGGCCCGGGGGGACACATTTGGGGCTCGGGGGGGGTTATTGGGGGCCCAGGGGGGTATGTGGGGCTCAGGGGGTGCATGTGGGGCTCGGGGGGGATTATTTGGGGCCCAGGGGTGTATGTGGGGTGCAGGGGGGGTATGTGGGGCCCAGGGGGGGTATGTGGGACCCTGGGGGGGGGGGATGTGGGGCTCAGGGGGTGCATGTGGGGCTCAGGGGGTGCATGTGGGGCCCGGGGGGGCACATGTGGGACCCTGGGGGGAGGGGGATGTGGGGCACAGGGGGGCACATGTGGGGCTCGGGGAGGATTATTGGGGGCCCAGGGCTGTATGTGGGGTGCAGGGGGGCGCATGTGGGGCCCAGGGGGGGTATGTGGGGCCCGGGGGGGCACATGTGGGGCTCAGGGGGTGCATGTGAGGCACAGGGGGGGGGTTGAGGCCATGGAGGAGTATGTGGGGTGCACGGGGGGGGGGGGGGGGGGGGGGATGTGGAGCCCAGGGGGGCACATGAGGGGCTCAAGGAGGGGGGGGGGTGGTTTAGTTGGGGCCCATGGGGGGCGGGGGGATGTAGGACCCAGGGGCGGTATGTGGGGCCCGAAGGTGGGTTTGGGGGGGGGGCGGGGAGTATTTGGGGGGGGGGGGGGTCACTTGTGGGGCAGACGTGGGGCTGGGGGGCTGGGGGGGCCCCCCTCCCCCTCCACTCTCTTTACCAACCCGGCTTTATTCTTTATTCTCCGCAGCTACAGCCGCCTGCGCCCATCCCCCCCCATCCCCCCCCCCCACCCCCCCCATCCCCCCCCCACCCCCCCCCCCCCCCCCATCCCCCCCCCCCCCACAAAGCACCTTTGCATAGATCAGCTTGAAAAGGAACCTATTTTACAGGGGGCTGTACAGGGGGTGTCGCACCCCCGGCCAATGTACACGGGTAAAAAACGCCCCTCCCCCCACCCCCCACCCCCCACCCCCACCCCCCCCCCCAAAATCCCAACAACACCCCCCCCCTTCCCAGCCCCACCCCCCCCCCCAAACACCTTCACTCCAGTGGGGGGGGGGGGGCTGTTGGGATGAGGCGTAGGGCAAGGTGGGCGCCCTGGGAGTGGGGGGAGGGGTGGGAGGTGGTGGGGGGAGGGGTGGGGGTGGGGGAGGGGCAAGATGGCCGCCGCGTGGACGTGGCCGCCGGGTTACGACATCCATTGGAGTCAAGGCGGCTGCGGGGGGGGGGGGGGGGGGGGGGGTGGGGGGAGGGGGGCAAGATGGCCGCCGTCTCTGACATCACATGGGGCGCCCGTGACGTCACTGTAGGCATTGGTGACGTCACCGCTGGCGGTCATGACGTCATCACGTGGCGTTGGAGGTGTCCCTGCCTCACCGCCGCCGGGAGTGACGTCACTGCAATCACCTGCCCCCCCCCCGGCGTCGCGATGACATCACCGCCGCTGGCGATGACATCACCGCCGCTGGGAATGACGTCATCGACCTGGCCGTGACATCGCTGCAGCCCGTGATGATGACGTGCCGGGCGTGACGTCACTGCCAGCGGCCCCGACATCGCTGCGGCACCGGCTGGCGATGACGTCACGGCCACCAGGTATGATGTCCCGGTGAGCGGGGGCTGTGACGTCACCGCGGCCGCCCCGCGACACCGGGTGTGATGTCACCGTGACCTCACCGCAGCTGGCGATGACATCACCGCGGCCAGGACCGACGTCACGGCGAGTGGCCCTGACCTGGCTGTGACCTCACCGCAGCCGGCGATGACGTCATGGCGGCCAGGAACCGTTGCGGCGCTCAGGGCGACGCTGCCGATGACGTCATCGCTCCTGGGGGGGGGGGCGTATGACATCACACACCAACCCTCCCCGACATCAAGAGGAAGTGACGTCACCGCGAGCCCTATGACATCATCAGCGGCGACATCATCACCGAGTCCAAGCGTGACATCACCGGGGGGGGGGGGGGGGCGGGTGGGGGAGGGGCTGCTTGACCGCTGCCGCCATCTTGGCCCCCGCCGCCGCCACGCCGCCGGCACCCGCTGGGCCGGCTCGGGGTGGGGGTGTGGGTGGGGGGTCGGGGTGAGGAGTGGGGGGTGGGGTCACGTCTTGGCCTTCCTCCCCCTGACGGCGGCGGGGCCGGGGGTCTCCGGAGGCGCCGCCGGGGACCCCCCTGCGGCGTGGCCATCATGGCGGCGGCGGCGGCGGCGGCGCGGGTGTTGGCGGCCGGGGGGCGGCGCAGCGCCGGGGGGGCTGTCGGCGGCGCCGCTGCCGCCCGCGGGGCCGCGAAGAGGCCGAGGAGGAGCCGGGGGCCTGGGCCTGGGCCGGGCAGCGGCGGCGGCGGCGACGGGGCGGCCGGGGGGCCGGGCGCGGCGGCGGCGCTTGGGGGGCGGGGGGCGACGCCGGGGGGCTTCGTCCCCCGAGGAGGAAGGGGAAGAGGAAGGGGAAGGGGAAGGGGAAGGAGAGGGGGAGGGGGAGGAAGGGGAGGAAGAGGAGGAGGAGGAGGAAGAGGAGGACGAGGAGGGGGCGGGCGAGCGGCGCCGCCGCCTCCCCGGCTCCCGCTCCAGCGGCGCCATCAGGGGGGCGGCCGGGTGGCGGCGGGTGCTGCGCGGGGGGAGGGGGGCTGGGGGGAGGGGTGGGGGGGGTCCCGGGGGTGGGTTGAGGCGGGGGAGGGGAGGAGGCGCCGCTGCTTTGGGGCGACGCCCTTTTGGGGGGTCTCCCCCGGCGCCGCTTGCCGGGGCTCTGCGATGACGTGGGCGATGACGTCACGAGGCGGCGGGCGGGGCGGCCGCGGCGGCGCTGGGCGGCGGCGGCGGGCGGCGGGCGGCGATGGCGGCGGTGGCGGCGGCGGCGGTGGGGAGGGGGACGGCGCGAGGGGGGAACCGAGGAAGAGGAAGAGGCGGCGCCCCGTTTCGGGGGCGCCCGCGACGGCGTTTGGGGGGGACGCCGGGGGTGGGGCTGGGACTGGCGGCGCTGCCGCCATCTTGGTGATGGCGACGGCGTCGCGGGCGCCCGCCGCCGCCCCCGCTCACGGGCGCCTCCAGCACGGTGACCAAGCGGCCGGGCAGCTGGCGCAGCACCTTGGCTGCCGGGCCGGGGCCGCGGCTCTGCCGGATCTCCACGTCGGCGCTGCGGCGGCGGCGCGGCGGCGGCGGCGGCGCCCGGGGCGGGGACGCACCCAAAGATGGCGGCGGCGGCGGCGGCGGCGGCGGCGGCGGTGGGGGCGGGGGGGAAGGCGGCGTCCCCTCTTCTCGATTGGGCGGTGGCGGGTGTGGCGGTGGAGGCGGGGACGAGGGTGATGGCGGCGTGGGGTGTGACGTCATCGGCGGCGGCGGCGGCGTGGGGTGTGACGTCACCGGCGGCGGCGTTGGCGGGTGTGACGTCATCGGCGGCGGCGGGGTGGGCGGCGGTGGAGGCGGTGCTGGCGGCGTAGCCGGGTCCGGGAGGGGTTGTGACGTCAGCGGGTTGGGGCGTGATGTCATCGGGGGAGGTTGCGACGCGGCCGGGTTGGGGCGTGACGTCGCGGGGGCCGGCGGTGACGTCACCGCCGGGGGTGGGGGTTGGGCGGTCGCCGCCGGTGACGTCACCGCCGCGGGTTGCGTGGGCGTCGCGAGGGGTTGTGACGGTGGCGACGGCGGCGCCGCCGATGACGTCAGCGGCGAGGGGGGAGGCGGCGGCGTGGGCGGGGCCGGGGGGGGCAGGGCCGCCTCTCCCGGTGACGTCATCAGCGGCGGCGTCACGGCGTCGACTTCCGGCGCTGATGACGTCACCGATGACATCAGCAGCCGGGGCGCCGCTCCCCCCTTTCCCCCGGCGGGGGGAAGGCGATGACGTCATCGCCGGGCGCGCTGACGTCACGGCGGCGGCGGCGTTCCGCAGCCGTTGGCTGGCTCGCGTCCCCGGGCGTTCGGGGTGGGGGCGGCTGGGACCCCGCACCCTTTTGGGGCGCCGTGGGGTCCCTGTTCCCCCCCTCCTCCTCCTCCTCCTCCTCCTCCTCCCCCGCCCCCCCGGGACCTTCGTCTCCCCCTCCCGGCGTCGCCGCCTCCTCCTCCTCCTCTTCCTCCTGGGGGGCAGCCGGAACCCCCCCCTTGGCCTGGTCGATGTCCTTCCGGGCCGCTTCCACCTGCTCCTGGAGGGGGAGGGGGAGGGGGGGGTGGGGGTCAGGCAGCACCCATGGGTGCCCCCCGACCCCTAAAAAAGGAGGTGTCCCCCTCTGACCCCCCCAAAACCTCCCCGGGACCCCCGAGTCCCTCCAGCTCTCACCCAACCCCCGTGTTCTCCTGGACCCCCCAAGTCCACCACCAAACCCCCTCCCCCAAAAAGTGGGTGACCCCCCCCCAAACACCCAGGGGACCCCCCAAAACCCCCTCTGGAACCCCCAGACCCCCCCAGACCTCCAAAACCCCCCTTGACCCCCAAGAGCCCCCCATCCCTCCAGCCCCCACCCAATCAAGTTGACCTGGACCCCCCAAGTCTACCACCAAACCCCCTCCCCCAAAAAGTGGGTGACACCCCCCCAAACACCCAGGGGACCCCCAGGACCCCCCCAAAACCCCCTCTGGAACCCCCAGAGCCCCCCAGACCTCCAAAACCCCCCTTGACCCCCAAGAGCCCCCCATCCCTGCAGCCCCCACCCAATCAAGTTGACCTGGACCCCCCAAGTCCACCACCAAACCCCCTCCCCCAAGAAGTGGGTGACACCCCCCCAAACACCCAGGGGACCCCCGAGACCCCCCCGGACCCCCAAAATCCCTCCAGCTCCCACCCAACCCAAGTTCTCCTCAGCCTCCTGGACCCCCAAGGCCACCCATCAACCTGCCCCCCCCCCCCCCCAAAAGTGGGTGACCCCTCCCCAAACACCCAGGGGACCCCCAAGACCCCTCCAGGACCCCCCAAATCCCCCCCCCCGGCCCCCCACCTCCGCCTGCTTCAGCTCCTCGCGGCTGACGTCCTCCAGAGAGGCCTCCAGGAAGTTCATGGCGTAGCGCTCGATGGGCGTCAGCTGCCCCACAGCACCCATGGGTGCCATGGGGACCCCAAAAACACCCACACACCCCACAACCCGCCCCCACCCCCCAACCAACCTCAAACCCCCCCCGGACCCCCCCAAAACCACTCCCAGGCTCCCCTCGGAACCCCCTTGGACCCCCAAGACTCCCCATCACCCCCTCCTGAACCCCAAATCCCTCCAGTCCCCACCCCAAGTTCTCCAGAACCTCCCAGACTCACCAAGTCCCCCCAGGGCACCCCAAAACCACCCCCCAGGCTCCCCCCAGGAACCCCCTTGGACCCCCAAGACTCCCCATCACCCCCTCCTGAACCCCAAATCCCTCCAGCCCCCACCCCAAGTTCTCCAGAACCTCCCAGACTCACCAAGTCCCCCCAGGGCACCCCAAAACCACCCCCCAGGCTCCCCCCAGGAACCCCCTTGGACCCCCAAGACTCCCCATCACCCCCTCTTGAGCCCCAACTCCCTCCAGCCCCCACCCCAAGTTCTCCAGAACCTCCCGGCGCCCCAAATCCCCACTGGGACCCCCCAAAACCACCCCTCAGGCTCCCCTCGGAACCCCCTTGGACCCCCAAGACCCCCCATGACCCCTCCAACCCCCACCCCAAGTTCTCCAGAACCTCCTGATGCCCCAAATCCCCACCAGGACCCCCCAAAACCACCCCCCAGGAACCAACCCCTGGACCCCCCAAGACCCCCCACGACCCTCAAATCCCTCCAGCCCCCACCCCAAGTTCTCCAGAACCTCCCAGACTCACCAAGTCCCCCCAGGGCACCCCAAAACCACCCCCCAGGCTCCCCCCAGGAACCCCCTTGGACCCCCAAGACTCCCCATCACCCCCTCTTGAGCCCCAACTCCCTCCAGCCCCCACCCCAAGTCCTCCAGAACCTCCCGGCGCCCCAAATCCCCACCAGGACCCCCCAAAACCACCCCTCAGGCTCCCCTCGGAACCCCCTTGGACCCCCAAGACCCCCCATGACCCCTCCAACCCCCACCCCAAGTTCTCCAGAACCTCCCGGCGCCCCAAATCCCCACCGGGACCCCCCAAAACCTCCCCCCAGACCCTCCCCCGTGCCCCCCACCTGCTCGACCAGGGCGGCGATCTCCTGCTCGGCCTTGGACAGCTCCTCCTCGGGCTCGGGGCCGCCCCGCGGCTCCTCCTCGGGGCTGAGGCTCTCGCTGAACTCCGCCATGGCCGCCACGTGCTCCGCGCGCGCCTGCGACGCCGCGCGGATGTCCTCGGGGTCCTCGGCCCCGCACAGAGCCTGGGGACGAGGGGGGTAAGGGGGAGGGGGGTCAGGGGACATCTGGGGACATCTGGGGACACCAGGGGCACGAGGGACATCTGGGATGTTGGGGACATGGGGGACGTGAGGGATGTTGGGGACATCTGGGATGTTGGGGACATCTGGATCACTGGGGACACCAGGGGCACGAGGGACATCTGGGATGTTGGGGACCTGGGGGCAATTGGGACATGGGGGACGTGAGGGATGTTGGGGACATCTGGGATGTTGGGGACATCGGGGGACATGAGGGATGTTGGGGACATCTGGGATGTTGGGGACCTGGGGGGCAATTGGGACATGGGGGACGTGAGGGATGTTGGGGACATCTGGGATGTTGGGGACATGGGGGACATGAGGGATGTTGGGGACATCTGGATCACTGGGGACATGGGGGACATCAGGGACACTGGGAGCACCAGGAGTCTTGGAGACACCAGGGACATGGGGGGACATCAGGGATGTTGGGGACATCTGGGTCACTGGGGACATGGGGGACATCTGGGACATGGGGGCATCAGGGGACACCTGGGACACCAGGGACACAAGGGGACATGGGGGGCACCAGGGGACACCTGGGACACAAGGGACATGGGGGGACAACTGGGACACAGGGGACATCTGGGACACTGGGGACATCAGGGGCACGAGGGACATCAGGGATGTTGGGGACATCTGGGTCACTGGGGACATGGGGGGACATCAGGGACACAAGGGGACATGGGGGGACATCAGGGGACACCTGGGACACCAGGGACACAAGGGGACATGGGGGGACATCAGGGATGTTGGGGACATCTGGGACACTGGGGACATCAGGGGCACGAGGGACATCTGGGATGTTGGGGACATGGGGGCAACTGGGACATGGGGGACATCTGGGATGTTGGGGACATCTGGGATGTTGGGGACATCTGGGTCACTGGGGACATGGGGGGACATCAGGGACATGGGGCACATCAGGGACACAAGGGGACATGGGGGGACATCAGGGGACACCTGGGACACCAGGGACATGGGGGACATCAGGGATTTTGGGGACATCAGGGACACAAGGGGACATGGGGGGACATCAGGGGACACCTGGGACACCAGGGACATGGGGGACATCAGGGATTTTGGGGACATCTGGGACACTGGGGACACCAGGGGCACGAGGGACATCTGGGATGTTGGGGACATGGGGGGCAACTGGGACATGGGGGACATCTGGGATGTTGGGGACATCTGGGACATGGGGGGGGCATCAGGGACATGGGGGGACATCAGGGACATGGGAGGAGGTGACATGGGGGGAGGTGACATGGGGGGGAGGTGACATGGGGGGAGGTGACATGGGGGGAGGTGACAGGGGGGAAGTGACATGGGGAGAGGTGACAGGGGGAGGTGATGGGGGGAGGTGACAGGGGGTGTCCCCACCTGCTCCAGGATGTGCGTGCGCCGCGTGGCCGCCGGGTCCTCGTCCTCGTCGGGGGGACGTCGCCGTCCCTGTCCCTGTCCCTGTCCCTGTCCTTGTCCTTCTCGGGGTCCCGGCGCCCCGGTTCCTCAGGGACCATGTCAAACAGCTCCCGGATCGTTTGCTGGGGGGAGGGGACAAGGGGGGGTGACACCTCAGGGACCACCCCAAAGCCACCCAGGGCCACCCGGGTCCCCTCTGATGCCACCCAGGGCTCAGGATGTGGCTCCCAGCTGGGATCACTGGGGGGTTCCTGGTGGTTGGGGTCTCCATGGGGGGGGGGGTCCTGGGGTCTTGGTGACCCACCAGCTGGGACCCCCTGGACATTTGGGTCCCCCCAGAGACATCTGTCACCCCCCTGGACACCAGGAGCCTCCCTGTCACCCCCAAGCCCTTGGGATGTGGCTCCGAGGTGGGATCACCGGGGGGTTCCTGGAGATCTGGAGCCCCACGGGGGGGTCTCAAGGGGTTGGGGACCCCCTGGGTGGGATCCCCCAGATGGGACCCCCCCGATGGGACCCCCAGGGGGCATCTGCCACCCCCCTGGACACCAGGACCCTCCCTGTCACCCCCAAGCCCTTGGGATGTGGCTCCGAGGTGGGATCACCGGGGGGTTCCTGGAGATCTGGAGCCCCACGGGGGGGTCTCAAGGGGTTGGGGACCCCCTGGGTGGGATCCCCCAGATGGGACCCCCCCGATGGGACCCCCAGGGGGCATCTGCCACCCCCCTGGACACCAGGACCCTCCCTGTCACCCCCAAGCCCTTGGGATGTGGCTCCGAGGTGGGATCACCGGGGGGTTCCTGGAGATCTGGAGCCCCACGGGGGGGTCTCAAGGGGTTGGGGACCCCCTGGGTGGGATCCCCCAGATGGGACCCCCCCGATGGGACCCCCAGGGGGCATCTGCCACCCCCCTGGACACCAGGACCCTCCCTGTCACCCCCAAGCACTTGGGATGTGGCTCCGAGGTGGGATCACCGGGGGGTTCCTGGAGATCTGGAGCCCCATGGGGGGGGGTCTGGGGGTTGGGGACCCCCCGGGGTGGGACCCCCCTGACCTGCTTGAAGTAGGCGGTGGTGAAGTTGCCCCCCTCGATGGCCATGTCCCCCAGCATCCTCTTCTGGTTGGCCTTCTTCAGGATGTTCTCCTCCACCGTGCGCTCGCTGATCAGCCTGGGGAGGGGGCACAGCTGAGCACGGGTCCCCCCTCCACCCCGAGGGGATCCACCAGATCCCAAGACCATGAACCCCCTGTAGATGCTCCCTGAGGAGCTCCCCATCCCCCCGTGCCCTCAGGGGACCCCCTTTCCCCCCCATCCCCCCCATAGATGCTCCCTGAGGAGCTCCCCATCCCCCCCATCCCCCCGTGCCCTCAGGGGACCCCCTTTCCCCCCCCATCCCCCCCGTCACTGCTCCCTGAGGAGCTCCCCATCCCCCCCATCCCCCCTGTGCCCTCAGGGGACCCCCTTCCCCCCCCATCCCCCCGTAAGATGCTCCCTGAGGAGCTCCCCATCCCCCCCATCCCCCCGTGCCCTCAGGGGACCCCCTTTCCCCCCCATCCCCCCCGTAGATGCTCTCTGAGGAGCTCCCCAGACCACGAACCCCCCATAGATGCTCCCTGAGGAGCTCCCCAGACCACAGACCCCCGTCGCTGCTCCCTGAGGAGCTCCCCATCCCCCCATCCCCCCGTGCCCTCAGGGGACCCCTTTCCCCCCCCATCCCCCCGTCACTGCTCCCTGAGGAGCTCCCCATCCCCCCCATCCCCCCTGTGCCCTCAGGGGACCCCCTTTCCCCCCCCATCCCCCCCGTAAGATGCTCCCTGAGGAGCTCCCCATCCCCCCATCCCCCCGTGCCCTCAGGGGACCCCCTTTCCCCCCCATCCCCCCGTAAGATGCTCCCTGAGGAGCTCCCCATCCCCCCATCCCCCCGTGCCCTCAGGAGACCCCCTTTCCCCCCCCATCCCCCCCGTCACTGCTCCCTGAGGAGCTCCCCATCCCCCCGTGCCCTCAGGAGACCCCCTTTCCCCCCATCCCCCCCGTAGATGCTCCCTGAGGAGCTCCCCATCCCCCCCGTGCCCTCAGGAGACCCCCTTTCCCCCCCATCCCCCCCGTAGATGCTCCCTGAGGAGCTCCCCAGACCACGAACCCCCCATAGATGCTCCCTGAGGAGCTCCCCATCCCCCCCGTGCCCTCAGGAGACCCCCTTTCCCCCCCCCATCCCCCCCGTAGATGCTCCCTGAGGAGCTCCCCATCCCCCCATCCCCCCGTGCCCTCAGGGGACCCCCTTTCCCCCCCATCCCCCCCGTAGATGCTCCCTGAGGAGCTCCCCAGACCACGAACCCCCCATAGATGCTCCCTGAGGAGCTCCCCATCCCCCCCGTGCCCTCAGGAGACCCCCTTTCCCCCCCATCCCCCCGTAGATGCTCCCTGAGGAGCTCCCCATCCCCCCATCCCCCCCGTGCCCTCAGGAGACCCCCTTTCCCCCCCATCCCCCCCGTAGATGCTCTCTGAGGAGCTCCCCAGACCACGAACCCCCCATAGATGCTCCCTGAGGAGCTCCCCAGACCACAGACCCCCCGTCGCTGCTCCCTGAGGAGCTCCCCATCCCCCCCATCCCCCCCTTGCCCTCAGGGGACCCCCTTCTCCCCCCCATCCCCCCCGTAGATGCTCTCTGAGGAGCTCCCCAGACCACGAACCCCCCATAGATGCTCCCTGAGGAGCTCCCCAGACCACAGACCCCCCGTCGCTGCTCCCTGAGGAGCCCCCATCCCCCCATCCCCCCCGTGCCCTCAGGGGACCCCCCCGTCCCCCCCCCTCACCGCACCGGTAGATGTGGACGTCGCGGGTCTGGCCGATGCGGTGGCAGCGGTCCTGCGCCTGCGCGTCCATCGTGGGGTTCCAGTCGCTGTCGTAGAAGACGACGGTGTCGGCGCCGGCCAGGTTCACCCCGACGCCGCCGCTGCGCGTCGACAGGATGAAGCAGAAGATCCGCTTGTCCGCGTTGAACCGCTCCATCAGCGCCTGGGGGGTGGGGGGGGGATGGGGGGACGGGGAGGGATGGGGGGATGGGGGGATGGGGGGGATGGGGGACGGGGAGGGATGGGGGATGGGGGTGATGGGGGGGATGGGGGGACGGGGGGGATGGGGGATGGGGAGTGATGGGGGATGGGGGGACGGGGAGGGATGGGGGGATGGGGGGGATGGGGGGGATGGGGGGACGGGGGGGATGGGGGATGGGGGGATGGGGGAGAGATGAGGGGGGATGGGGGGATAGGGGGGATGGGGGAGGATGGGGGGATGGGGGGACGGGGGGATGGGGAGGGATGGGGGAGATGGGGGGACAGGGGGGATGAGGGGATAGGGGGGATGGGGGGGATGGGGGGATGGGGGGACAGGGGGGATGGGGGAATAGGGGGGATGGGGGGGATGGGGGGGACAGGGGGGATGGGGGGGTCAGGAGGGGACAGGGGAGATGGGTGGGGACAGGGAGGGGACGGGGGAGAACAGGGAGGGACACGGTCACGGGACGGTGGCACCAGGAGCCTCCGTGGGTGCCCCCCCAGCCCCCCCAGACCCCCAAACCCCAGGACCACCCCAGGACCACCCCAAAGCCCTCGAGGTGTCTCCAGAAGAGGAGAGGTGCCCCCCCCAGCCCCCCCAGCCCCCCCAGCCCCCAAGCCCCAGGACCACCCCAGGACCACCCCAAAGCCCTCGAGATGGGGCTTTGAGGTGGCACCGTGAGGAGGTTCCTGGAGCTGGGGGTCTCCACGGGGGGGTCCCAAAGCCCTCGAGGTGTCTCCAGAAGAGGAGAGGTGCCCCCCCCAGACCCCCCCAGACCCCCCCAGCCCCCAAGCCCCAGGACCACCCCAGGACCACCCCAAAGCCCTCGAGATGGGGCTTTGAGGTGGCACCACCAGGAGGTTCCTGGAGGTTCCTGGAGCTGGGGGTCTCCACGGGGGGGGTCCCAAAGCCCTCGAGGTGTCTCCAGAAGAGGAGAGGTGCCCCCCCCAGCCCCCCCTGCCCTGTGGGTGCCTCCCCCAGCCCCCCCAGACCCCCAAACCCCAGGACCACCCCCAAGCCCTTGAGATGTGGTTTTGAGGTGGCACCACCAGGAGGTTCCTGGAGGTTCCTGGAGCTGGGGGTCTCCACGGGGGGGGTCCCAAAGCCCTCGAGGTGTCTCCAGAAGAGGAGAGGTGCCCCCCCCAGACCCCCCCAGACCCCCCCAGACCCCCAAGCCCCAGGACCACCCCAGGACCACCCCAAAGCCCTCGAGATGGGGCTTTGAGGTGGCACCACCAGGAGGTTCCTGGAGGTTCCTGGAGCTGGGGGTCTCCACAGGGGGGTCCCAAAGCCCTCGAGGTGTCTCCAGAAGAGGAGAGGTGCCCCCCCAGCCCCCCCAGCCCCCCCAGCCCCCCAAGCCCCAGGACCACCCCAGGACCACCCCAAAGCCCTCGAGATGGGGCTTTGAGGTGGCACCACCAGGAGGTTCCTGGAGGTTCCTGGAGCTGGGGGTCTCCACGGGGGGGGTCCCAAAGCCCTCGAGGTGTCTCCAGAAGAGGAGAGGTGCCCCCCCAGCCCCCCCTGCCCTGTGGGTGCCTCCCCCAGCCCCCCAGACCCCCAAACCCCAGGACCACCCCCAAGCCCTTGAGATGTGGTTTT
The DNA here is from genome assembly GCA_027925045.1 of Hypotaenidia okinawae. Classification (NCBI taxonomy): domain Eukaryota; kingdom Metazoa; phylum Chordata; class Aves; order Gruiformes; family Rallidae; genus Hypotaenidia; species Hypotaenidia okinawae. Next base: position 265,267 of record BSDF01000039.1, read on the forward strand.
GAGGTGGCACCACCAGGAGGTTCCTGGAGGTTCCTGGAGCTGGGGGTCTCCACGGGGGGGGTCCCAAAGCCCTCGAGGTGTCTCCAGAAGAGGAGAGGTGCCCCCCCAGCCCCCACCTGTCGCTGCTCGACGCGGGTGCTGCCGTCCAGGCGCAGGTAGATGTGCCCGTGGTAGGTGAGGAAGCGCTCCAGCACGTCCAGCATGCGCGTCATCTGCGTGAAGATCAGCACGCGGTGCGCGCCCGCCTTCAGGCGCCGCAGCAGCACGTCCAGGGTCTGCAGCTTCCCTGGGGGGGGACACCGGGGGGGGGCAGGGGTCACCAAAGGGATGTCCCCACCCCTAACGGGGGGGGTTGGGGTGGGGACATCATGGGACATGATGGGGACATGATGGGGACATGAGATATGGTGGGGACATCATGGGACATCATGGGATGTCATGGGGACATGAGACATGGTGGGACATCATGGGGACATCATGGGGACATGATGGGGACATGGGGACATGAGATATGGTGGGGACATCATGGGGACATGATGGGGACATGGGGACATGAGATATGGTGGGGACATGGGGACATCATGGGATGTCATGGGGACATGAGACATGGTGGGACATCATGGGGACATCATGGGATGTCATGGGGACATCATGGGGACATGATGGGGACATGGGGACATGAGATATGGTGGGGACATCATGGGACATCATGGGATGTCATGGGGACATGAGACATGGTGGGACATCATGGGGACATCATGGGATGTCATGGGGACATGAGACATGATGGGGACATCATGGGGACATGATGGGGACATGGGGACATGAGATATGGTGGGGACATCATGGGGACATCATGGGGACATGGGGACATGAGACATGGTGGGACATCATGGGGACATCATGGGATGTCATGGGGACATCATGGGGACATGATGGGGACATGGGGACATGATGGGGACATGGGGACATGAGATATGGTGGGGACATCATGGGACATCATGGGATGTCATGGGGACATGAGACATGGTGGGACATGATGGGGACATCATGGGGACATGATGGGGACATGGGGACATGAGATATGGTGGGGACATGGGGACATCATGGGATGTCATGGGGACATGATGGGGACATGAGACATGGTGGGGACATGGGGACATCATGGGATGTCATGGGGACATGAGACATGGTGGGGACATCATGGGACATCATGGGATGTCATGGGACGTCATGGGATGTCATGGGATGTCATGGGATGTCATGGGGACATGAGACATGGTGGGGACATCATGGGACGTCATGGGACGTCATGGGACGTCATGGGATGTCATGGGACGTCATGGGACGTCATGGGACGTCATGGGACGTCATGGGGACATGGTGGGGACATGGGACACGCTGGGGACGTCGTGTCCCCTTGAGGTGCCTCAGCAGCACGTCCAGGGTCTGCAGCTTCCCTGGGGTAAGGGGGGGCAGGGGGGCAGGGGGTAGGGGGGTCACCAGGGGGTGGGGGGAGTCACCAGGGGGTGGGGGTCACCAGGGGGTGGTTGGGGGTCACCAGGGGGTGGTTGGGGGTCACCAGGGGGTGGTTGGGGGTCACCAGGGGGATGGGTTGGGGGTCACCAGGGGGTGGTTGGGGGTCACCAGGGGTGGTTGGGGGTCACCAGGGGGTGGTTGGGGGTCACCAGGGGATGGGGGTCACGGGGGGGGGTCACCAGGGGGTGGGGGGTCACCAGGGGGTGGTTGGGGGTCACCAGGGGGTGGGGGGTCACCAGGGGGGGTGGGGTGGGTGGGGAGTCACCAGGGGGTGGTTGGGGGTCACCAGGGGGTGGGGGGAGTCACCAGGGGGTGGTTGGGGGTCACCAGGGGGTGGTTGGGGGTCACCAGGGGGTGGGGGGAGTCACCAGGGGGTGGTTGGGGGTCACCAGGGGGTGGTTGGGGGTCACCAGGGGTGGGGGGAGTCACCAGGGTGGTGGGGGTCACCAGGGGGTGGTTGGGGGTCACCAGGGGGTGGGGGGGTCACCAGGGGGTGGTTGGGGGTCACCAGGGGGTGGTTGGGGGTCACCAGGGGGTGGGGGGGGTCACCAGGGGGTGGTTGGGGGTCACCAGGGGGTGGGGGGGTCACCAGGGGGTGGTTGGGGGTCACCAGGGGGTGGTTGGGGGTCACCAGGGGGTGGTCGCCCACCCCAGCGCACTGTTTGGGGGTCACCAGGGGTGGGGGACACGGGACATGATGGGGATGGGGATGGCACCAGGGGCGTGGGGGTCACCAGGGGGTGGGGGCGTCCCCTGACGCCGCCTGGGAGCCCCCAGGGAGCCCTCCAGGGCCCCCAGGCCCCAGGGCCCCCGGGGGCCCCCACCAGGTGACGGCGGTCGTCACTGGATGAGGGGTCAGGTCAGGGGAAGTGGGTGCGCATGCTGCTCAGCACCCACTCCAGCACCCATGGGGTCCCCAGGTATCCCACCGCCGGGAGTCCCCAGGGGCTCGCTGGGGGTCCCCAGCGCCCGCTGGGAGCCCCCAGGGGCCGCCCCACGTCACCGCAGTCGTACTGGATGAGGCGCAGGTCGGGGGAGTGGGTGCGCCATGGGCTGCTCAGCACCCACTCCAGCACCCGATGGAGGTCCCCAGGGTATCCCACCCCCGAGGCTCCCTGAGCCCCCCAGGCCCCCTGACTCCCCAGGGCGCCCCCACGTGCCGCAGTCGTACTGGATGGGGCGCAGGTCGGGGAAGTGGGTGCGCATGCTGCTCAGCACCCACTCCAGCACCCATGGGGCCCCCATATCCCACCCCCCAAGCTCCCGGACTCCCCAGGGCCCCCCAAGCCCCCAGCCCCCCAGGACCCCCACGTACCGCAGTCGTACTGGATGAGGCGCAGGTCGGGGAAGTGGGTGCGCATGCTGCTCAGCACCCACTCCAGCACCCATGAGCCCCCATATCCCACCCCCCGAGCCCCCGGGCTCCCTGAGCCCCCCTGACCCACCAGGACCCCCCCCACGTACCGCAGTCGTACTGGATGAGGCGCAGGTCGGGGAAGTGGGTGCGCATGCTGCTCGGCACCCACTCCAGCACCCATGAGCCCCCCATGATCCCACCCCCCAAGCTCCCTGACCCCTCCAGAGCCCCCCCAAGCCCCCAGCCCCCCAGGACCCCCCCCCACGTACCGCAGTCGTACTGGATGAGGCGCAGGTCGGGGAAGTGGGTGCGCATGCTGCTCAGCACCCACTCCAGCACCCATGAGCCCCCCATATCCCACCCCCCGAGCTCCCCGAGCCCCCTAGACCCCCCCGACCCCCCAGGACCCCCCCCCACGTACCGCAGTCGTACTGGATGAGGCGCAGGTCGGGGAAGTGGGTGCGCATGCTGCTCAGCACCCACTCCAGCACCCATGAGCCCCCCATATCCCACCCCCCCAAGCTCCCTGACCCCCCCAGAGCCCCCCCAAGCCCCCAGCCCCCCCAGGACCCCCCCCCCACGTACCGCAGTCGTACTGGATGAGGCGCAGGTCGGGGAAGTGGGTGCGCATGCTGCTCAGCACCCACTCCAGCACCCATGAGCCCCCCATATCCCACCCCCCCCAAGCTCCCTGACCCCCCCAGAGCCCCCCCAAGCCCCCAGCCCCCCAGGACCCCCCCCACGTACCGCAGTCGTACTGGATGAGGCGCAGGTCGGGGAAGTGGGTGCGCATGCTGCTCAGCACCCTGTGCAGCGCCCGGCCCCGGGGTGCCAGCTCCTCCCTCAGCCGCTGCTCCAGCTGCTCCCGCTGCCGCTGGCGCCAGGGGGGGGGCGGCAGCTGTGCAGGGAGACCCCCGCGCCTCCACGGGGGGCAGCACGAAGATGAACCTGGGGGAGGGGGGCAGCAAATGGAAGGGCACCCCCTGATTGATAGCTGCGCCCCTACAAGGCGTGGAGTCCTCCCTGGGTGGCCCCCCACCCCCCCCAAAACCTCTTGGAATAGCCCCCCACTTCCCCCACCCAGAATACCCCTTGGACCCCCCCAATAGACCCCTTGGACCCCCCCAATAGACCCCTTGGACCCCCCCCCCAAAACCCCTTGGACCCCCCTACTAAACCCCTGGACCCCCCTACTAAACCCCCTGGACACCCCCCCAAAAGACCCCTTGGACCCCCCCACTAAACCCACTGGACCCCCCAATAGACCGCTTGGACCCCCCTACTAAACCCCCTGGATCCCCCCACTACACCCCTTGGACCCCCCCCCCAAACCCCCTGGATCCCCCCACTACACCCCTTGGACCCCCCCACTAAACCCCTGGACCCCCCCAATAGACCCCTTGGACCCCCCCACTAAACCCCTTTTCCCCCTCCCAACCCCCCTGGAACCTCCCCCTCCCAAAACCCCCTGGATCTGCCCCCCCCATCATTCCCCCTCCCACTAACCCCCCTTTCCTCCCCTCTCTTTCCCCCCCCCCCAAACCCCTGGACCCCTCCCCCATCCTTCCCCCCCTCCATCCTTCCCCCTCCCCCCTCCAACCCCTGGACCCCTCCCACATCCTTCCCCCCCTCGGACCCCTCCCCCATCCTTCCCCCTCCCCCTCCAACCCCTGGACCCCTCCCCCATCCTTCCCCCCCCTCGGACCCCTCCCCCATCCTTCCCCCCTCCCCCATCCTCCCCCCATCCTTCCCCCCCCCCATCCTCCCCCCCTCCCCCTCCAACCCCTGGACCCTTCCCCCATCCTTCCCCCCTCCCCCATCCTTCCCCCCCCTCAAACCCCTGGACCCCTCCCCCACCCTCAACCCCCCCACCCCCCTCAAACCCCTGGACCCCTCCCCCATCCTTCCCCCCCTCGGACCCCTCCCCCATCCTTCCCCCCTCCCCCTCCAACCCCTGGACCCCTCCCCCATCCTTCCCCCCCTCAAACCCCTGGACCCCTCCCCCACCCTCAACCCCCCCACCCCCCTCAAACCCCTGGACCCCTCCCCCCGCTTCCCCCCCCCCCACTTCCCCCCCCCCATCCTTGCCCCCCTCCCCCTCCCCCCTGGACCCCTCCCCCACCCTTCTCCCCCCCCCCCCCAGCGTTACCGGTCGAGGATGGGCTGAAGCTGCTGCAGGCGCTGGGGGGGCTGAGGATGGCGCGTGCCAGGGCCCCCCCGGGGGGGCTGCTTGGGGGGGGCAGGGCGCAGAGCCCCAGCACCTCGGTGCCGTAGACCGGCCCCAGCCCGCAGCGCAGCTCGTTCAGCCGCAGCAGCCGCTCCAGCCGCTCCGCACGGCCCCTCCCCCGCTTCGCCTCCAGGGACTCCTGGGGGGGCAGGATTTGGGGAGGGGGGGTTAGGTCACCCCTCAGTACCCCTCAGACCCCCCCTGTACCCCTCAGAACCCCCCTGCACCCCCAGAGCATCCCCAGCCCAGAGCAGCCCCTCCCCCGCTTCGCCTCCAGGGACTCCTGGGGGGGCAGGATTTGGGGAGGGGGGTTAGGTCACCCCTCAGTACCCCTCGGTACCCCCCTGCACCCCTCAGTACCCCTCAGACCCCCCTGTACCCCTCAGAACCCCCCTGCACCCCCAGAGCATCCCCAGCCCAGAGCAGCCCCTCCCCCGCTTCGCCTCCAGGGACTCCTGGGGGGGCAGGATTTGGGGAGGGGGGTTAGGTCACCCCTCGGTACCCCTCGGTACCCCCCTGTACCCCTCAGACCCCCCCTGTGCCCCTCAGACCCCCCCTGTACCCCTCAGAACCCCCCTGCACCCCCAGAGCATCCCCAGCCCAGAGCAGCCCCTCCCCCGCTTCGCCTCCAGGGACTCCTGGGGGGGCAGGATTTGGGGAGGGGGGGTTAGGTCACCCCTCAGTACCCCTCGGTACCCCCCTGTACCCCTCGGTACCCCCCTGTACCCCTCAGACCCCCCCTGTACCCTTCAGACCCCCCCCTGCACCCCCAGAGCATCCCCAGCCCAGAGCATCCCCTCCCCCGCCTCGCCTCCAGGGACTCCTGGGGGGGCAGGATTTGGGGAGGGGGGTTAGGTCACCCCTCAGTACCCCTCGGTACCCCCCTGCACCCCTCAGTACCCCTCAGACCCCCCCTGTACCCCTCAGAACCCCCCTGCACCCCCAGAGCATCCCCAGCCCAGAGCATCCCCTCCCCCGCCTCGCCTCCAGGGACTCCTGGGGGGGCAGGATTTGGGGAGGGGGGTTAGGTCACCCCTCGGTACCCCTCGGTACCCCCCTGTACCCCTCAGACCCCCCTGTGCCCCCTCAGACCCCCCTGTACCCCTCAGACCCCCCCCTGCACCCCCAGAGCATCCCCAGCCCAGAGCAGCCCCTCCCCCCACCTCGCCTCCAGGGACTCCTGGGGGGGCAGGATTTGGGGAGGGGGGTTAGGGTCACCCCTCAGTACCCCTCGGTACCCCCCTGTACCCCTCGGTACCCCCCTGTACCCCTCAGACCCCCCTGTACCCCTCAGAACCCCCCTGCACCCCCAGAGCATCCCCAGCCCAGAGCAGCCCCTCCCCCGCTTCGCCTCCAGGGACTCCTGGGGGGGCAGGATTTGGGGAGGGGGGTTAGGTCACCCCTCGGTACCCCTCGGTACCCCCCTGTACCCCTCAGACCCCCCTGTGCCCCTCAGACCCCCCCTGTACCCCTCAGAACCCCCCTGCACCCCCAGAGCATCCCCAGCCCAGAGCAGCCCCTCCCCCGCCTCGCCTCCAGGGACTCCTGGGGGGGCAGGATTTGGGGAGGGGGGTTAGGTCACCCCTCAGTACCCCTCGGTACCCCCCTGCACCCCTCAGTACCCCTCAGACCCCCCTGTACCCCTCAGACCCCCCCTGCACCCCCAGAGCATCCCCAGCCCAGAGCAGCCCCTCCCCCACTGCTGGCTCTATGGGGGGGGGGGAGGGGGAGAGGTTGGGTCACCCCTTGGTTCCCCCAGCCCCCCCCCCTTGTACCCCCACAATGAGCCCAGAGCAGCCCCCCGCCCCCCCCCCAATTTGCTTCCAGAGACCCCCTGGGGGGGGGGCACCCCATTCCCCCCAACCCCCCCCCCAGCCCCCCCAGTTCCTCTTACCAGGTAGAAGGGGGAGCGCGGGGGGGCGGGGCTGGCGCCGGGGGGCGGCCGGGGGGGGGTGGGTGCCGGTGGGGGGTGGGGGGAGGGGTGCTGGGCCCCCCCGGCCCCTCGGGCTCCTCTCGAAGTGGGGGAGGGGCGGCAGCGACCACAGGGGGGTGGGGGAGGGGCAGCGGGGGGAGGGGGGAGGAGGGGGGGCGGTGGGTGCTGTTGGGGGAGGGGAGGGAAGAGGATTAGTGGGGGGGGGGGTGTGTGCATGAAGCCCCCCAGGACCCCAACTGCCCCCCTCCCCCTCCCCAACCCCCCCCAGCAACCATTCCCCCCACCCCACCCCCCAAATCCTACCCCAGCACCCCAACTGCCCCCATCACCCCCCAGCACCCCAACTGCCCCCTCCCCCTCCCCACCCCCCCCAGCACCCATCCTCCCCACCCCACCCCCCAGCACCCCAACTGCCCCCCAATTCACCCCCAAAATCCCATTGCTCCCCCAAGTCCCCCCCAGCACCCCCAATTACCCTCCCCAGCACCCCAATTCACCCCCCAGATCCCCCCTCCCCAGCACCCCAATCCTCCCAACCCCCAATCCCTCCCCCCCCAGCACCCCAATTCTCCCCCAACCCCCAATCCCCCCCCCCAGCACCCCAAAATTCCCCCAGGACTCCATTGCCCCCCCACCCCCTAATTCCCCCCAGCACCCCAAATCCCCCCAATTCCCAACCCCCTGCACCCCAATGCCCCCCAATCCACCCCCCAGCACCCCAATCCTCCCTACCCCAATCTCCCCCAGCACCCCAGCACCCCCACCATTCCCCCCCAGCACCCCAAATCCCCCATCCCCCAATCCCAACCCCCGCACCCCAATGCCCCCAACACCCCCAGCACCCCACCTCCCCACCCCGATCTCCCCCAGCACCCCAATCCAACCCCCCACCACCATCTCCCCCCCAGCACCCCAAATCCCCCCAATTCCCCCCCAAATCCCAACCCCCCCGCACCCCAACGCCCCCCCAATTCACCCCCTCCAGCACCCCAACTCCTCCCCCACCCCCCAATCTCCCCCAGCACCCCAATCACCCCCACCACCACCTCCCCCCAGCACCCCAACCACCCCCCAATTGCCCCAGCACCCCCCGATCTCCCCCAGCACCCCAACCACCCCCACAACCACCTCCCCCCCCCAGCACCCCACCACCCCCCCCAGCACCCCCTAAATCCCAGAGCCCCCCCCAGGGGGTGCCACCCTCATTAATTGGGGGCTGGGGGGCACCCAGACCCCCCCTTGGGGGGGGTTGCACCCTCATTTTTGGGGGGGGGGGGGGGGGGGGGAACAACATCTTACCCATCATTTCGGGTCCAGCCAGGTTTTGGGGGGTGCTGAGGGGGGTGCAGGTTTGGGGAGGGGGAGGGGGGCAGGCAGCACCCGGAGCAGAGGTCGAAGTGGGGGGGGGGCGTTGGGGGGGCGTGGTCCAGAGATTTGGGGGGCTGGGGGGTAGTTTGGGGGGGGGGTGCAGCCGCCAGCCCGTCCCGGGGCGCCTGACGCACCACGATCTTCACCACCCCCCACTGTTCACCAGGGGGTGGGGACTGGGGGGGGGGGGAAATTTGGGGGGGGGGAGAGAGAGAGAGAGATGTTGGAGAGTGTTAAATTGGGGGGGGGAGGGGGGAAGAAGGGGTTTGGGCGGGGGGGGGGGGGCTGGTGGTCCCAGGGAGGCTTAAGGGGGTCCCAGAGGGGGCTTGGGGGCGTCTGGGGGGGTCCCAGGGGGGTCTCAAGGGGTCCCAGGGGGGTCTCAGGGGGTCTTGAGGGTGCCTGGGGGGTTTCAGGGGGTCCCAGAGGGGGCTTGGGGGCACCTGGGGGGATCTGGGGGACTCTCAAGGGGTCCCAGGGGGAATGGGGGGGTCCCAGGGGGGTTCGGGGGTGTCTGGGGGGTCTAGGGGGGTGTCTCAGGGGGAGCTGGGGGGGCTTGGGGGCGTCTCGGGGGTCTGTGGGGGGGACTCAGGGGGTCCCAGAGGGAGCTTGGGGGCACCTGGAGGGGTCTCAGGGGGGCTTGGAGGGGTCTCAGGGGGACTGGGGGGGTCCCAGGGAGGGCATGGGGGCGTCTGGTGGGGTCTGGGGGGGGTCTCAGGGGGAATGGGGGGGTCCCAGTGCGGGCTTGGGGGTGTCTGGGGGTCTGGGGGGTCTCAGGGGGTCCCAGGGGGGCTTGGGGGTGTCTGGGGGGGTCTGGGGGGGGTCTCAGGGGGTCCCAGAGGGGGCTTGGGGGCACCTGGGGGGGTCTCAGGGGGTCCCAGGGGGGCTTGGAGGGGTCTCAGGGGGACTGGGGGGGGTCCCAGGGGGGCATGGGGGCGTCTGGTGGGGTCTGGGGGGGTCTCAGGGGGAATGGGGGGGTCCCAGGGGGGCTTGGGGGTGTCTGGGGGTCTGGGGGGGTCTCAGGGGGTCCCAGGGGGGCTTGGGGGTGTCTGGGGGGGTCTCAGAGGGTCCATGGGGAGGTCTCGGGGGAGGTTGGGGGCGTCTGGGGGGGTCCCAGGGGGTCCCAGGGGGGTCTCAGGGGGGTCTTGAGGGTGCCTGGGGGGGTTTCAGGGGGTCCCAGAGGGGGCTTGGGGGCACCTGGGGGGATCTGGGGGACTCTCAAGGGGTCCCAGGGGGAATGGGGGGGTCCCAGGGGGGGTTCGGGGGTGTCTGGGGGGGTCTGGGGGAGTCTGAAGTGGTCCCAGGGGGGTCTCAGGGGTGCTTGGGGGTGTCTGGTGGGGTCTGGGGGGGGGGGTCTCAGGGGGAGCTGGGGGGCTTGGGGGCGTCTGGGGGGTCTGGGAGGGTCTCAGGGGGTCCCAGAGGGGGCTTGGGGGCACCTGGGGGGGGTCTCAGGGGGTCCCAGGGGGGCTTGGAGGGGTCTCAAGGGGACTGGGGGGGTCCCAGGGGGGCATGGGGGCGTCTGGTGGGGTCTGGGGGGGGTCTCAGGGGGAATGGGGGGTCCCAGGGGGGCTTGGGGGTGTCTGGGGGTCCCAGGGGTCCCAGGGGGGTTGGGGTCACCTGGAGGGGTCTGGGGGGCAGGGGGGGTATGTCCCAGGGGTAATTTTTGGGGGTGGGGGGAGGGGCCCCCCTCACCTTGGGCAGCGGCGATGGGCAGGCTGATGGTGGGGGGGGCTGCTGGGGGGTCCCGGCGGGTGCCCCCCCGGGGGGCGACGGGGGCCAAGAGGGTGACCTGGGTGGGGGGTCCCAGGAGGGGGTGTTGCCCCCCCGCTGCCACCAGGTGCACCACGTTCCCTGGGGGGGGGGGAGAAAGGGAAAGGGGGGGGGTCAGGGGGGCACCCCAAAATCCAACTCCCCCTCCAAAACCCTCCTACACCCCCCCCAAAATCCAACCCCCTCCCAAAATTCACCCCCACCCCAACTCCCCCCCCCACAGCCCCCCAAAATCCAACCCCCCAAACTGCCCCCCACAACCCCCTACACCCCCCCAAAATCCAACCCCCCAAACTGCCCCCCACAACCCCCCTACCCCCCCAAATCCACCCCCACCCCCCAAAATCCAACCCCCCAATCCCCCTACCCCCCCAAATCCAGCCCCCCAAAGTGCCCCCCAAAAACCAACCCAACCCCAACAACCCCCCACAACCCCCTATCCCCCCCCCAAACCCTGCCCCCCCCCCTCCCAAAGTAGCCAGCCACCCTGGGGGGTCCCCACCCCCCCCCCCCGCCCTAGGAGGGTGTTGGGGGGGGTGTCTGGGGGATTTTGGGGGGCCAGGGGGGTCTCAGGGGGGGTCTGGGGGGGGTTGCAGAGGGTTTTGGGGGGGGGTGTTATGGGGGGGTGAGGAGGATTTTGGGGGGGGCAGGAGGGGTTATGGGGGTGATGGGGGTTTGCGGGGGGGTGGGGTGATTTTGGGGGGGTGGGAGGATTTGGGGGGAGGGGTTGGAGGATCTCGGGGGGGCTGTGGGGTTTTGGGGGGGGGATAAGGTCTTGGGGGGTTGGGAGGAGGGGTTAGAGTTGGGGGGGGTTAGAATTGGGGGGGTGCTAGAGTTAGGGGGTGTTAGAGTCAAGGGAGGGTGCTAAAGTTGGGGGGGGGTTAGAGTCGGGGGGGGCACTGCAATTGGGGGGGTTAGAGTCGGGGGGGTTAGAATTGGGGGGTTAGAATTGGGGGGGTTAGAGTTGGGGGGTTAGAGTTGGGGGGTGTTACAATTGGGGGGGTAGAGTTGGGGGGGTTAGAATTGGGGGGTGCTGGAATTGGGGGGTGCTAGAATTGGGGGGGGTGTTAGAGTCAAGGGGGGTGTTAGAATTGGGGGGCGCGCTGGAATTGGGGGGGGGTTAGAGTCGGGGGGTGTTGGAATTGGGGGGGTGTTAGAATTGGGGGGGCTAAAATTGGGGGGGGTTGGAATTGGGGGGGTTAGAATTGGGGGGGTTAGAATTGGGGGGGGTAGAGTTGGGGGGTGTTAGAATTGGGGAGGGGGGTAGTCAAGGAGGGGTGCTGTAATTGGGGGGGGTTAGAGTCAGGGGGTGCTGGAATTGGGGGGGGGTGTTAGAATTGGGGGGGTAGAATTGGGGGGTGCTGGAATTGGGGGGGGTTAGAATTGGGGGGGGTTAGAATTGGGGGGGTTAGAATTGGGGGGTTAGAATTGGGGGGGGGGATAGAGTTGAGGGGGGTGCTGGAATTGGGGGGGGGGTGTGTTTAGAATTGGGGGGGGGTGGGTTAGAATTGGGGGGTCCCCCCAGTACTCACGTGGGAGGCCGCGGGGGGGGGCGGCCAGGGCCAGGTGCCGCAGGGGGGCGGCCAGGGTGAGCTTGCTGCCCTGCAGCTGCAGCGTCAGGGGCTTGGCCCCCCGGGGCCCCCCGGACCCCCCCCCACCCCCGGCAGCGGCCCCCACCCCCGCCCCCCCCCCCCCAAGGCTGGGCGCCCCCCGCCCCCCCCGACCCCCCCCGGACGTTGGGCCAAGGCCGCCAGCTGCCCGATGCTCACGACCTCGCCGGCTGGGGGGGGGCAAAAGGGGGGGCAAAAGGGGGGCAGAGGGGTGGGGGGGCAAAAGGGGGGGCAGAGGGGTGGGGGGCAAAAGGAGGGGCAAAAGGGGGCAAAAGGGGGGCAGAGGGAGAGGGGGGCAAAAGGGGGGCAAAAGGAGGGGGCAGAGGGAGAGGGGGGGCAAAAGGGGGGGCAAAAGGGGGGGCAGAGGGAAAGGGGGGGCAAAAGGGGGGGCAGAGGGAAAGGGGGGCAAAAGGGGGGCAGAGGGAGAGGGGGGCAAAGGGGGGCAAAAGGGGGGGCAGAGGGAGAGGGGGGCAAAAGGGGGGCAAAAGGGGGGGCAGAGGGAGAGGGGGGCAAAAGGGGGGCAAAGGGGGGGCAGAGGGAAAGGGGGGGCAAAAGGGGGGGCAGAGAGAAAGGGGGGCAAAAGGGGGGGACAGAGGGGTAGGGGGGCAAAAGCGGGGGGCAGAGGGAAAGGGGGGGCAAAAAGGGGGGACAGAGGGAAAGGGGAGCAAAAGGGGAGGGCAGAGGGGTAGGGGGGACAAAAAGGGGGGACAGAGGGTTAGGGGGGCACCAAGACTATCTGAAGCCCCCCCGGCAACTCTATCCCCCACCCCAGCACCCCAACACCCCCCCAGCACCCCAACCCCCCCCAGCACCCCAACACCCCCCAGCACCCCAATAACCTCCCCAGCACCCCAACATCCCCCCCAGCACCCAAAATTACCCACCCAGCACCTCATGCCCCCCCAGCACCCCAACACCCCCCCAGCACCCCAATAACCCCCCCCAGCACCCCAATCCCCCCCAAATCACCCCCCAGCACCCCAAACTCCCCCACCTCCCAAATCAGCCCCTGCACCCCAATTCCCCACCCAGCACCCCAATCCCCCCAGCACCCTAAATTACCCCCTCCAAGCACCCCCCCAAATCACCCCTCAGCACCCCAAATCACCCCCACCCCCCAAATCCCCCCACCCCCCAAAATTCCCCAGCACCCCACAAATTGCCCCCCAGCACCCCAAGTGCCCCCCACCCCCAAAATCACCCCCAGCACCCCAAGTCCCCCCCACCCCCCAAATTACCCACCACCCCCCAAAATTCCCCAGCACCCCAAATCCCCCCACCCCCCGAAATTCCCCCACCCCCCAAATTACCCCCTGCACCCCAAGTCCCCCAACCCCCAAAATCCCCCCTTGCACCCCAAATCCCCCCAGCACCCCAAGTCCCCCCCAACCCCAAATCTCCCCACCCCCCAAATGACCCCCCACTCCCCAAAATCCCCCAGCACCCCAAATCCTCCCACCCAATCCCCCCCTGCACCCCAAAATCCCCCCACCCCCCAAATTACCCCTCCGGCACCCCAAATGCACCCCCCACCCCCAAAATCACCTCCAGCACCCCAAAACCCCCAGCACCCCAAATCCCCCCTCCCCCAAATTCCCCCCCCCAGCACCCCAAAATCCCCCCCCACCCCCCAATCACCCCCCAGCACCCCCAAATCCCCTCCCAACCCCCCCCCCAACACCCTAAACCCTCAAATCCCCCCCCCAATAAATAAGGGGGGGTGTATTTTGAGGGGGGTGTGTATTTTGGGGGGGGGTGTTATTTGGGGGGGGGGCTGTATTTTGGGGGGGTCCCACTCACAGGGCAGGCGGGCCTGCATGTCGGGGGCCAGGAGGAGGCGCTGGGGGCCGGGGCCGGGCAGGGCGTAGGCGGTGAGGGGGGTCCCGTCCCCCCCCTCCTTTGCCCCCCAAATTGGGAGGGGGGTGATGAGGGGGGGTTGAGGGGGGCGAGGGGGGCGGGGGGAGAGCTCAGAGGAGCGGCAGGAGACAGGGCTGGGGGGGGGGAGAGGGGTGAGAAGGGGGGTCGGGACCCCCCACTCCTCAATACCCCATTACCCCCCCCCCCCCAGCCCCCCCTTATCACCCCCCAAAGCCCCCCCACCCCATTATCAACCCCCCAGCCCCCCCATTATCACCCCCCAGCCCCCCCATTACCACCCCCCATGACCCCCCTATACCCCCCCACTCCCCCAGCTCCCCCAACCCCCCCATACCCCCCATACCCCCCCTTCCCATTCCCCCCAACCCCCCTGTACCCCCCCATACCCACCCCTCAATACCCCATTACCCCCCCCAGCCCCCCTTATCACCCCCCAGGCCCCCCCATTATCACCCCATGACCCCCCTACACCCCCCCACTCTCCCAGCCCCCCACTCCCCCCCTATACCCCCCATACCCCCCCTCCCATTTCCCCCCCAACCCCCCTGTACCCCCCAATGCCCCCCCATAACACCCCCACTTCCCACCCCTCCAACCCCCCCATGACCCCCCATAACCCCCCCACCTCCCCAGCCCCCCCATACCACCCCATAACCCCCCATGACCCCCCTATACCCCCCACTTCCCCCACCAGCCCCCCAACCCCCCCATGACCCTCTATACCCCCCATAACCCCCCCACTTCCCAGCCCCCCCACCAGCCCCCCCATACCCCCCCAGCCCCCCCATGACCCCCCATATCCCTCCATAACACCCCCACTTCCCCTCCCAGCCCCCAACCCCCCCATAACACCCCCAATCCCCACCCCCCAACCCCCCCCGTACCCCCCCATAACTCCCCTTCCCACCACCCCCAGTCCAACCCCCCCATGACCCCCTATACCCCCCATGACCCCCCCCAACCCCCCACTTCCCCCTAACCCACCCATGACCCCCTATACTCCACATACCCCCCAATCCCCACCCCCCAGCCCCCCGTCTGCCCCATGACCCCCCATAACCCCCCCTCTTCCCACCCCCCAGTCCCTCAACCCCCCTGTAACACCCCATAACCCCCCCACTTCCCAGCCCCCCTATACCCCCCGACTTCCCCCCCAGCCCCCCATACCCCCCCCATGACCCCCCCTATACCCCCCCATAACCCCCCCACTTCCCAGCCCCCCCAATACCCCCTCTATACCCCCCCACTTCCCCCCCAGCCCCCCAACCCCCCCATGACTCCCCATACCCCCCCCATAACCCCCGATAACCCCCCCACTTCCCATCCCCCCTCCAGCCCCCCAACCCCCCCATACCCCCCACTTCCCCCCCCAGCCCCCCATACCCCCCCATGACCCCCTATACCCCCCTATGGTCCCCCCATAACCCCCCCACTTCCCCCCCAGCCCCCAACCCCCCATGACCCCCTGTACCCCCCCTATACCCCCCCCACCAGCCCCCCAACCCCCCCATGACCCCCTATACCCCCCCAACCCCCCACTTCCCCCCCCAGCCCCCCAACCCCCCATGACCCCCTGTACGCCCCCCTATACCCCCCCCACCAGCCCCCCAACCCCCCCATGACCCCATATACCCCCCCCCAACCCCCCCACTTCCCCCCCCCAGCCCCTCTCCCCACTCACCGTGGGCGGAGCCAGCGGTGGGCGGAGCCAGCGCGGGCAGCAGGGCGGGGCCTACGGGGCGCGCGGGGGCTGCCAGAGCCAATCCCAAGCCGAGCCCTAACCCCGCCCCCGCGGAGGGGGGCAGCACGGGGGCGTGGCCTGCGGCCTGAGGGGCGTGGCCTGCGGGCTGAGGGGCGTGGCTCGCCGTAGGGGGCGTGGCCTGCAGCAGGGCGGGAGCCAGGCTCACCCCGGGAGGGGCGGGGGCTACCAGCAAAGGGGCGGGGCCTGAGGGCTGAGGGGCGGGGCTTGCGGGCTGGGGGGCGGGGCCGAGGGGGTGGGGGGGATCCCCAGGGTCAGGGGCACGGCGGGGGGGCGGTTTGGGGGTGCCCCCCCCGGGGCGGGGGGTGTTGAGCAGCAGCACGGCCCCCCCCCGGTTCTCCGCCTTCGGCACCGGCTGCAGCATCCTGGGGGGGTGAGGGGGGTCACCATGGGGGGGGGGGCCTGAGACACCCCCCCCCAGGGCACCCCAAAACCACCTCCCAGCAGGACACACTGAGACCCCCCCAGAGCACCCCGAGACCCCCAGGGCATCCCAAGACACCCCCTCCAGGAGACCCTGAGACCCCCCCCAGGGCACCCCGAGACCCCCCCGTGGGGCATCCCAATCCGCCCCCCCACCCCGGGAGACCCTGAGACCCCCCCCTCAGGGCACCCTGAGACCCCCCTGGGGCATCCCGAGACCCCACCCACCACCCCATGGTGTCCCCAAGGCCCCCCCAGTGTCCCCAACACCCCACTGACCCCAAAGGTCCCACCCACAGTGTCCCCAAGGCCACCCCGGTGTCCCCAAGACCCCCCATGGTGTCCCCAAGGCCACCCATGGTGTCCCCAAGACCCCCCATCACCCCGGTGTCCCCAAGACCCCCCATGGCGTCCCCAAGACCCCCCATCACCCCGGTGTCCCCAAGACCCCCCATGGCGTCCCCAAGGCCACCCATCACCCTGCTGTCCCCAAGACCCCCCACGGTGTCCCCAAGGCCACCCATCACCCCGGTGTCCCCAAGGCCACCCCAGTGTCCCCAAGGCCACCCCGGTGTCCCCAAGGCCACCCCATTGACCCCAGAGGTCCCACCCATGGTGTCCCCAAGGCCCCCCCGGTGTCCCCAAGACCCCCCATCACCCCCAAGGCCACCCCATTGACCCCAGAGGTCCCACCCATGGTGTCCCCAAGGCCCCCCATCACCCCGGTGTCCCCAAGGCCACCCCATTGACCCCAGAGGTCCCACCCATGGTGTCCCCAAGGCCCCCCATCACCCCAGTGTCCCCAAGGCCCCCCTGGTGTCCCCAAGACCCCCCATCACCCCAGTGTCCCCAAAGGCCACCCCGGTGTCCCCAAGGCCACCCCATTGACCCCAGAGGTCCCACCCATGGTGTCCCCAAGGCCCCCCAGCACCCCGGTGTCCCCAAGGCCACCCCATTGACCCCAGAGGTCCCACCCATGGTGTCCCCAAGGCCCCCCATCACCCCGGTGTCCCCAAGGCCACCCCATTGACCCCAGAGGTCCCACCCATGGTGTCCCCAAGGCCCCCCGGTGTCCCCAAGACCCCCCATCACCCCCAAGGCCACCCCATTGACCCCAGAGGTCCCACCCATGGTGTCCCCAAGGCCCCCCATCACCCCGGTGTCCCCAAGGCCACCCCATTGACCCCAGAGGTCCCACCCATGGTGTCCCCAAGGCCCCCCATCACCCCGGTGTCCCCAAGGCCACCCCATTGACCCCAGAGGTCCCACCCATGGTGTCCCCAAGGCCCCCCATCACCCCGGTGTCCCCAAGGCCACCCCATTGACCCCAGAGGTCCCACCCATGGTGTCCCCAAGGCCCCCCATCACCCCGGTGTCCCCAAGGCCACCCCATTGACCCCAGAGGTCCCACCCATGGTGTCCCCAAGGCCCCCCAGCACCCCGGTGTCCCCAAGGCCACCCCATTGACCCCAGAGGTCCCACCCATGGTGTCCCCAAGGCCCCCCAGCACCCCGGTGTCCCCAAGGCCACCCCATTGACCCCAGAGGTCCCACCCATGGTGTCCCCAAGGCCCCCCAGCACCCCGGTGTCCCCAAGGCCACCCCATTGACCCCAGAGGTCCCACCCATGGTGTCCCCAAGGCCCCCCAGCACCCCGGTGTCCCCAAGGCCACCCCATTGACCCCAGAGGTCCCACCCATGGTGTCCCCAAGGCCCCCCCGGTGTCCCCAAGACCCCCCAGCACCCCCAAGGCCACCCCATTGACCCCAGAGGTCCCACCCATGGTGTCCCCAAGGCCCCCCATCACCCCGGTGTCCCCAAGGCCACCCCATTGACCCCAGAGGTCCCACCCATGGTGTCCCCAAGGCCCCCCATCACCCCGGTGTCCCCAAGGCCACCCCATTGACCCCAGAGGTCCCACCCATGGTGTCCCCAAGGCCCCCCAGCACCCCGGTGTCCCCAAGGCCACCCCATTGACCCCAGAGGTCCCACCCATGGTGTCCCCAAGGCCCCCCAGCACCCCGCTGTCCCCTCACCGGTTGACTTTCATGCGGACGGGCTTGGGCCGGGGGGCGGGTCGGGGGCGGCGGCCACGTCCTCCAGCAGCCGCCGCGTGACGCGCCAGCGCGGCAGGAAGGTGCGGGCGGCGTAGCGCGACACGCGGCCCTCCAGCGCCACCAGGTCGAACAGCCCCATGTCCACGTGCTGGGGGGGGGGGGGTGACGTCATCGGGCACCCCCTCACCCCCCACCCCCATGGGGAGAACCCTCCAGGCACCTTGGAGCCCCTCCCCCATCGCCGGAACCGCCATGGCGGTGGCTCTGGTGACGTCATCGCGTCACCCAACTGGAGAACCTTCCAGTCCAGACCTTGGCCAACCCCTTGAACCCTCCAACTGTCCCCAAGGTGCCACCCTGGGGACACACCCTTGGGGTCCCCCCATCTCCAGAACCTCCACCGTGGTGGCCCTGATGACGTCATCGCGTCACCCAACTGGAGAAACTTCCAGTCCAGACCTTGGCCATGGCCAACAAAGACCCCAACCCCTTGGCCAACCCCTTGAACCCTCCAACTGTCCCCAAGGTGCCACCCTGGGGACACCCTTGGGGTCCCCCCATCTCCAGAACCTCCACCGTGGTGGCCCTGATGACGTCATCGCGTCACCCAACTGGAGAACCCTCCAACTCATGACCATGATCTTGGCCAACAAAGACCCCAACCCCTTGGCCAGCACCCTGAACCCTCCAACTGTCCCCAAGGTGCCACCCTGGGGACACCCTTGGGGTCCCCACGTCTCCAGAACCTCCACTGTGGTGGCTCTGATGACGTCATCGCGTCACCCAACGCCACCCAACTGGAGAACCTTCCAGTCCAGACCTTGGCCAACCCCTCAACCCCCTTTCCCTCCCCAAATCCCACCTCCTCCAGCCCCACCAAACCCCACCAGGTGCCACCACCAGGTGCCACCACCCCAATGATGCCACCCCCATGATGCCATCACCAGGTGCCACCACCCCCATGGTGCCACCAGAAGGTGCCACCACTCCAATGATGCCATGAGGGGCCACCATGAAGTGCCACCACCCCAATGATGCCACCACGAGGTGCCACCACCCTCATGATGCCACCATGAGATACCACCACCCCCATGGTGCCACCACAAGGTGCCACCACCAAGTGCCACCACCCTAACGATGCCACCATGAGATACCACCACCCCCATGGTGCCATCACGAGGTGCCACCCCCCAATGATGCCATGAGGGGCCACCACCAGGTGCCACCACCCCAATGGTGCCACCACCAGGTGCCACCACCCCCATGATGCCACCATGTGACATCACCCCCCAATGATGCCACAAGGTGCCACCATGAAGTGCCACCCCCCAATGATGCCACCAGAAGGTGCCACCACGAGGTGCCACCACCCCAACGATGCCACAAGGTGCCACCACCAGGTGCCACCACCCCCATGATGCCACCAGAAGGTGCCACCACCCCAATGATGCCACGAGGGCCACCGCCAGGTGCCACCACCCCCATCATGCCACCATGAGGTGCCACCACACCGATGATGCCACCATCCCAACGATGCCACCATGAGATACCACCCCCCCAATGATGCCACCACGAGGTGCCACCACCCCCATGATGCCACCACGTGACACCACCACCCCCATGATGCCACCATGAGGTGTGACCACCCCCATGGTGCCACCAGAAGGTGCCACCACGAGGTGCCACCACCCCAACGATGCCACGAGGTGCCACCACCAGGTGCCACCACCCCCATGATGCCACCACCAGGTGCCACCACCCCCATGATGCCACCATGAGGTGCCACCACACCGATGATGCCACCATCCCAACGATGCCACCACGAGGTGCCACCACCCCCATGATGCCACCACGTGACACCACCACCCCCATGATGCCACCATGAGGTGCCACCACCCCCATGATGCCACCACGTGACACCACCACCCCCATGGTGCCACCAGAAGGTGCCACCACGAGGTGCCACCACCAGGTGCCACCACCCCCATGATGCCACCATGAGGTGCCACCACACCGATGATGCCACCATCCCAACGATGCCACAAGGTGCCACCACGAGGTGCCACCACCCCAACGATGCCACAAGGTGCCACCACCAGGTGCCACCACCCCCATGATGCCACCAGAAGGTGCCACCACCCCCATGATGCCACCATGAGGTGTGACCACCCCCATGGTGCCACCAGAAGGTGCCACCACGAGGTGCCACCACCCCAACGATGCCACGAGGTGCCACCACCAGGTGCCACCACCCCCATGATGCCACCACCAGGTGCCACCACCCCCATGATGCCACCATGAGGTGCCACCACACCGATGATGCCACCATCCCAACGATGCCACCACGAGGTGCCACCACCCCCATGATGCCACAAGGTGCCACCACCAGGTGCCACCACTCCCATGATGCCACCAGAAGGTGCCACCACGAGGTGCCACCACCCCAATGATGCCACAAGGTGCCACCACCAGGTGCCACCACCCCCATGATGCCACCACCAGGTGCCACCACCCCCATGATGCCACCATGAGGTGCCACCACCCCCATGATGCCACCATCCCAACGATGCCACCACGAGGTGCCACCATCCCAACGATGCCACCACGAGGTGCCACCACCCCCATGATGCCACCACGTGACACCACCACCCCCATGATGCCACCATGAGGTGCCACCACCCCCATGATGCCACCACGTGACACCACCACCCCCATGGTGCCACCACCAGGTGCCACCACCCCCATGATGCCACCATGAGGTGCCACCACACCGATGATGCCACCATCCCAACGATGCCACAAGGTGCCACCACGAGGTGCCACCACCCCAACGATGCCACGAGGTGCCACCACCAGGTGCCACCACCCCCATGATGCCACCACCAGGTGCCACCACCCCCATGGTGCCACCAGAAGGTGCCACCACGAGGTGCCACCACCCCAACGATGCCACGAGGTGCCACCACCAGGTGCCACCACCCCCATGATGCCACCAGAAGGTGCCCCCCCCCCTCCCCCGGCCCCCGGCAGAAGGTCCCACCTTGAAGGGCTCGGGGTCCAGGGCGCGCAGGACGATGGCGGCGGTGACGAAGCAGATGCCCTGGGTGACGAGGGGCGAGTGGACGGGCCGCGGCTCGAAGAGGTCGGGGTGGTTGCACACCTTGCGCAGCTGCATCAGCACGTTGATCACGCTCATGAAGTGCCCGCTGGCCAAGGTGGCCTTGGTGCTGGGGGGGTGGGGGGGGGGCAGGGTGACCCCCAAGAACTCCTTGAGGAACACCACCGGCGCCCCGACGGGACCAACACCCCCCACCTTGGGTGCCCACCAGCACCTCAAGGTGACCACCCCCCTTGGTTGCCCCCTGAATGCCCATCATCCCCTTGGTTGCCCACCAGCACCCCAAGGTGACCACCCCCCTTAGTTGCCCCATGGGTGCCCACCAGCACCACAAGGTGCCCACCAGCCCCTTGGTTGCCCCTTGGTTGCCCACCAGCCCCTTGACTACCCATCATCCCCTTGGTTGCCTACCAGCATCTCAAGGTGCCCACCAGCCCCTTGGTTGCCCCTTGGTTGCCCACCAGCACCCCAAGGGGATCACCACCCCTTGGTTGCCCACCAGCCCCTTGACTGCCCATCATCCCCATGGGTGCCCACCAGCACCTCAAGGTGCCCACCAGCCTCTTGGTTGCCCCTTGGTTGCCCACCAGCCCCTTGGTTGCCCCATGGGTGCCCACCAGCACCACAAGGTGCCCACCAGCCCCTTGGTTGCCCCATGGGTGCCCACCAGCACCACAAGGCGCCCACCAGCCCCTTGGTTGCCCACCACCCCCTTGGTTGCCCATCATCCCCTTGGTTGCCTACCACCCCCTTGATTGCCCATCACCCCCTTGGTTGCCCACCTGCACCCCAAGGTGACCACCACCCCCTTGGTTGCCCATCATCCCCTTGGTTGCCCACCACCCCCTTGGTTGCCCATCATCCCCTTGGTTGCCCACCTGCACCCCAAGGTGACCACCACCCCCTTGGTTGCCCACCACCCCCTTGGTTGCCCATCATCCCCTTGGTTGCCCACCATCTCCATGGGGTTTTGGGGTTCTGGGGTGCTGGAGGGGGCTCTGGGGTGCTGGGGGAGGGGTCCCCACCTGGCCTGGCCCATGAAGTCGTCGTAGACCCCATCACCACCCCAAGGTGCCCACCAACCCCTTGGTTGCCCACCATCTCCATGAGGTTCTGGGGGGTTCTGGGGTTCTGGGGGGTTTCTGGGATGCTGGGTGGGGTTGTGGGGTGCTGGGGTGTGGGTTTGGGGTGCAGGAGGGGGTCCCCACCTGGCCTGGCCCATGAAGTCATCCTAGACCCCATCACCACCCCAAGGTGCCCACCAACCCCATGGGGTTCTGGGGTGTAGGGTGGGGTTCTGGGGTTCTGGGGTGCTGGGGTGTGGTTTTGGGGTGCAGGGAGGGGGTCCCCACCTGGCCTGTCCCATGAAGTCATCCTAGACCCCATCACCACCCCAAGGTGCCCACCATCTCCATGGGGTTCTGGAGTTCTGGGAGGGTTCTGGGGGGGTTCTGGGGTTCTGGGGTGCTGGGGTGGGGTTTTGGGGTGCTGTGTGGTTTTGGGGTGCAGGGGGGGTGCCCACCTGGCCTGGCCCATGAAGTCGTCGTAGACCCCATCACCACCCCAAGGTGCCCACCAACCCCTTGGTTGCCCACCATCTCCATGAGGTTCTGGGGGGTTCTGGGGTTCTGGGGGGTTTCTGGGGTGCTGGGGTGGGGTTTTGGGGTGCAGGGTGGGGGTTTGGGGTGCTGGGGTGGGGGTTTTGGGGTGCGGGGGGGGTCCCCACCTGGCCTGGCCCATGAAGTCATCCTAGACCCCATCACCACCCCAAGGTGCCCACCATCTCCATGGGGTTCTGGAGTTCTGGGAGGGTTCTGGGGGGGTTCTGGGGTTCTGGGGGGGTTCTGGGGTGCTGGGGTGGGGTTTTGGGGTGCAGGGTGGGGGTTTGGGGTGCAGGGTGGGGGTTTTGGGGTGCGGGGGGGGTCCCCACCTGGCCTGGCCCATGAAGTCGTCCTAGACCCCATCACCACCCCAAGGTGCCCACCATCTCCATGGGGTTCTGGAGTTCTGGGAGGGTTCTGGGGGGGTTCTGGGGTTCTGGGGGGGTTCTGGGGTGCTGGGGTGGGGGTTTGGGGTGCAGGGTGGGGGTTTTGGGGTGCAGGGAGGGGGTCCCCACCTGGCCTGGCCCATGAAGTCGTCCTAGACCCCATCACCACCCCAAGGTGCCCACCATCTCCATGGGGTTCTGGAGTTCTGGGAGGGTTCTGGGGGGGTTCTGGGGTTCTGGGGGGGTTCTGGGGTGCTGGGGTGGGGGTTTGGGGTGCAGGGTGGGGGTTTTGGGGTGCAGGGAGGGGGTCCCCACCTGGCCTGGCCCATGAAGTCGTCCTAGACCCCATCACCACCCCAAGGTGCCCACCATCTCCATGGGGTTCTGGAGTTCTGGGAGGGTTCTGGGGGGTTCTGGGGTGCTGGGGTGGGGTTTTGGGGTGCAGGGTGGGGGTTTGGGGTGCAGGGTGGGGTTTTGGGGTGCAGGGAGGGTGTCCCCACCTGGCCTGGCCCATGAAGTCGTCGTAGACCCCATCACCACCCCAAGGTGCCCACCATCTCCATGGGGTTCTGGAGTTCTGGGAGGGTTCTGGGGGGGTTCTGGGGTGCTGGGGTGGGGGTTTGGGGTGCAGGGTGGGGGTTTTGGGGTGCGGGGGGGGTCCCCACCTGGCCTGGCCCATGAAGTCGTCAGTAGAGGTAGCGCTGGCGCTTGGAGAGGCGGCACTTGAGGACGTGCTCGTACTTCTTGGGCATCTGCTTCTCCACGTCCACCTTGAGGCGCCGCAGCAGGAAGGGGCGGAGCACCTGGGGGGCGGGGCCAGAGGGGCAGCCAATCAGCTCACAGCATGGGTTTTTGGGGGGGGGGGGGGGTGTCACCCCGAGTTTAGAAGGGGTGGGGATGGGGTCTCCGCGGTACCTTCAGCAGGTGGCACCCAAAATGAGGGGGCACACACCCCCCCACCCCCACCCATGGGTGCCCCAACCCACCTATAGGTGCGTCCCCCCCCCCCAAAAAGAGGGGTGTCTGTCCCCCCTCCCCCCACCCCTAAACCAAGGGGACAAGGGGGATCACCCCAAGGCCACCCCAGAGCCACCCACCCCCACCAAACCAGCTTCCTTCACCTAACCCCAGATCTCACACCCCCCCACCCATGGGTGCCCCCCACCCCAAAACCAGGGTCAACACCCCTACCTCCACCCCCCTGAACCATGACCAACCCATCCAACCCACCCCCACCCCCACCTTGACCCCTCAAACCAGGTTCCTCCACCCCACCCCAGATCTCACTCATGGGTCCCCCCACCCATGGGTCCCCCCACCCATGGGTGCCCCCCACCCCAAAACCAGGGTCAACACCCCTACCTCCACCCCCCCAAGCCACAGTGACCCCATCAACCCCATCCCCACCTTGACCCCTCAAACCAGGTTCCTCCACCCCACCCCAGATCTCACTCATGGGTCCCCCCCACCCATGGGTCCCCCCACCCATGGGTGCCCCCCACCCCAAAACCAGGGTCAACACCCCTACCTCCACCCCCCCAAGCCACGATGACCCCATCAACCCCATCCCCACCTTGACCCCTCAAACCAGGTTCCTCCACCCCACCCCAGATCTCACCCCCTCACCAACAGGTGCCCCCCACCCATGGGTGCCCCCCACCCATAGGTCCCCCCACCCCAAAACAAGGGTCAACACCCCTACCTCCACCCCCCCAAGCCACGATGACCCCATCAACCCCATCCCCACCTTGACCCCTCAAACCAGGTTCCTCCACCCCACCCCAGATCTCACTCATGGGTCCCCCCCACCCATGGGTCCCCCCACCCATGGGTGCCCCCCACCCCAAAACCAGGGTCAACACCCCTACCTCCACCCCCCCAAGCCACAGTGACCCCATCAACCCCATCCCCACCTTGACCCCTCAAACCAGGTTCCTCCACCCCACCCCAGATCTCACTCATGGGTCCCCCCCACCCATGGGTCCCCCCACCCATGGGTGCCCCCCACCCCAAAACCAGGGTCAACACCCCTACCTCCACCCCCCCAAGCCACAGTGACCCCATCAACCCCATCCCCACCTTGACCCCTCAAACCAGGTTCCTCCACCCCACCCCAGATCTCACTCATGGGTCCCCCCCACCCATGGGTCCCCCCACCCATGGGTGCCCCCCACCCCGACCTTGTGCAGGCGCTTGACCAGGCTGTCGTTGTACTCCTGGCTGCCCTCGATCATGCCGGTCAGGGGGTTGGAGAACCACTCCTTGAACTCCCCGGTGGGACTGGAAGACTCGGGGCATCAGGAAGTGCATGAGGGACCAGAGCTCCATCAGGCTGTTCTGCAGCGGCGTCCCCGTCAGCAGCAGCCGCCGGTGGCTGGGGGAGGGGGGCGGGGGGGTCAGGACGGGCACCCATGGGTGACGTGGGGTGGGGGAACCCGTATCTGGTCACCCATGGGTGTTGGGGTAGGATGGGGGAGGTTCAGGTAGGGATGGGGCATCTCCAGCTCTTTGAGGAGCATCTAAGTGTGGTTCCATGAAGCAACAGTGCCCTTGGGGAGGGGGCGGGGGGTCAGGAGGGGCACCCATGGGTGACGTGGGGTGGGGGAACCCGTATCTGGTCACCCATGGGCGTTGGGAAGGAGTCTGGGGTGGGATGGGGGGGTTCAGGTAGGGATGGAGCATCTCCGGCTCTTTGAGGAGCACCCATGGGTGGTCTTGAGTAGCCAGGGGACCCAGGGGGAGGGGGCGGGGGGTCAGGACGGGCACCCATGGGTGACGTGGGGTGGGGGAACCCGTATCTGGTCACCCATGGGCGTTGGGAAGGAGTCTGGGGTGGGATGGGGGGTTCAGGTAGAGATGGAGCATCTCCAGCTCTTTGAGGAGCACCCATGGGTGGTCTCAAGAAGCAATGCTGCCCTTGGGGAGGGGGGCGGGGGGTCAGGAGGGGCACCCATGGGTGACGTGGGGTGGGGGAACCCGTATCTGGTCACCCATGGGTGTTGGGGTAGGATGGGGGAGGTTCAGGTAGGGATGGGGCATCTCCAGCTCTTTGAGGAGCACCCATGGGTGGTCTTGAGTAGCCAGGGGACCCAGGGGGAGAGGGGCAGGGGGGTCAAGAGGGGCACCCATGGGTGACGTGGGGTGGGGGAACCCGTATCTGGTCACCCATGGGCGTTGGGAGGGGTTTGGGGTGGGATGGGGGGGTTCAGGTAGAGATGGAGCATCTCCAGCTCTTTGAGGAGCACCCATGGGTGGTCTTGAGTAGCCAGGGGACCCAGGGGGAGAGGGGCGGGGGGTCAGGACGGGCACCCATGGGTGACGTGGGGTGGGGGAACCCGTATCTGGTCACCCATGGGTGTTGGGGTAGGATGGGGGAGGTTCAGGTAGGGATGGGGCATCTCCAGCTCTTTGAGGAGCACCCATGGGTGGTCTCAAGAAGCAATGCTGCCCTTGGGGAGAGGGGCGGGGGGTCAGGACGGGCACCCATGGGTGACGTGGGGTGGGGGAACCCGTATCTGGTCACCCATGGGTGTTGGGGTAGGATGGGGGGTTCAGGTAGGGATGGGGCATCTCCAGCTCTTTGAGGAGCACCCATGGGTGGTCTTGAGTAGCCAGGGGACCCAGGGGGAGGGGGGCAGGGGGGTCAGGACGGGCACCCATGGGTGACGTGGGGTGGGGGAACCCGTATCTGGTCACCCATGGGCGTTGGGAAGGAGTCTGGGGTGGGATGGGGGGGTTCAGGTAGAGATGGAGCATCTCCGGCTCTTTGAGGAGCACCCATGGGTGGTCTTGAGTAGCCAGGGGACCCAGGGGGAGAGGGGCAGGGGGTCAGGAGGGGCACCCATGGGTGACGTGGGGTGGGGGAACCCGTATCTGGTCACCCATGGGTGTTGGGGTAGGATGGGGGAGGTTCAGGTAGGGATGGAGCATCTCCGGCTCTTTGAGGAGCACCCATGGGTGGTCTTGAGTAGCCAGGGGACCCAGGGGGAGGGGGCGGGGGGTCAGGACGGGCACCCATGGGTGACGTGGGGTGGGGGAACCCGTATCTGGTCACCCATGGGCGTTGGGAGGGGTTTGGGGTGGGATGGGGGGTTCAGGTAGAGATGGGGCATCTCCAGCTCTTCGAGGAGCACCCATGGGTGGTCCCAACAGGGCAGAGCACCCCCAGCTTCATGAGATGCCCCCCACCACCCCAAGGCGCCCACCACCCCCTTGGTTGCCCCCCCATCCCACCTCACTTACCCCCCATCCCCTCCCCCACCACCTCACACCCCCAGCTGCCCCCCACCCCCTCGGTTGCCCCCCCAACCCCCTCGGTTGCCCCCTCCACCTCCATCCCACCTCACTAACCCCCCACCCCCTTGGTTGCCCCCCATCCCACCTCACTTACCCCCCATCCCACTTGGTTGCCCCCCATCCTTCCCCACACCACCCCAGCTGCCCCCCACCCCCTCGGTTGCCCCCCCACCCCCTCACTTGCCCCCCTAACCCCTTCAGTTGCCCCCCTAACCCCCTTGGTTGCCCCCCTAACGCCCTCGGTTGCCCCCCCATCCCACCTCACTTACCCCCCATCCTTCCCCACACCACCCCAGCTGCCCCCCCCCCCCTCGGTTGCCCCCCTAACGCCCTCGGTTGCCCCCCCAACCCCCTCAGTTGCCCCCCCAACCCCCTCGGTTGCCCCCCTAACCCCCTCGGTTGCCCCCCCATCCCACCTCACTTACCCCCCATCCTTCCCCACACCACCCCAGCTGCCCCCCCCCCTCGGTTGCCCCCCTAACCCCCTCGGTTGCCCCCCCATCCCACCTCACTTACCCCCCATCCTTCCCCACACCACCCCAGCTGCCCCCCACCCCCTCGGTTGCCCCCCCACCCCCTCACTTGCCCCCCTAACCCCTTCAGTTGCCCCCCTAACGCCCTCGGTTGCCCCCCTAACCCCCTCGGTTGCCCCCCCATCCCACCTCACTTACCCCCCATCCTTCCCCACACCACCCCAGCTGCCCCCCACCCCCTCGGTTGCCCCCCCACCCCCTCACTTGCCCCCCTAACCCCTTCAGTTGCCCCCCTAACCCCCTCGGTTGCCCCCCTAACCCCTTCAGTTGCCCCCCTAACCCCTTCAGTTGCCCCCCCACCCCCTCACTTGCCCCCCTAACCCCTTCAGTTGCCCCCCCACCCCCTCACTTGCCCCCCTAACCCCTTCAGTTGCCCCCCTAACCCCCTCGGTTGCCCCCTAACCCCTCGGTTGCCCCCCTAACCCCTTCAGTTGCCCCCCCACCCCCTCACTTGCCCCCCTAACCCCTTCAGTTGCCCCCCTAACCCCCTCGGTTGCCCCCCTAACCCCTTCAGTTGCCCCCCCAACCCCTTCAGTTGCCCCCCACCCCCTCACTTGCCCCCCTAACCCCTTCAGTTGCCCCCCTAACCCCCTCGGTTGCCCCCCCACCCCCTCACTTGCCCCCCTAACCCCCTCGGTTGCCCCCCCACCCCCTCACTTGCCCCCCTAACCCCTTCAGTTGCCCCCCTAACCCCCTCGGTTGCCCCCTAACCCCTTCAGTTGCCCCCCCACCCCCTCACTTGCCCCCCTAACCCCTTCAGTTGCCCCCCTAACCCCCTCGGTTGCCCCCCTAACCCCTTCAGTTGCCCCCCCACCCCCTCACTTGCCCCCCTAACCCCTTCAGTTGCCCCCCTAACCCCCTCGGTTGCCCCCCTAACCCCTTCAGTTGCCCCCCTAACCCCTTCAGTTGCCCCCCCACCCCCTCACTTGCCCCCCTAACCCCTTCAGTTGCCCCCCCACCCCTCACTTGCCCCCCTAACCCCTTCAGTTGCCCCCCTAACCCCCTCGGTTGCCCCCCTAACCCCTTCAGTTGCCCCCCTAACCCCTTCAGTTGCCCCCCACCCCCTCACTTGCCCCCCTAACCCCTTCAGTTGCCCCCCTAACCCCCTCGGTTGCCCCCTAACCCCTTCAGTTGCCCCCCTAACCCCTTCAGTTGCCCCCCCACCCCCTCACTTGCCCCCCTAACCCCTTCACTTGCCCCCTAACCCCCTCGGTTGCCCCCTAACCCCTTCAGTTGCCCCCCCACCCCCTCACTTGCCCCCCTAACCCCTTCAGTTGCCCCCCCACCCCCTCACTTGCCCCCTAACCCCTTCAGTTGCCCCCCCCCCTCGGTTGCCCCCCCTTCCCCCCCCCCCCCAGCACCTGTTGAAGTTGAGCAGCGACTGCCAGCGCTGGGACTTGAAGTTCTTGATGTTCTGGGCCTCGTCCAGGATCAGGTAGGTCCAGTTCTTCCTGCGGAACGCCTGGTGGTCCTGCAGCACCAGCTTGTACGACGTGATGCACACGTGGAACGCGTTGGGCTTCGTCCACCCCTGGGGGGCAGGGGGACCCCAAAATTAAACAGGGGCACCCCATCCCCCTCCCCCTCTTTATTTGTCCTAGGTGTTGGGTTTGGTCCACCCCTGGGGGGCAGGGGCACCCCAAAATTAACCAGGGGCACCCCTTCCCCTCTTTTATTTTCTCTAGGTGTTGGGTTTGGTCCACCCCTGGGGGGCAGGGCACCCCAAAATTAAGCAGGCACCCCATCCCACACAACCTTTAGTTTTCCCAGGAGGCAGCACCCAAGGGTGGGGGGTGCAGAGGGACACCCCAAAATTAAGCAGGGACACCCCTTCCCCTCTTTTATTTTCTCTAGGTGTTGGGTTTGGTCCACCCCTGGGGGGGCAGGGGCACCCCAAAATTAACCAGGGGCACCCCATGCCCCCTCCCCCTCTATTTGCATTGGGTTTGGTCCACCCCTGGGGGGGGGGACCCCAAAATTAACCAGGGGCACCCCATCCCCCCTCCCCCTCTTTATTTGCCCTAGGTGTTGGGTTTGGTCCACCCCTGGGGGGGCAGGGGCACCCCAAAATTAAGCAGGGACACCCCTTCCCCTCTTTTATTTTCTCTAGGTGTTGGGTTTGGTCCACCCCTGGGGGGGGGACCCCAAAATTAAACAGGGGCACCCCATGCCCCCTCCCCCTCTATTTGCATTGGGTTTGGTCCACCCCTGGGGGGCAGGGGCACCCCAAAATTAACCAGGGGCACCCCATGCCCCCTCCCCCTCTATTTGCATTGGGTTTGGTCCACCCCTGGGGGGGGGGACCCCAAAATTAACCAGGGGCACCCCTTCCCCCTCCCCCTCTTTATTTGTCCTAGGTGTTGGGTTTGGTCCACCCCTGGGGGGGCAGGGCACCCCAAAATTAAGCAGGGACACCCCTTCCCCTCTTTTATTTTCTCTAGGTGTTGGGTTTGGTCCACCCCTGGGGGGGGGGACCCCAAAATTAACCAGGGGCACCCCATCCCCCCTCCCCCTCTTTATTTGTCCTAGGTGTTGGGTTTGGTCCACCCCTGGGGGGGCAGGGGCACCCCAAAATTAACCAGGGGCACCCCATGCCCCCTCCCCCTCTATTTGCATTGGGTTTGGTCCACCCCTGGGGGGCAGGGGGACCCCAAAATTAACCAGGGGCACCCCATCCCCCCTCCCCCTCTTTATTTGCCCTAGGTGTTGGGTTTGGTCCACCCCTGGGGGGGCAGGGCACCCCAAAATTAAGCAGGGACACCCCTTCCCCTCTTTTATTTTCTCTAGGTGTTGGGTTTGGTCCACCCCTGGGGGGGGGGACCCCAAAATTAACCAGGGGCACCCCATGCCCCCTCCCCCTCTATTTGCATTGGGTTTGGTCCACCCCTGGGGGGGGGGACCCCAAAATTAACCAGGGGCACCCCATCCCCCCTCCCCCTCTTTATTTGCCCTAGGTGTTGGGTTTGGTCCACCCCTGGGGGGGCAGGGCACCCCAAAATTAAGCAGGGACACCCCTTCCCCTCTTTTATTTTCTCTAGGTGTTGGGTTTGGTCCACCCCTGGGGGGGGGACCCCAAAATTAAACAGGGGCACCCCATGCCCCCTCCCCCTCTATTTGCATTGGGTTTGGTCCACCCCTGGGGGGCAGGGGCACCCCAAAATTAACCAGGGGCACCCCTTCCCCCTCCCCCTCTATTTGCATTGGGTTTGGTCCACCCCTGGGGGGCAGGGGGACCCCAAAATTAAACAGGGGCACCCCATGCCCCCTCCCCCTCTATTTGCATTGGGTTTGGTCCACCCCTGGGGGGGGGGACCCCAAAATTAACCAGGGGCACCCCTTCCCCCTCCCCCTCTTTATTTCTTCTGGGCGTTGGGCTTGGTCCACCCCTGGGGGGGACACCCCAAAATTAACCAGGGGCACCCCATCCCCCCTCCCCCTCTTTATTTGCCCTAGGTGTTGGGTTTGGTCCACCCCTGGGGGGCAGGGGCACCCCAAAATTAACCAGGGGCACCCCTTCCCCTCTTTATTTTCTCTAGGTGTTGGGCTTGTTCCACCCCTGGGGGGCAGGTGACCCCAAAATTAACCAGGGGCACCCCATCCCCCCCACCCCCTCTATTTGCATTGGGTTTGGTCCACCCCTGGGTGGGGGGTGCAGAGGGAGACCCCAAAATTAAGCAGGCACCACCCACCCCTTTATTTTTCCCAGGAGGCAGCCCCCAGGGGTGGGGGGTGTTTTGGGGGGTGCAGAGGGGGGTCACCAGGAGGCAGCCCCCAGGGGTGGGGGGTGTTTTGGGGGGCGCAGGGGGGGGTCACCAGGAGGCAGCCCCCAGGGGTGGGGGGTGTTTTGGGGGGCGCAGGGGGGGGTCACCAGGAGGCAGCCCCCAGGGGTGGGGGGTGTTTTGGGGGCGCAGGGGGGGGGTCACCAGGAGGCAGCCCCCAGGGGTGGGGGGTGTTTTGGGGGCGCAGGGGGGGTCACCAGGAGGCAGCCCCCAGGGGTGGGGGGTGTTTTGGGGGGCGCAGGGGGGGTCACCAGGAGGCAGCCCCCAGGGGTGGGGGGTGTTTTGGGGGGCGCAGGGGGGGTCACCAGGAGGCAGCCCCCAGGGGTGGGGGGTGTTTTGGGGGGCGCAGGGGGGGTCACCAGGAGGCAGCCCCCAGGGGTGGGGGGTGTTTTGGGGGGTGCAGAGGGGGGTCACCAGGAGGCAGCCCCCAAGGGTGGGGGGTGTTTTGGGGGGCACGGTGGGGGGGTCACCAGGAGGCAGCCCCCAAGGGTGGGGGTGCAGGGGGGGTCACCAGGAGGCAGCCCCCAGGGGTGGGGGGTGTTTTGGGGGCGCAGGGGGGGGGTCACCAGGAGGCAGCCCCCAGGGGTGGGGGGTGTTTTGGGGGGCGCAGGGGGGGTCACCAGGAGGCAGCCCCCAGGGGTGGGGGGTGTTTTGGGGGGCGCAGGGGGGGTCACCAGGAGGCAGCCCCCAGGGGTGGGGGGTGTTTTGGGGGCGCAGGGGGGGGGTCACCAGGAGGCAGCCCCCAGGGGTGGGGGGTGTTTTGGGGGCGCAGGGGGGGTCACCAGGAGGCAGCCCCCAGGGGTGGGGGTGTTTTGGGGGCGCAGGGGGGGGTCACCAGGAGGCAGCCCCCAGGGGTGGGGGGTGTTTTGGGGGGCGCAGGGGGGGTCACCAGGAGGCAGCCCCCAGGGGTGGGGGGTGTTTTGGGGGGCGCAGGGGGGGGTCACCAGGAGGCAGCCCCCAGGGGTGGGGGTGTTTTGGGGGGTGCAGAGGGGGGTCACCAGGAGGCAGCCCCCAAGGGTGGGGGGTGTTTTGGGGGGCACGGTGGGGGGGTCACCAGGAGGCAGCCCCCAAGGGTGGGGGTGCAGGGGGGGTCACCAGGAGGCAGCCCCCAGGGGTGGGGGTGTTTTGGGGGCGCAGGGGGGGGGTCACCAGGAGGCAGCCCCCAGGGGTGGGGGTGTTTTGGGGGGCGCAGGGGGGGGTCACCAGGAGGCAGCCCCCAGGGGTGGGGGGTGTTTTGGGGGGCGCAGGGGGGGGGTCACCAGGAGGCAGCCCCCAGGGGTGGGGGGTGTTTTGGGGGGCGCAGGGGGGGTCACCAGGAGGCAGCCCCCAGGGGTGGGGGGTGTTTTGGGGGGCGCAGGGGGGGGTCACCAGGAGGCAGCCCCCAAGGGTGGGGGTGCAGGGGGGTCACCAGGAGGCAGCCCCCATGGGTGGGGGTGTTTTGGGGGCGCAGGGGGGGTCACCAGGAGGCAGCCCCCAGGGGTGGGGGGTGTTTTGGGGGTGCAGAGGGGGGTCACCAGGAGGCAGCCCCCAGGGGTAGGGGGTGTTTTGGGGGGCGCAGGGGGGGTCACCAGGAGG
Source organism: Hypotaenidia okinawae (assembly GCA_027925045.1). Classification (NCBI taxonomy): domain Eukaryota; kingdom Metazoa; phylum Chordata; class Aves; order Gruiformes; family Rallidae; genus Hypotaenidia; species Hypotaenidia okinawae. The sequence goes on from BSDF01000039.1 coordinate 298,472, forward strand.
CAGCCCCCAGGGGTGGGGGTGCAGGGGTGCAGAGGGGGTCACCAGGAGGCAGCCCCCAGGGGTGGGGGTGTTTTGGGGGGCGCAGGGGGGTCACCAGGAGGCAGCCCCCAGGGGTGGGGGTGTTTTGGGGGCGCAGGGGGGGGGTCACCAGGAGGCAGCCCCCAGGGGTGGGGGTGTTTTGGGGGGCGCAGGGGGGGTCACCAGGAGGCAGCCCCCAGGGGTGGGGGGTGTTTTGGGGGGCGCAGGGGGGGTCACCAGGAGGCAGCCCCCAGGGGTGGGGGGTGTTTTGGGGGGCACGGTGGGGGGTCACCAGGAGGCAGCCCCCAGGGGTAGGGGGTGTTTTGGGGGGCGCAGGGGGGTCACCAGGAGGCAGCCCCCAGGGGTGGGGGGTGTTTTGGGGGGCACGGTGGGGGGGTCACCAGGAGGCAGCCCCCAGGGGTGGGGGGTGTTTGGGGGGCGCGGGGGGGGTCACCAGGAGGCAGCCCCAAGGGTGGGGGTGCAGGGGGGTCACCAGGAGGCAGCCCCCAGGGGTGGGGGGTGTTTTGGGGGCGCAGGGGGGGGTCACCAGGAGGCAGCCCCCAGGGGTGGGGGGTGTTTTGGGGGGCGCAGAGGGGGGTCACCAGGAGGCAGCCCCCAGGGGTGGGGGGTGTTTTGGGGGGCGCAGGGGGGGTCACCAGGAGGCAGCCCCCAGGGGTGGGGGGTGTTTTGGGGGGCGCAGGGGGGGTCACCAGGAGGCAGCCCCCAGGGGTGGGGGGTGTTTTGGGGGCGCAGGGGGGGGGTCACCAGGAGGCAGCCCCCAGGGGTGGGGGGTGTTTTGGGGGGCGCAGGGGGGGTCACCAGGAGGCAGCCCCCAAGGGTTGGGGTGTAGGGGGGTCACCAGGAGGCAGCCCCCAGGGGTGGGGGGTGTTTTGGGGGGCGCAGGGGGGGGTCACCAGGAGGCAGCCCCCAGGGGTGGGGGGTGTTTTGGGGGGCGCAGGGGGGGTCACCAGGAGGCAGCCCCCAGGGGTGGGGGGTGTTTTGGGGGGCGCAGGGGGGGGTCACCAGGAGGCAGCCCCCAGGGGTGGGGGGTGTTTTGGGGGGTGCAGGGGCGGGGTCACCAGGAGGCAGCACCCATGGGTGGGGGGTGTTTAGGGGGTGCAGGGGGGGTCACCAGGAGGCAGCCCCCAAGGGTGGGGGGTGTTTAGGGGGTGCAGGGGGGTCACCAGGAGGCAGCCCCCAGGGGTGGGGGGTGTTTTGGGGGGCGCAGGGGGGGTCACCAGGAGGCAGCCCCCAGGGGTGGGGGGTGTTTTGGGGGGCGCAGGGGGGGGTCACCAGGAGGCAGCCCCCAGGGGTGGGGGGTGTTTTGGGGGGCGCAGGGGGGGTCACCAGGAGGCAGCCCCCATGGGTGGGGGGTGTTTTGGGGGCGCAGGGGGGGGTCACCAGGAGGCAGCCCCCATGGGTGGGGGGTGTTTTGGGGGCGCAGGGGGGGTCACCAGGAGGCAGCCCCCAGGGGTGGGGGGTGTTTTGGGGGGCGCAGGGGGGGGTCACCAGGAGGCAGCCCCCAGGGGTGGGGGGTGTTTTGGGGGGCGTAGGGGGGGGTCACCAGGAGGCAGCCCCCAGGGGTGGGGGGTGTTTTGGGGGCGCAGGGGGGGGGTCACCAGGAGGCAGCCCCCAGGGGTGGGGGTGTTTTGGGGGCGCAGGGGGGGTCACCAGGAGGCAGCCCCCAGGGGTGGGGGGTGTTTTGGGGGCGCAGGGGGGGTCACCAGGAGGCAGCCCCCAGGGGTGGGGGTGTTTTGGGGGGCGCAGGGGGGTCACCAGGAGGCAGCCCCCAAGGGTGGGGGTGCAGGGGGGGTCACCAGGAGGCAGCCCCCATGGGTGGGGGGTGTTTTGGGGGGTGCGGGGGGGGTCACCAGGAGGCAGCCCCCAGGGGTGGGGGGTGTTTTGGGGGGCGCAGGGGGGGGGTCACCAGGAGGCAGCCCCCAGGGGTGGGGGTGCAGGGGTGCAGAGGGGGGTCACCAGGAGGCAGCCCCCAGGGGTGGGGGGTGTTTTGGGGGGCGCAGGGGGGGTCACCAGGAGGCAGCCCCCAGGGGTGGGGGTGTTTTGGGGGGCGCAGGGGGGTCACCAGGAGGCAGCCCCCAGGGGTGGGGGGTGTTTTGGGGGGCGCAGGGGGGTCACCAGGAGGCAGCCCCCAAGGGTGGGGGTGCAGGGGGGTCACCAGGAGGCAGCACCCATGGGTGGGGGGTGTTTTGGGGGCGCAGGGGGGGTCACCAGGAGGCAGCCCCCAGGGGTGGGGGGTGTTTTGGGGGGCGCAGGGGGGGTCACCAGGAGGCAGCCCCCAGGGGTGGGGGGTGTTTTGGGGGCGCAGGGGGGGGTCACCAGGAGGCAGCCCCCAAGGGTGGGGGTGCAGGGGGGTCACCAGGAGGCAGCCCCCAGGGGTGGGGGTGTTTTGGGGGCGCAGGGGGGGGTCACCAGGAGGCAGCCCCCAGGGGTGGGGGGTGTTTTGGGGGGCGCAGGGGGGGTCACCAGGAGGCAGCCCCCAGGGGTGGGGGGTGTTTTGGGGGGCGCAGGGGGGGGTCACCAGGAGGCAGCCCCCAGGGGTGGGGGGTGTTTTGGGGGGCGCAGGGGGGTCACCAGGAGGCAGCCCCCAGGGGTGGGGGGTGTTTTGGGGGCGCAGGGGGGGGTCACCAGGAGGCAGCCCCCAGGGGTGGGGGGTGTTTTGGGGGCGCAGGGGGGTCACCTGTCTCTTGAGGCGCCGCTCCTTCTGCGCCCCGTAGTAGGTGAGGATCTTGAAGCTGGGGCACCAGCGCTTCAGCTCCATCTCCCAGTTCAGCATCACGCTGGTGGGCACGATGATGAGGTGGGGGCCCCAGCTGCCTGCGGGAAGGGGGGCGGCGTCAGGGGGGGGGGAGGGAGCGGGGGTGGGGGGTGGTGTCGGGGTGGGGGGAGGGAGCGGGGTGGGGGGGTGGTGTCGGGGTGGGGGGAGGTGTCAGGGTGGGGGGGGAGCGGGTGGGGGGAGGTACTGGGGTGGGGGGAGGTATTGGGGTGGGGGGAGTGGTGTTGGGGTGGGGGGAGGTATCGGGGTGGGGGGTGGTGTCGGGGTGGGGGGAGGTGTCAGGGTGGGGGGAGGGAGCGGGGTGGGGGAGGTATTGGGGTGGGGGGAGGTATTGGGGTGGGGGGAGTGGTGTTGGGGTGGGGGGAGGTATCAGGGTGGGGGGTGGTGTCAGGGTGGGGGGAGTGGTGTCAGGGTGGGGGGAGGTATTGGGGTGGGGGGTGGGGGGAGTGGTGTCAGGGTGGGGGGAGGTATCGGGGTGGGGGGTGGTGTCAGGGTGGGGGAGTGGTGTCAGGGTGGGGGGAGGTATTGGGGTGGGGGGTGGGGGGAGTGGTGTCAGGGTGGGGGGAGTGGTATTGGGGTGGGGGGAGGTGTCAGGGTGGGGGGAGGTATCGGGGTGGGGGGGTGGTGTCGGGGTGGGGGGAGGTATCGGGGTGGGGAGTGGTGTCAGGGGTGGGGGGTGGTATTGGGGTGGGGGGCGGCGTCAGGGGGGGGAGGGAGTGGGGGTGGGGGGTGGTGTCAGGGTGGGGGGAGTGGTATTGGGGTGGGGGGTGGTGTCGGGGTGGGGGGAGGTATCCGGGTGGGGGGGTGGTGTTAGGGGTGAGGGGGGAGGTATCGGGGTGGGGGGGGTGGTGTCGGGGTGGGGGGAGGTATCGGGGTGAGGGGAGGTATTGGGGTGGGGGGTGGGGGGAGTGGTGTCAGGGGTGAGGGGGGAGGTATTGGGGTGGGGGCAGTGGTGTTGGGGTGGGGGGAGGTATCGGGGTGGGGGAGTGGTGTCAGGGTGGGGGGAGGTATTGGGGTGGGGGGTGGGGGGAGTGGTGTCAGGGGTGGGGGGAGTGGTGTTGGGGTGGGGGGTGGTGTTGGGGTGGGGGGAGGTATCAGGGTGGGGGGTGGTGTCGGGGGGCCACACAACCAAGATGAGGCTTGAAAACCCAACCAGCACCCACGGGTGTTCAGAGACCCCATGGAGACCCCCCAGCACCCATGGGTGCTCAGAGACCCCATGGAGACCCCCCAGCACCCATGGGTGCTCAGAGACCCCATGGAGACCCCCCAGCACCCATGGGTGCTCAGAGACCCCATGGAGACCCCCCACCACCCATGGGTGCTCAGAGACCCCCATGGAGACCCCCCAGCACCCATGGGTGCTCAGAAGGACCTTGAAAACCCCATGAAGACCCCCCCAAGCACCTGATAACACCATGATAGACCCACCAGACCCCACCAAGACCCCTCACCACCACCCATGGGTGCTCAGATGGGTCTGGAGACCCCCATGGAGACCCTCCTCAAGCACCTGAGAGCACCATGATGGGATCTCTAGACCCAACCAAGATGAGCCTTGAAACCCCAACCAAGACCCAACCAGCACCCAAGGGTGCTCCAGGGGGCCCTACAGACCCTACAAAGACCCCCCAGCACCCATGGCTGCTCAGATGGGTCTGGAGACCCCCATGGAGACCCCCCAGCACCCATGGGTGCTCAGATGGGTCTGGAGACCCCCATGGAGACCCCCCAGCACCCATGGGTGCTCAGAAGGACCTTGAAGACCCCTTGAAGACCCCCCCAAGCACCTGATAACACCATGATAGACCCACCAGACCCCACCAAGACCCCTCACCACCACCCATGGCTGCTCAGATGGGTCTGGAGACCCCCATGGAGACCCCCCAGCACCCATGGCTGCTCAGATGGGTCTGGAGACCCCCATGGAGACCCCCCAGCACCCATGGGTGCTCAGAAGGACCTTGAAAACCCCATGAAGACCCCCCCAAGCACCTGATAACACCATGATAGACCCACCAGACCCCACCAAGACCCCTCACCACCACCCATGGCTGCTCAGATGGGTCTGGAGACCCCCATGGAGACCCCCCAGCACCCATGGCTGCTCAGATGGGTCTGGAGACCCCCATGGAGACCCCCCAGCACCCATGGGTGCTCAGATGGGTCTGGAGACCCCCATGGAGACCCCCCAGCACCCATGGGTGCTCAGATGGGTCTGGAGACCCCCATGAAGACCCCCAGCACCCATGGGTGCTCAGATGGGTCTGGAGACCCCCATGAAGACCCTCCTCAAGCACCTGAGAGCACCATGATGGGATCTCTAGACCCAACCAAGATGAGCCTTGAAACCCCAACCAAGACCCAACCAGCACCCAAGGGTGCTCCAGGGGGCCCTACAGACCCTACAAAGACCCCCCAGCACCCATGGCTGCTCAGATGGGTCTGGAGACCCCCATGGAGACCCCCCAGCACCCATGGGTGCTCAGATGGGTCTGGAGACCCCCATGGAGACCCCCCAGCACCCATGGGTGCTCAGATGGGTCTGGAGACCCCCATGAAGACCCTCCTCAAGCACCTGAGAGCACCATGATGGGATCTCTAGACCCAACCAAGATGAGCCTTGAAACCCCAACCAAGACCCAACCAGCACCCAAGGGTGCTCCAGGGGGCCCTACAGACCCTACAAAGACCCCCCAGCACCCATGGCTGCTCAGATGGGTCTGGAGACCCCCATGGAGACCCCCCAGCACCCATGGGTGCTCAGAAGGACCTTGAAAACCCCATGAAGACCCCCCCAAGCACCTGATAACACCATGATAGACCCACCAGACCCCACCAAGACCCCTCACCACCACCCATGGCTGCTCAGATGGGTCTGGAGACCCCCATGGAGACCCCCCACCACCCATGGCTGCTCAGATGGGTCTGGAGACCCCCATGGAGACCCCCCAGCACCCATGGCTGCTCAGAAGGACCTTGAAGACCCCATGAAGACCCCCCCAAGCACCTAATAACACCATGATAGACCCACCAGACCCCACCAAGACCCCTCACCACCACCCATGGCTGCTCAGATGGGTCTGGAGACCCCCATGGAGACCCCCCAGCACCCATGGGTGCTCAGATGGGTCTGGAGACCCCCATGGAGACCCCCCAGCACCCATGGGTGCTCAGAAGGACCTTGAAGACCCCATGAAGACCCCCCCCAAGCACCTAATAACACCATGATAGACCCACCAGACCCCACCAAGCCCCCACCAAGCCCCCCGCCACCACCCACGGCTGCCCCTCAGCGTCACCAAGCCCCCCCCAGCAGGGTGGGTGGGTGGGTGGCCCCCCTGCCCCCTCACCCTTCTCGCAGGCGAGGTGGGCCAGGAGGGAGATGGTCTGGATGGTCTTGCCCAGCCCCATCTCATCAGCCAAGATCCCGTTGAGCTTCTTCTCGTACATGGTGACCAGCCAATCCAGGCCGATGTGCTGGTACTCCCGCAGCGTCCCCCTCAGCAGGTGAGGGATGGGGGTCTTCACCTGGGGGGGGGATGCTGTCAGAGCCCCGACCTCACCCTCCAGCACCCATGGGTGGGGGTGGGGAGGGTGGGGAAGGGGTCACCTGGGTGGTGGCCAAGGTGTAGCCTTTGGGCTGGAGGCTCTCGGCGGCGGCGGCGATGTCGGTGATCTCCTTCTTCGGGGTGGGGGAGGTTGGGGTGGGTTGGGGGGAGGGGGTGGGGGCTTCCTGGGTGCTGTTGGGTGCTGGAAGGGGGTGGGGAAGGGTCTTCTTGGGTGGGGGGACCCGTTTCAGCGTCTTCTTGGTCATCGTCTCCTCTTCTTCCTCCTCCTCCTCCTCTTCTTCCTCCTCGTCCTCCTCTTCCTCCTCCTCCTCCTCCTCTTCCTCTTCCTCCTCCTCCTCCTCCTCCTCTTCCTCCTCGCTCTCAGCCCCAGGGGAATCTGGGTGGGGGGAGACAGAGAGGCTGAGGGTAGGGCCAGCACCCATGGGTGCTCCTATAGCACCTGGATGGGTGGGTAGGTGGGTCTCTAGGACCCGGGGGTGGCCCTGTGACACCTGGGTGGGGCTCTCTAGGACCCAGGGGTGCCCCTACAGCACCTGGGTGGGGGTCTCTAGGACAAGGGATAGACCTACAGCACCCATGGGTGCCCTTACAGTACTTGGGTGGGGGTCTCTAGGACCCAGGGGTGGCCCTATGACACCTGGGTGGGGGTCTCTAGGACCCAGGGGTGCCCCTACAGTACCTGGGTGGGGGTCTCTAGGACAAGGGATAGACCTACAGCACCCATGGGTGCCCTTACAGTACTTGGGTGGGGGTCTCTAGGACCCAGGGGTGGCCCTATGACACCTGAGGGGGGCTCTAGGACTATGGATAGCCCTATAGCACCCATGGGTGGGAGGCTCTAGGACCCAGGGGTGCCACTAAGGTACCTGGGTGGGGGTCCCCATCCCCCCCGGGTGCCCCTGTGACCCCTCGGAAAAGGGTCCCTCGGGGAAGGGGTCCCCAGGGGTGGCCCCCCCCAACCCCCCATCCCCCCTAGGTGCCCCCCCATCCCCCCCGGGTGCCCCTCTGACCCCTGGGGATGGGGTCCCTCGGGGGAGGGGTCCCCAGGGGTGCCCCCCCATCCCCCCCGGGTGCCCCTCTGACCCCTGGGGTGGGGTCCCTCGGGGGAGGGGTCCCCAGGGGTGCCCCCCTACCCGAGCGGGTGCTGCTGGCGCCGGGGGAGTCGCAGTCGGAGTCGGCGAAGGCGCCGGCGTATTGCTGGAGCAGCTCCTCCATGGGCAGCGCCCCTGAGGGACACGCCAAGCACACGCCTGGGCACGCGTGTCCGCGGGCCTGGCACACGTCTGGGACCCCCCTGTGTCCCCTAAGTGTCCCCCACCTGTCCCTGCACACGCGTGTCCCTGGGTCCCCACGCCCCTGACCTGCTCACGCGTGTCCCTGGGTCCTTACACGCCTGCACATGCCAAGCACATGCCAAGCACACGCCTGCACACACGTGTGTGACCCCCCTGTGTCCCCTAAGTGTCCCCCACCTGTCCCTGCACACGCGTGTCCCTGGGTCCCCACGCCCCTGACCTGCTCACGCGTGTCCCTGGGTCCTTACACGCCTGCACATGCCAAGCACATGCCAAGCACACGCCTGCACACACGTGTGTGACCCCCCTGTGTCCCCTAAGTGTCCCCCACCTGTCCCTGCACACGCGTGTCCCTGGGTCCCCACGCCCCTGACCTGCTCACGTGTGTCCCCGTGTCCTTACACGCCTACACACGCCAAGCACATGCCAAGCACATGCCAAGCACACGCCTGCACATGCGTGTCCCCGCGCCAGGCACACCTGGGGCACCCCCTGTGTCCCCCACCTGTCCCTGCACACGCGTGTCCCTGGGTCCCCACGCCCCTGACCTGCTCAAGTGTGTCCCCGTGTCCTTACACGCCTACACACGCCAAGCACATGCCTGGTCACGCGTGTCCCCACGCCTGGCACACATGTGTGACCCCCTCTGTGTCCCCCACCTGTCCCTGCACACGGGTGTCCCTGGGTCCCCACGCCCCTGACCTGCTCACGCGTGTCCCTGTGTCCTTACACGCCTGCACATGCCAAGCACATGCCAAGCACATGCCAAGCACACACACCTGTACACGCATGTCCACGTGCTTGGCACACGTGTGGCACCCCCACGTGTCTCCTGTATGTCCCTGCACATGTGTGTCCCTGGGTCCCCACGCCCCTGACCTGCTCACGCGTGTCCCTGTGTCCTTACACGCCTGCACATGCCAAGCACATGCCAAGCACATGCCAAGCACACGCCTGCACATGCGTGTCCCCGCGCCAGGCACACCTGGGGCACCCCCTGTGTCCCCCACCTGTCCCTGCACACGCGTGTCCCTGGGTCCCCACGCCCCTGACCTGCTCACGTGTGTCCCTGTGTCCTTACACGCCTACACACGCCAAGCACATGCCTGGTCACGTGTGTCCCCACGCCTGGCACACATGTGTGACCCTCTCTGTGTCCCCCACCTGTCCCTGCACACGGGTGTCCCTGGGTCCCCACGCCCCTGACCTGCTCACGCGTGTCCCTGGGTCCTTACACGCCTGCACATGCCAAGCACATGCCAAGCACACACACCTGTACACGCATGTCCACGTGCTTGGCACACATGTGTGACCCCCTCCGTGTCCCCCACCTGTCCCTGCACACGCGTGTCCCTGGGTCCCCACGCCCCTGACCTGCTCACGTGTGTCCCCGGGTCCTTACACGCCTGCACATGCCAAGCACATGCCAAGCACATGCCAAGCACATGCCAATCACATGCCAAGCACACGCCAAGCACACGCCTGCACATGCGTGTCCCCGCGCCAGGCACACCTGGGGCACCCCCTGTGTCCCCCACCTGTCCCTGCACACGCGTGTCCCTGGGTCCCCACGCCCCTGACCTGCTCACGTGTGTCCCCATGTCCTTACACACCTGCACATGCCAAGCACACGCCTGGTCACGTGTGTCCCCACGCCTGGCACACATGTGTGACCCCCTCCGTGTCCCCCACCTGTCCCTGCACACGGGTGTCCCTGGGTCCCCACGCCCCTGACCTGCTCACGCGTGTCCCTGTGTCCTTACACGCCTGCACATGCCAAGCACATGCCAAGCACACGCCTGCACATGCGTGTCCCCGCGCCAGGCACACCTGGGGCACCCCCTGTGTCCCCCACCTGTCCCTGCACACGCGTGTCCCTGGGTCCCCACGCCCCTGACCTGCTCACGTGTGTCCCCGTGTCCTTACACGCCTACACACGCCAAGCACATGCCTGGTCACGCGTGTCCCCACGCCTGGCACACATGTGTGACCCCCTCTGTGTCCCCCACCTGTCCCTGCACACGGGTGTCCCTGGGTCCCCACGCCCCTGACCTGCTCACGCGTGTCCCTGTGTCCTTACACGCCTGCACATGCCAAGCACATGCCAAGCACACACACCTGTACACGCATGTCCACGTGCTTGGCACACCTGTGTGACCCCCCCCGTGTCCCCCACCTGTCCCTGCACACGCGTGTCCCTGGGTCCCCACGCCCCTGACCTGCTCACGTGTGTCCCCGTGTCCTTACACACGCCAAGCACACGCCAAGCACACGCCTGCACACGTGTGTCCCCCCTACGTGTCCCCATGTGGCCCTGCACACGTGCGTCCCTGTCCCCCCACCCCACGTGTCCCCACACGTGTTCCCCCAGTTGCCACCCACACACACACCCCCCCCCCCCCCCCCACGTGTCCCCCCATGTCACCCCCCCCCAAAACGTGTCCCTCCCCCGTGTCACCCACTCCCCCCATGTGACACCCACCCTCCCCACGTGTCCCCTGCCCCCCACGTGTGTGTCCCCCCCGTGTCACCCACCTCCCCAGGTGTCCCCCACCCCCAACACGTGTCCCCTGCGCCCCCCCCCGTGTCCCCCACCCCCCCAGGTGCCCCCATCCCCCTACATGTCACCCACCCCCACACGTGTGTCCCCCATGTGTCCCCCACCCCCCCATGTGTCCCCCCCTCATGTCCCCCACCCCGCCAGGTGTCCCCCGCCCCCACCACGTGTCCCCCCCATGTCCCCCACCCCCCCCAGGTGTCCCCCCCCCAGGTGCCCCCCACCCCCCAAGATGTGTGTCCCCCCCGGTGTCCCCCACCCCCCACACATGTGTCCGTCCCCCCCGGTGTGCCCCCCACCCCCCACACATGTGTCCCCCCCAGGTGTCACCCACCCCCCCCAGGTGTCCCCTGCCCCCCCCAGGTGTCCCCCACCCCCACATGTCCCCCCCACCCCCCCAGGTGTCCCCCCCCCATCACCCACCCTCCCTGGCCAGGTCGTCCAGCTCCTGCTTGTGATCCACGTCCCCCTCCAGCCGCTCCTGCGCCGCGATCGTCTCCTCCTCATCCTCCCCTGTGACGTCAGAGCCCGACAGGAAGTGACGTCAGAGCCCGACAGGAAGTGACGTCAGAGCCCGGCAGGAAGTGACGTCAGAGCCCAACAGGAAGTGACATCGGAGCCCAACAGGAAGTGACATCGGAGCCCAACAGGAAGTGACATCGGAGCCCAACAGGAAGTGACGTCACCCCCCCCTCCCAGGGGTCCCTTCCTCACCTTCCTCCTCCTCAGCTGCGAACTCCTCATCCTCCTCCCGGGGCTCCCAGGGACGCTGGTTCCGGCGCAGCAGCGTCTGGGGGGGTTGGGGTGGGATTTGGGGGGTGGGTGGGGGGCACCCAGGCATGGGGGGAGGGGTGGGAGACCCCCAGAGAGGGTGGGGGACACCCCAAGGTGGGGGTGGGTGGGGGCCACCCAGGCATGGGGGGAGTGGGGTACACCCCAAGGTGGGGTGTGGGGTGGGATTTGGGGGGTGGGTGGGGGGCACCCAGGCATGGGGGTGGGTGGGAGACCCCCAGAGAGGGTGGGGGACACCCCAAGGTGGGGGGTGGGTGGGGGGCACCCAGGCATGGGGGGGGGGGTGGGAGACCCCAGAGGGGGTGGGGGACACCCCAAGGGGGGAGGTGGGGGGCACCCAGGCATGGGGGGGTGGGAGACCCCCAGAGGGGGTGGGGGACACCCCAAGGGGGGAGGTAGGGGGCACCCAGGCATGGGGGGGTGGGAGACCCCCAGAGGGGGTGGGGGACACCCCAAGGGGGGAGGTGGGGGGCACCCAGGCATGGGGGTGGGTGGGAGACCCCCAGAGGGGGTGGGGGACACCCCAAGGTGGGGGGTGGGGGGGGGGGGGTGGGTGGGGGGTGGGGTGGGATTTGGGGGGTGGGTGGGGGCACCCAGGCACGGGGGGGATGGGAGACCCCCAAAGGGGGTGGGGGACACCCCAAGGTGGGGGGTGGGGTGGGATTTGGGGGGTGGGTGGGGGGCACCCAGGCATGGGGGGGGTGGGAGACCCCCAAAGGGGGTGGGGGACACCCCCAAAAAAGGTCCCAAGGGGTTATGGGGGGGGGGGTGGGGGGTGGGATGTGGGGGGTGGGTGGGGGGCACCCAGACATGGGGGGGTGGGGGACACCCTTGGGGGGGGGTCCCAAGGGGTTTTGGGGTGGTACCTGGGGGGGCAGGGGGCCCAGCAGCTCCTCCAGCGGTCGCTCCCCTCCCCTTTCAGGGGGGTCCCGGGGGCGCCCCCTCGGTGACGTCATTGGCTGGTGGGTCCAGGGTCCCGTCTGGGGGGGGGGGATGGGGGGGGGTCAGCACCCACCCTGGATCCCCCCAAACCTCCACAGACCCCTCCCCATCACCTCTGGCCCATGGGTGTCACCAACCCCCCCACCCCCAGCACCCATGGGTGCCCCCTCCCCACCCCCAGCTCCAGCACCCATGGGTGCCCCCTCCCCTGCTCCAGCACCCATGGGTGCCACCCCCAAAGCTCCCATGGGTACCACCCTCCCAGCTCCAGCACCCCTGGGTGCCACCCCCCAGCTCCAGCACCCCTGGGTGCCCCCTCCCCAGCACCCCAGCTCCCCAGCTCCAGCACCCATGGGTGCCCCCTCCCCTGCTCCAGCACCACAGCTCCAGCACCCATGGGTGCCCCCTCCCCAGCTCCAGCACCCATGGGTGCTACACCCCCAGCTCCCATGGGTGCCACCCCCCAGCTCCAGCACCCCTGGGTGCCCCCTCCCCAGCACCAGCACCCATGGGTGCCCCCTCCCCTGCTCCAGCACCCATGGGTGCCCCCTCCCCAGCCCCAGCACCCCTGGGTGCCACCCTTCCACCCCACAGGTGCCCCCAACCTTCTCACCCCACCCCCGGGTACCCCACCCCACCCCACCCCCCGCCCCAGGGCGTCCCCCCGGCAGCGGGCGGCAGCACCCCCCACCTTGTTGGTGGAGGTGCGGGTGTGGGGCGGGGGTCCCCGGCGTGGGGCGCGGGGGGCGTTGAGGCTGCGGCTCAGGAGGTCCGAGTACTTCTCGGTCTGGCCCACGATGAAGTCCAGCTGCAGGTCCAGGGCCTTCTTGCGCTTCTCCTCCAGGCGGGACTGCTGCTTGAACTGCACCACCTGCACCCGGGGCACCCTCAGCGCTCGGCCCGCGGGGCACCTCGGGTGCTCTGGGGTCGGGGGGGGCAGCGTGGGGGACTGGAGGCCAACCAACGGACAGCTGAGGGGGGCAGCGGTCAACCAATGGTCAACAAGGGTGAGCAACGGTCAACCAGTGGTCAACTGAGGGGGCAATAATCAACCACCAGTCAACAAGGGTGGCCAACAGTCAACCAACAGTCAACTGAGGTGGGCAACAGTCAACCAACAGTCAACTGAGGTGGGCAACAGTCAACAAGGGTGGCCAACAGTCAACCAATGGCCAACTGAGATGGGCAATGGTCAACCAATGGTCAACTGAGGTGGTCAATAGTCAACCACCAGTCAACAAGGGTGGCCAACAGTCAACCAACAGTCAACTGAGGTGGGCAACAGTCAACAAGGGTGGCCAACAGTCAACCAATGGCCAACTGAGGTGGTCAATAGTCAACCAGTGGTCAACAAGGGTGGCCAACAGTCAACCAACGGTCAACCGAGGTGGGCAACAGTCAACCAATGGCCAACTGAGATGGGCAATGGTCAACCAATGGTCAACTGAGGTGGTCAATAGTCAACCACCAGTCAACAAGGGTGGCCAACAGTCAACCAACAGTCAACGGTGGGCAACAGTCGACGGGTGGGCAACAGTCAACAAGGGTGGCCAACAGTCAACCAACGGTCAACCGAGGTGGGCAACAGTCAACCAATGGTCAACTGAGGTGGGCAACGGTCAACCAACAGTCAATGAGAGTGGCTAACAGTCAACCAACAGCCAACGGAGGTGGTCAATGGTCAACCAACAGTCAACAAGGGTGGCCAACAGTCAACCAACAGTCAACTGAGGTGGGCAACAGTCAACTGAGGTGGTCAACGGTCAACCAACAGTCAATAAGGGTGGCCAACAGTCAACCAATGGCCAACTGAGGTGGGCAATGGTCAACCAATGGCCAACTGAGGTGGGCAATGGTCAACCAATGGCCAACTGAGGGGAGCAACGGTCAACCAACAGTCAACTGAGGTGGGCAATGGTCAACCAACAGTCAACAAGGGTGGCCAACAGTCAACCAATGGCCAATGGAGGTGGTCTATGGTCAACCAACAGTCAACAAGGGTGGCCAACAGTCAACCAACAGTCAACTGAGGTGGGCAACGGTCAATATGGGTGACCAACAGTCAACCAATGGCCAACTGAGGTGGGCAACGGTCAACCAACAGTCAACTGAGGTGGGCAATGGTCAACAAGAGTGGTCAACAGTCAACCAACAGTCAACTGAGGTGGCCAACAGTCAACGAACGGCCAAGTGAGGTGGCCAACAGTCAACCAACAGTCAACCAATGGCCAACTGAGGTGGGCAATGGTCAACCAACAGTCAACCAACGGTCAATAAGGGTGGCCAACGGTCAACCAACAGCCAACGGAGGTGGTCAATGGTCAACCAACAGTCAACAAGGGTGGCCAGCAGTCAACCAACGGTCAACTGAGGTGGGCAGTGGTCAACCAATGGCCAACTGAGGTGGTCAACGGTCAACCAGCGGTCAACAAGGGTGGGCAACGGTCAACCAATGGCCAACTGAGGTGGGCAACAGTCAACAAGAGTGGCCAACAGTCAACCAATGGCCAACTGAGGTGGTCAACGGTCAACCAACAGTCAACAAGGGTGGCCAACAGTCAACCAACAGTCAACAAGGGTGGCCAACAGTCAACCAACAGTCAACAAGGGTGGCCAACAGTCAACCAACAGTCAACAAGGGTGGCCAACAGTCAACCAACAGTCAACAAGGGTGGCCAACAGTCAACCAACGGCCAACTGAGGTGGTCAATGGTCAACAAGGGTGGTCAACATGGGTGACTAAAGGTCAACCAACGGCCAACTGAGGTGGGAACAGCACCCGTGGGTGGGTTGGGGGAGGGGGTGAGGGGCACCCATGGGTGGTGCCACCCAAGGAAGGTCATCCAAGGAGACCCAACGTACTGATGACCCAACCCAAGGTTGACGACCCCGGGGTTGGGCACAGCACCCACAGGCGGGGTGGGGAAGAGGCTGGGGGGCACCCATGGGTGGGGGAGGACCTCCTTGCCTTCTCCACGTTGGTCCAGAACTGCTTGACCTCCTTGGCGATGGCGGAGGCCACGCGGCGCAGCTTGGCCTGCTCCTCCCGCTTGGCCCGTTCCTCCTTCTGCCGCTGCTCCTCGTGGTGACGCATCACCATCCGCACCACCTGGGGGGTGGGGGCACCCATGGGTGGGGGGCACCCATGGGTCGGGGGGCACCCAACCCACCTCCCTGCACCCCCCAAAACCACCTCGGGAAGCTCTGAGGGTTCTCCTGCCTCAGTTTCCCCACTCATGGGGTGGGCTCCGACCCCTCCCCAAACCCCCTGAGATGCCACCAGAAGTTCTCAAGGGGCTACTACGGGGTTGGGGGTCCCCAAAAGCTCCTCCTATGAGCACTGAGACCCCTCCCCAAACCCCCCCAGATGCCACCAAAGACTTCACGCTCCTCCCATGACCCTGAGACCTCCCAAAGCTCCTCCTATGACACTGAGACCCCTCCCCAAACCCCCCTGAGATGCCACCAGAGATTCTCAAGGGGCTACTACAGGGTTGGGGGTCCCCAAAAGCTCCTCCTATGACATTGAGACCCCTCCCCAAACCCCCCCAGATGCCACCAGAGCTCCTGAAGTATCCATTATGACACTGAGACCCCTCCCCAAACCCCCTGAGATGCCACCAGAGGTTCTCAAGGGGCTACTATGGGGTTGGGGGTCCCCAAAAGCTCCTCCTACGACACTGAGACCCCTCCCCAACCCCTCTGAGATGCCACCAGAGGTTCTCAAGGGGCTACTACGGGGTTGGGGGTCCCCAAAAGCTCCTCCTATGACACTGAGACCCCTCCCCAAACCCCCCTGAGATGCCACCAGAGGTTCTAAAGGGGCTACTACAGGGTTGGGGGTCCCCAAAAGCTCCTCCTATGACATTGAGACCCCTCCCCAAACCGCCCTGAGATGCCACCAGAGCACCTCAAGCCCCTACTCCAGGCTCGAGCCCCCTCCATCGGCTTCCCCCACCTTCCCATGGGCCAGAACCCCCCCAAACCTTCATGGTGACCCCCCCAAACCTTTGGGGTGCCCCCCCCAGCCCACCTTCCGTGCGACCCCCCTCTTCCAGCGGCGCTCCTGGGCGAAGTCGGCGGCCAGCCACTGCATCTCCTCGCAGAGGTAATCCCAGTGCACCTTGGGGCGCGCCGGCTCGGGCACCTTGGGCAGCCGCCGCGACGACCAGAACCCTTCCCGCTTCATCTCCGCCACCCGGTGCTCCACCTCCGCCTCCTGGGGGGCACCCCAAAAATCAGGGGGTTAAACAGCACCCCAAAACCTTGATGTCCCCCCTAAACCCTCCCAAACCCCCCTTAGGTGGAACCAGGAGACTCCTCAAGGTTGGGTTGACCCAACTCAACCTTAAGACCCAAGAGCCCTTCACTACCTGGTGCTCCACCTCCTGGGGGGCACCCCAAAAATGGGGGTGGGGGGTTAAACAGCACCCCAAAACACCTGGTCACCCCCTAACAACCCCCTTTAGGTGGAACCAGGAGACTCCCCAAAGTTGGGTTGACCCAACTCAACGTGAAGACCCAAGAGCCCTTCACCACCCAAGAGCCCTTCCCCACCCAGTGCTCCACCTCCTGGGGGCACCCCAAGAATTGGGGAGGTTAAACAGCACCCCAAAACCTTGGTGTCCCCCCAAACCCCCCAAATCCCCTTAGGTGGAACCAGGAGACTCCCCAAGGTTGGGTCGACCCAACTCAACCTGAAGACCCAAGAGCCCTTCACCACCCAAGAACCTTTCACCATCCAGTGCTCCACCTCCTGGGGGCACCCCAAAAATCAGGGGGTTAAACAGCACCCCAAAACCTTGATGTCCCCCCTAAACCCTCCCAAACCCCCTTAGGTGGAACCAGGAGACTCCTCAAGGTTGGGTTGACCCAACTCAACCTTAAGACCCAAGAGCCCTTCACCACCTGGTGCTCCACCTCCTGGGGGGCACCCCAAAAATGGGGGTGGGGGGTTAAAGAGCACCCCAAAATCTAGGTTCCCCCCCAAACCCCCCTTAGGTGGAACCAGGAGACTCCCCAAGGTTGGGTCGACCCAACTCAACCTGGAGAAGACCCCAAATCCCCCCAAAACTCCTTAAACCCCCCAAATTCCCTAAATTACCCCTAAAACTCCCCCCCAAATTCTCTTGAGTCCCCCCAAAAATTCCCTAAGCCCCCCCAAAAACTCTCTAATCCCCCCAAAATTCCCCAAATTGCCCCCCAAAACTCCCCTAAATCCCCCCAAAATTCCCTGAGCCCCCAAATTTCTCTAAATCCCCTCCAAATTCCCTAAATCCCCCAAAAAACTCCCATAATCCCCCAAAATTCCCTAGCCCCCCCAAAATTCCCTCAATCCCTCCAAATCCCCCCAAAACTCCCTAAAGCCCCCCAAAAAACTCCTTAAATCCCCCCAAAAATTCCCTAAAATCCCCCAAAATTTCTCTAACCCTCCCCCCCGGTTTGGGGGGCCAGGGGAGGGATTTGGGGGGCTGAAGGGGACTTGGGGGGCCGGGGGGGGCGAGGGGGATTTGGGGGGCCGGGGGGGGGAATTGGGGGTGGGGGGGATTTGGGGGGCCGAGGGGGGATTTGGGGGTTGAGGAGGACTTGGGGGGCTGAAGAGGATTTGGGAGGTTGAGGGGGACTTGGGGGGCTGAGGGGGATTTGGGGGGCCGAGGGGGACTTGGGGGGCCGAGGGGGGGATTGGGGTGCCAGTGAGGGTTTTGGGGTGCCAGTGAGGGTTTTGGGAGGCCGAGGGGGGATTTGGGGGGCCGAGGGGTGGGATTTAGGCGGCAGAGGGGGGGATTTGGGTGGCTGAAGGGGACTTGGGGGGCAGGGGGGGTTTGGAGTGCCAGGGGGGTTGGGGTGCTGGGGGGGGCGGGATTTGGGGTGCTGGGGGGGGGGATTTAGGGGGCTGAAGGGGATTTGGGGTGCCAGGGGGTTTTGGGGTGCCGGGGGTGTCCTTACGTGCTTGGCCTGCTCGGCGATCTCGGCGTGGGTCTTGTCCCAGAGGCTGGGGGCTCCGGGGGCCGGGGGGCCCATCGGGCCGGGGGGCCCGGCGGGGGAGGAGGCCGGGGGGGACACGCTGCCGGGGGACCCCGAGGAGGAGGCGGGGGACACCGGGCTGCTGCCCGTCATTCTGCCTGGGGGGAGCTGGGGGGGGAGAGCAGGGGGGTTGGGGGGCAGGGGAGGGGGGGGGTGAGAGGTCAGGTTTGGGGGCACCTTGGGGGGGCTGAGGGGGAGTTGGGGGGGTTTTGGGGGGAGTATTGGGGATCGGGGGGAGTGTTTGGGGGTTCTCAGGGGCGCTATGGGGGGGCTGAGGGAGATATGGGGGGGCTGAGGGGTAGCTGGGGGGTGTGGGGGGAGGGAGGTGTTTGGAGGCTCTGGGGGGCACTATGGGGGGGCTGAAAGGTAGTTGGGGGGTGGGGGAGTTTTGGGGGGAGTATTGGGGGTCAGGGGGGTGTTTGGGGGCTCTGGGGGGTGCTATGGGGGGGCTGAGGGAGATATGGGGGGGCTGAGGGAGATATGGGGCGGCTATGGGGTAGTTGGGGGGTGTGGGAGAGTTTTGGGGGGACTATGAGGGTTCAGGGGGAGTGTTTGGGGGTTCTGGGGGGGCACTATGGGGGGCTGAGGGAGATATGGGGGGACTGAGGGGTAGTTGGGGGGGTTTTGGGGGGAACATTGGGGCTCAGAGGGGGTGTTCGGGGGTTCTGGGGGGGCACTATGGGGGGGCTGAGGGAGATATGGGGGGGCTATGGGGTAGTTGGGGGGGTTTTGGGGGGAGTATTGGGGCTCGGGGGGGGTGTTTGGGGGCTCTGGGGGGCGCTATGGGGGGGCTGAAGGAGATATGGGGGAGCTGAGGGGTAGCTGGGGGGGGGTCTTGGGGGGAACATTGGGGCTCAGAGGGGGTGTTTGGGGGTTCTGGGGGGGCACTATGGGGGGGCTGAGGGAGATATGGGGGGGCTGAGGGAGATATGGGGGCTATGGGGTAGTTGGGGGGTGTGGGGGAGTTTTGGGGCTCAGGGGGGTTGTTTGGGGGCTCTGGGGGGCACTATGGGGGGGCTGAGGGAGATATGGGGGGGTTGAGGAGTAGCTGGGGGGTGTGGGGGGTTTTGGGGTGCCTGGGGGGCGCGTGGGGCAGCAGGGGGGAGCTATGTGGGTCCTGAGAAGGGGGTTATGGGGATTTGGGGGGGGGGGCTATCGGGGTCCTGTGGGAAGAGGTTTGGGGGGCCTGAGAGGGGAGCTACGGGGGGGGACAGGCTATGGGGGTCCTGGGGGGGCCTGGGGGGGGTTGGGGATTCTGGGGGGGCTATGGGGGTTCAGGGGGTGGAATTTGGGGGTCCTGGGGGTGGGGGTGCTGACAGGGGGTCCCAAGGTAGGGGTTTGGGGGTTCTGGGGGGGGGGGTAGGATTTGGGGGTGCTGGCAGGGGGCCCAGGGGGTCCTGAGAGGAGCAGGTTTTGGGGTGCTGGGGGGGGTGACTATGGGGGATCTGAGGGGGCAACTACAGGGGGTTGGGGGGGCAGCTACAGGGGTCCCACAGGGGGGTCTGGGGGTTCTGGGGGGGCGGCTATGGGGGTCCTGAGGGGGAGGGGGGAGGAGGTCCTCCTGGGGGGGGGAGGGGGTTGCAGGTTCTGGCAGGGGACTATGGGGGTCCTTGGGGGGTGGTTGGGGGGTTCTGGGGGGGCCTGAGGGGGCAGCTATGGGGGGTCTGGGAGGGTTTTGGGGGGTCAATCATGGGGGTCCTGAGTGGGGTCGCTCTGCAGATTCTGGGGGGTGGAATTTGGGGGTCCCAAGGGGGGACTAGGGGGGTCCTGAGGGGACAGGTTATAGGGGTCCCAAAATAGGGGTTCAGGGGTCTGGGGGGACAGTTATGGGGATCCTGCAGGGGGGATTTAGGGGTGCTGGGGGGGGGGGCAATGGAGGGCCTGAGAGGGTGACTATGGGGGCCCTATAGAGGTTGGGGGGGGTGGGGTCTATGGGGGTCCTCAGGGGTGATGGTTTGGGGGTCCCAAAAGGAGGAGCTGAAGAGGGACCTACGGGGGTCCCAAGGGGGGGATTTGGGGGTCCCAAGGGGGGGATTTGGGGGTCCCAAGGGGGGGGATTTGGGGGGGCTATGAGGGTCCTGAGGGGTTGGGGGCACAAGGGTCACACAAGAACCAACCCCCCACTCCCCCTCCCCCCAAAACACCCAGGAAAAGGGGGGGAGGGGTGCACACAGGGACACGGGACGTTCCAGGCCCCTCCCCCCGCACCCTCCCCCCATCCCCTCACCTGTGGGTGCAGCGGCGGTTGGGGGCGGGGTAAGGAGCGGGTGGGGGGTACCCCGGGGCCCCCCGCCTGCCCCAAAGCATCTTGGGAAGGGGGGGGGGGCCTCATCCTGCTCCGGCTGCCGCCGGGCTGAGCCCTGGTCCAGCTCCTGGGCGCCCGGGCGGCCCAGCCTGCGCTCCGCCGAGCCGCCTGCTGGGGGGGGGGGGGGGGCACAGGGGGGGCAAAGGGGGGGTTAGCGAGGGGGTAGGGGGGAATTGGGGGGGGGGGGAGAAGGGAAAGGGGGGTCCCCACCTGTGTGCGCGGGGCCCTCCTCCTCCTCCTCACACTCCACTTCCACGGTGTCGGCGGCGCGGGGGGGCCGCTCCTGAAGGGGGGGGTGATGGAGGGGGAGGGGAGAGGAGAAGGGGTAAGGGGTGCCCAAATCCTCCTCTTCTTCCTCCTCTTCTTCCTCCTCCTCCTCCTCCCGCCCCCTGACCCCCGGCGCCCTCTGAACTCTGGGGGCGGGGGGAGGGGGGGGGGGAGCTCAAGGTGGGGGGGAGCTCAAGGTTGGGGGGGTGGGGAGAATCGGGGGGGGGAGGGAGAATCGGGGCGGGGGGGGGAAGAGTAAGGAGGAGGAGAAGCTCAAGGGGGGGGGAGAAGCTCAAGGGGGGGGAGAAGCTCAAGGGGGGGGGGAGCTGCTCAAGGGGGGGAGGAGCTCAAGGGGGGGGAGAAGCTCAAGGGGGGGGAGAAGCTCAAGGGGGGGAGAAGCTCAAGGGGGGGGGGGAGCTGCTCAAGGGGGGAAGAAGCTCAAGGGGGGGGGAGAAGCTCAAGGGGGGAGAGAAGCTCAAGGGGGGGGAGCTGCTCAAGGGGGGGAGAAGCTCAAGGGGGGGGGTCACTGTTCTCCCCCCCCCCGTCCCTCCTCCCCCCCCAACCCCCCCATCCGCGGCCCCTCCCCCCCCCCCCCCCTCCCTCCCTCCCCTTTTCCCGCCCTTTCCCTGAGGCGATGGAGAGGGGGAGGGGAAGGGAACGAGGGGGGGGGATGGGGGGTAGTGGGAGGGGGGGAAAGGGGGGGGGGGGTGTGTGTGTTTCTCCGTCCCCCGTTTACCGCTCGCTCCCGGCCGTTCCCGCCGCAGCCCCGGCACCTCGCGGCGAGGGGAGGGAAGGGGGAGGAGGGGGAGGAGGAGGAGGAGGAGGGAGGGAGGGAGGCGGGCGGAGGGACCCGGGGAGGCGCCTCCCGCTCCGCCTCGGCCCCGCCCGGCCCCCCCCCCCCCCCCCCCCTCCCCTCCCCCCGCAGCGCGCTCCCCTTCCCCTCCCCCCTCCTTTTACACCCTCCCCTCCCCCTTCCCCTTTCCCCTTCCCCTCCCCTCCCCTCCCCGCCCGGCCCGGCCCGGCCCGGCCCCCTCCCCGCGGGGCTCACGGGAAATGGAGTCCGGGGGCAGCGGCTCGCAGGGAAAATGGCGGCGGGGGGAAGGCGGGAGGGAGGCGGAAGGGGGGGGGGGGGGGAAATCTCGCGAGAGTTTAGGAGCCGGCGGGAGGGCTTACGGGGAGAGATCTCGCGAGAGTTGGGGAGACGGCGGGAGGGGCTCCGGGGAAGTCTCGCGAGAGTGTAGGAGCCGGCGGGAGGGGGGGAAGTCTCGCGAGAGTTTGGGAGCCGGCGGGAGGGGCTCCCGGGAAGTCTCGCGAGAGTTGGGGAGCCGGAGGGAGGGGGAAGGGGGAAAGGGGGGCCGGGGAGATCTCGCGAGAGTTGGGAGCCCGAGCCTACGGGGAGAGGGGGAAGTCTCGCGAGAGTTTGGCCCCCGCCTGCCGGGGTTATGGAGGAGGGAGGCGGGGAGATCTCGCGAGAGCTTGGCAGCCCGCGGGATGTCCCCGCTGGCCACGCCCCCTCGCGGGAGCCGCCGGGAGGGGAAGGGGAGGGGGGAGTGGCCGAGACATCACGTGACGCGACAGGCGGGGGCACGTGGCGAGCGGGGCAGGGCCTCGGGGTGAGGGCGGCCATCTTGGGTGACGTCACGGGGGAGGGCGGGCGGCCATCTTGGGCGATGGTGGATGACGTCAGAAACCCGCGTAGAGAGAGGGGGGAGGCGGTCACGTTTGATGACGTCACGGGAGGGGGCGGGCACGTCGGGGAGCCCCCGCCGAGGCTCTTGGGAGGGCGGCCACGTTGGATGACGTCAGAGGGGCGGCCATCTTGGCTCCTCCCAGAGGCTCTTGGGAGGGCGGCCATGTTGGATGACGTCACGACGGCCATAGTGTTTCCCCCACCCCCCTCCCCCCACCAAAGCCATGCAGCCCCCTCCCCCCACCCCCCAGCGCCCCTCCCCCTCCCCCCACCCCCCAGCGCCCCTCCCCCCAGCGCCCCTCCCCCCACCCCCCCAGCGCCCCTCCCCCCTCCCCCCACCCCCCTCTCCCCCCAAAGCCATGCAGCCCCCTCCCCCCACCCCCCAGCCCCCTCCCCCCACCCCCCCAGCGCCCCTTCCCCCCCCAAAGCCATGCAGCCCCCTCCCCCCACCCCCTCCCCCCAGCCCCCCCCCAAAAGCCATGCAGCCCCCTCCCCCCAGACCCCCTCCCCCCACCCCCCCAGCGCCCCTCCCCCCCCAAAGCCATGCAGCCCCCTCCCCCCACCCCCCAGCGCCCCTCCCCCACCCCCGGCCCCTCCCCCGACATTTTGTGCCGCTTTTCACCAGTTTTTTTATCTAAAAAGGAGCAAAAAACAACCAAAAAAACCCCAAAACCCCCAATTTCCCCCCAAAAACACGCGGGGGGGGGGGAGGGGCCACCCCTTGGGTTTGGGGGCAACACACTCCCCTCCCCCTTCCCCGAGGGGCCTTTGGGGTGGGGGAGGAGGTGGGGGGGGGGGGGAGGGGAAGAGCCAAGGCCACTTTGGGGGTGGGGGAAAGGGGGTGGGGGGAGGATTAATGGGTGGGGGGGGGGGGGTAGAGGGGAAGTGACGTCACAGGAAGTAGTCGGCCACGGGCTTTTTGGAGGGGATCCCCCGCGTCTCCTGCGGCGCCGCCTCGAAGATGATGAACTCCTTCTGCAGGTGCTCGTCCAGCTCCAAGATGGCCGCCACGTTCCCGCACCTGCAGCCACACACACACCCCCCCCCCCGGGGATGCTCAGAGACACCCCCCCACAGGCCCCCCAAAACCACCCCCAGGGGCCGGGTCACCCCCCACCCCCCCAGGTTTCCCCTTCCCCCCGTGTCCTTAGCATGTTGGTGGAGTTGGGGGGTCCCAACCCCCCCCCCAAAACCACCCCCCAGAGACCAGTTTACCCCCAAAACCCCCTCCCAAATCCACATCTTAGCCCAGTTCACCCCAAACCCCCCCAAAACCACCTGTTATCCTATTTTACCCCCCCAAATCCACATGTTCTCCCATTTCCCCCCCCTCCAAAACCAGTTCCTATCCCATTTCCCCCCAGAACCCCCTCCAAAACCAGTTCCTATCCCATTTCCCCCAAAACCAGTTCCTATCCCATTTCCCCCAAAACCCCCTCCAAAACCAGTTCCTATCCCATTTACACCCCCTCCAAAACCAGTTCCTATCCCATTTCCCAAACCCCTCCAAAACCAGTTCCTATCCCATTTCCCCCCAGAACCCCCTCCAAAACCAGTTCCTATCCCATTTACACCCCCTCCAAAACCAGTTCCTATCCCATTTCCCCCCAGAACCCCCTCCAAAACCAGTTCCTATCCCATTTCCCCCCAGAACCCCCTCCAAAACCAGTTCCTATCCCATTTCCCCCCAGAACCCCCTCCAAAACCAGTTCCTATCCCATTTCCCCCCGAGCCCCCTCCAAAACCAGTTCCTATCCCATTTCCCCCCAAAACCCCCTCCAAAACCAGTTCCTATCCCATTTTACCCCCAAAACCAGTTCCTATCCCATTTCCCAAACCCCCTCCAAAACCAGTTCCTATCCCATTTCCCCCCAGAACCCCCTCCAAAACCAGTTCCTATCCCATTTCCCCCCAAAACCAGTTCCTATCCCATTTCCCCCAGAACCCCTCCAAAACCAGTTCCTATCCCATTTCCCCCAAAACCAGTTCCTATCCCATTTCCCCCAAAACCCCCTCCAAAACCAGTTCCTATCCCATTTCCCCCCAGAACCCCCTCCAAAACCAGTTCCTATCCCATTTCCCCCGAGCCCCCTCCAAAACCAGTTCCTATCCCATTTCCCCCAAAACCAGTTCCTATCCCATTTCCCCCCAAAACCCCCTCCAAAACCAGTTCCTATCCCATTTCCCCCCAGAACCCCCTCCAAAACCAGTTCCTATCCCATTTTACCCCCAGAACCCCCTCCAAAACCAGTTCCTATCCCATTTACACCCCCTCCAAAACCAGTTCCTATCCCATTTCCCCCCAAAACCCCCTCCAAAACCAGTTCCTACCCCATTTCCCCCAAAAACCCTTCCAAAACCAGTTCCTATCCCATTTCCCCCAGAGCCCCCTCCAAAACCAGTTCCTATCCCATTTCCCCCAGAACCCCCTCCAAACCAGTTCCTACCCCATTTCCCCCCAAAACCCCCTCCAAAACCAGTTCCTATCCCATTTCCCCCCAGAGCCCCCTCCAAAACCAGTTCCTATCCCATTTCCCCTCCAGAACCCCCTCCAAAACCAGTTCCTATCCCATTTCCCCCCAAAACCCCCTCTAAAACCAGTTCCTATCCCATTTTACTCCCCAAAACCAGTTCCTATCCCATTTCCCCCCAAAAACCCTTCCAAACCCACGTGTTATCCCATTTCCCCCCAAAACCCCCTCCAAAACCAGTTCCTACCCCATTTCCCCCAAAAAACCCTTCCAAAACCAGTTCCTATCCCATTTCCCCCCAAAACCCCCTCCAAAACCAGTTCCTATCCCATTTCCCCCCAAAACCAGTTCCTATCCCATTTCCCCCCAAAACCCCCTCCAAAACCAGTTCCTACCCCATTTCCCCCAAAAAACCCTTCCAAAACCAGTTCCTATCCCATTTCCCCCCAAAACCCCCTCCAAAACCAGTTCCTATCCCATTTCCCCTCCAGAACCCCCTCCAAAACCAGTTCCTATCCCATTTTACCCCCCAAAACCCCCTCCAAAACCAGTTCCTATCCCATTTCCCCCAGAACCCCCTCCAAAACCAGTTCCTATCCCATTTCCCCCCAAAACCCCCTCCAAAACCAGTTCCTATCCCATTTCCCCCCAGAACCCCCTCCAAAACCAGTTCCTATCCCATTTCCCCCAACCCCCTCCAAAACCAGTTCCTATCCCATTTCCCCCCAAAACCCCCTCCAAAACCAGTTCCTATCCCATTTCCCCCCGAGCCCCCTCCAAAACCAGTTCCTATCCCATTTCCCCCGAGCCCCCTCCAAAACCAGTTCCTATCCCATTTTACCCCCCAAAACCAGTTCCTATCCCATTTCCCCCCAAAACCCCCTCCAAAACCAGTTCCTATCCCATTTTACCCCCCAAAACCAGTTCCTATCCCATTTCCCCCCAGAGCCCCCTCCAAAACCAGTTCCTATCCCATTTCCCCCCAAAACCAGTTCCTATCCCATTTCCCCCCAACCCCCCTGCGTTATCCCCTGCACACACGTCTCTGGCGTGTCCCAGTGTGCCCCAGCATGTCCCCAGCATATCCCAGTGTGCCCCAGCATGTCCCAGCATGTCCCAGTGTGCCCCAGCATGTCCCAGCGTGCCCCAGTATGTCCCTGATGTGTCCCTGCGTGCCCCTGACATGTCCCCAGCGTGTCCCAGTGTGCCCCAGCATGTCCCAGCATGTCCCAGTGTGCCCCAGCATGTCCCAGCATGTCCCCAGTGTGCCCCAGCATGTCCCTGATGTGTCCCTGCGTGCCCCTGACATGTCCCCAGCGTGTCCCAGTGTGCCCCAGTGTGCCCCCAGCATATCCCTGGTGTGTCCCAGTGTGTCCCAGCATGCCCCAGCGTGTCCCTGGCATGTCCCAGCATGTCCCCAGCATGCATATCCCTAGTGTGTCCCAGTGTGTCCCAGCATGTCCCAGCGTGTCCCCAGTGTGTCCCCAGCATGTCCCAGTGTGTCCCAGCATGTCCCAGCATGTCCCAGTGTGCCCCAGCATGTCCCAGTGTGTCCCTGGCATGTCCCAGCATGTCCCAGTGTGTCCCCAGTGTGTCCCAGCATGTCCCCAGCATGTCCCTGGCATATCTCTGGTGTGTCCCAGCATGCCCCAGCATGTCCCAGCATGCTCCAGTGTGTCCCTGGCATATCTCTGACGTGTCCCAGCATGTCCCAGCATGCCCCCAGCATGTCCCAGCATATCCCCAGTGTGCCCCAGCATGTCCCAGTGTGTCCCTGGCATGTCCCAGCATGTCCCAGTGTGTCCCCAGTGTGTCCCAGCATGTCCCCAGCGTGCCCCAGGCATATCCCTGGTGTGTCCCAGCATGTCCCAGCGTGTCCCAGCATGTCCCCAGCATGTCCCTGGCATATCTCTGGTGTGTCCCAGCATGTCCCAGCGTGTCCCAGCATGTCCCCAGCATGTCCCTGGCATATCTCTGGTGTGTCCCAGCATGCCCCAGCATGTCCCAGCATGCTCCAGTGTGTCCCTGGCATATCTCTGACGTGTCCCAGCATGTCCCAGCATGCCCCCAGCATGTCCCAGCATGTCCCCAGTGTGCCCCAGCACGTCCCAGTGTGTCCCTGGCATGTCCCAGCATGTCCCAGTGTGTCCCCAGTGTGTCCCAGCATGTCCCCAGCATGTCCCTGGCATATCTCTGGTGTGTCCCAGCATGTCCCAGCGTGTCCCAGCATGTCCCCAGCATGTCCCGGCATGTCCCCAGCATGTCCCAGCATATCCCCAGTGTGCCCCAGCATGTCCCAGCATGTCCCAGTGTGTCCCTAGCATATCCCTGGCATGCCAAAGCATGTCCCAGCATGTCCCAGTGTGTCCCCAGTGTGTCCCAGCATGTCCCCAGCGTGCCCCAGGCATATCCCTGGTGTGTCCCAGCATGTCCCAGCGTGTCCCAGCATGTCCCCAGCATGTCCCTGGCATATCTCTGACGTGTCCCAGCATGCCCCAGCATGTCCCAGCATGCTCCAGTGTGTCCCTGGCATATCTCTGACGTGTCCCAGCATGTCCCAGCATGCCCCCAGCATGTCCCGGCATGTCCCTGGCATGTCCCAGCATGTCCCAGTGTGCCCCAGCCTGTCCCAGCACGCCCCCCGTGCCCCCCCGTGCCCCCCTGACCTGTAGCAGTAGTTGGGGGCGGACCAGACGGTGAGCACGGTCTCGCTGAAGTGCCACTTGTAGCCCTCCATCACCAGCTGGTGCGCGCGGCAGATCATGTCGATGTCGTTGGAGGCGTTGAACTGGGCCACCACGTCACTGCCGAACAGGTAGCCCGCCCCGCGCGGGGACACCCCCCAGCCCGTCGTGTCTGGGGGGGGACACGGACGTGGGGGGGTTATATTGGGGTTTGGGGGGGTCACAGGGGGTTTGGGCCACCACGTCGCTGCCGAACAGGTAGCCCGCCCCGCGCGGGGACACCCCCCAGCCCGTCGTGTCTGGGGGGGGACACGGACGTGGGGGGTTATATTGGGGTTTGGGGGGGGGTTATGGGGGTGGGGAGGGGGTTACATGGGGTTTGGGGGGATATATTGGGGTTTGGGGGGGATATATTGGGGTTTGGGGGGGATATATTGGGGTTTGGGGGGGGTTATGGGGGTGGGGGAGGGGGTTACATGGGGTTTGGGGGGGTTATATTGGGGTTTGGGGGGGATATATTGGGGTTTGGGGGGGTTATGGGGGTGGGGAGGGGGTTACATGGGGTTTGGGGGGTTATATTGGGGTTTGGGGGGGTTATATTGGGGTTTGGGGGGGTCACAGGGGGTTTGGGCCACCACGTCGCTGCCGAACAGGTAGCCCGCCCCGCGCGGGGACACCCCCCAGCCCGTCGTGTCTGGGGGGGACACGGACGTGGGGGGGTTATATTGGGGTTTGGGGGGGGGTTATGGGGGTGGGGAGGGGGTTACATGGGGTTTGGGGGGGATATATTGGGGTTTGGGGGGGTTATATTGGGGTTTGGGGGGGGTTATGGGGGTGGGGAGGGGGTTACATGGGGTTTGGGGGGGATATATTGGGGTTTGGGGGGGTTATGGGGGTGGGGAGGGGGTTACATGGGGTTTGGGGGGTTATATTGGGGTTTGGGGGGGGTTATGGAGGTGGGGAGGGGGTTACATGGGGTTTGGGGGGGTTATATTGGGGTTTGGGGGGGATATATTGGGGTTTGGGGGGGTTATGGGGGTGGGGAGGGGGTTACATGGGGTTTGGGGGGGTTATATTGGGGTTTGGGGGGGTTATATTGGGGTTTGGGGGGGGGTTATGGGGGTGGGGAGGGGGTTACATGGGGTTTGGGGGGGATATATTGGGGTTTGGGGGGGTTATGGGGGTGGGGAGGGGGTTACATGGGGTTTGGGGGGGTTATATTGGGGTTTGGGGGGGGGTTATGGGGGTGGGGAGGGGGTTACATGGGGTTTGGGGGGGTTATATTGGGGTTTGGGGGGGATATATTGGGGTTTGGGGGGGTTATGGGGGTGGGGAGGGGGTTACATGGGGTTTGGGGGGGGTTATGGGGGTGGGGAGGGGGTTACATGGGGTTTGGGGGGGTTATATTGGGGTTTGGGGGGGGTTATGGGGGTGGGGAGGGGGTTACATGGGGTTTGGGGGGTTACATGCTCTAACATGCCAGTGACACGTGTCCTGACTCTAACATGTGCCCTGACACGCCAGTGACACGTGTCCTGGCCCTGACACACGCTCTAACATGCCAGTGACACGTGTTCTGGCCCTGACACACGCCCTGACACGCCAGTGACACGTGTCCTGGCCCTGACACACGCTCTAACATGCCAGTGACACGTGTTCTGGCCCTGACACACGCTCTGACACGCCAATGACACGTGCCCTGGCCCTGACACACGCTCTAACATGCCAGTGACACACACTTTGTCATGCCAGTGACATGTACCCTGACTCTAACATGTACCCTGACATGCTAGTGACATGTGATGGGCCCCTGACATGTGCCCTGACACGCCAGTGACACGTGCCCTGGCCCTGCCACATGCCCTGACATGCCAGTGACACGTGTCCTGGCCCTGACACACGCTCTAACACGCCAGTGACATGCGTTCTGGCTCTGACACACGCCCTGTCATGCCAGTGACACACGCTCTGACATGCTAGTGACACATGTCCTGGCTCTAACATGTGCCCTGACATGCCAGTGACATGTGATGGGCCAGTGACACGTGCCCTGGCCCTGACACACGCCCTGACATGCCAGTGACAGGCACCCTGGCCCTGACACATGCTCTAACATGCCAGTGACATGTGTTCTGGCTCTGACATGCCCTGTCATGCCAGTGACACGTGCCCTGACTCTAACATATGCCCTGACACGCCAGTGACATGTGATGGGCCCCTGACACACGCTCTGACACGCCAGTGACAGGTGCCCTGGCCCTGGCACATGCTCTAACATGCCAGTGACACGTGTTCTGGCTCTGACATGCCCTGTCATGCCAGTGACACACGCTCTGACATGCTAGTGACACGTGTCCTGACTCTAACATGTGCCCTGACACACCAGTGACATGTGCCCTGCCTGGCCTTTGACACACGCTCTAACACGCCAGCGCCACGTGTCCTGTCCCCACCACACGCTCTGACACGCCAGTGACATGTGCCCTGGCTCTGACATGTGCTCTGACACGTGTCCTGTCCCCGCACACGCTCTAACACGCCAGTGACATGTGCCCTGGCTCTGACATGTGCTCTGACACGTGTCCTGTCCCCGCCACACGCTCTGACACGCCAGCGCCACGTGTCCTGTCCCCGCCACACGCTCTGACACGCCAGCGCCACGTGTCCTGTCCCCGCCACACGCTCTAACACGCCAGCGCCACGTGTCCTGTCCCCGCCACACGCTCTGACACGCCAGTGACATGTGCCCTGGCTCTGACATGTGCTCTGACACGTGTCCTGTCCCCGCCACACGCTCTAACACGCCAGCGCCACGTGTCCTGTCCCCGCCACACGCTCTAACACGCCAGCGCCACGTGTCCTGTCCCCGCCACACGCTCTGACACGCCAGCGCCACGTGTCCTGTCCCCGCCACACGCTCTGACACGCCAGCGCCACGCACCCTCGGGGTCGGACCAGAGCAGGTCACACATGGGCCCGTCGTGCGGCACCTCCTGCTTCCGGTCGATGGTGCGGATCTGGTCCAGGGTCTGGGTGGAGGGAGAGAGGCCCCCGTGCACGCAGAAGATCTGGGGACACGGGAGAACACGGGATAACACGCGTGTGAGGGGTCTGGGGGGGTCTGAGGGGGGTCTGGGGGGGTCTAGGGGGGGTCTAGGGGGGATCTGAGGGGGGTCTGGGGGTCCCATCCAGGGTCTGGGTGGAGGGAGAGAGGCCCCCGTGCACGCAGAAGATCTGGGGACACGGGAGAACACGGGATAACACGCGTGTGAGGGGTCTGGGGGGGTCTGAGGGGGGTCTAAGGGGGGTCTAGGGGGGTCTGGGGGGGTCTAGGGGGGGTCTGAGGGTCCCATCCAGGGTCTGGGTGGAGGGAGAGAGGCCCCCGTGCACGCAGAAGATCTGGGGACACGGGAGAACACGGGATAACACGCGTGTGAGGGGTCTGGGGGGGTCTGAGGGGGGTCTGGGGGGGTCTAGGGGGGTCTAGGGGGGATCTGAGGGGGTCTGGGGGTCCCATCCAGGGTCTGGGTGGAGGGAGAGAGGCCCCCGTGCACGCAGAAGATCTGGGGACACGGGAGAACACGGGATAACACGCGTGTGAGGGGTCTGGGGGGGTCTGAGGGGGGTCTGGGGGGGTCTAGGGGGGGTCTGGGGGGGTCTAGGGGGGGTCTGAGGGTCCCATCCAGGGTCTGGGTGGAGGGAGAGAGGCCCCCGTGCACGCAGAAGATCTGGGGACACGGGAGAACACGGGATAACACGCGTGTGAGGGGTCTGGGGGGGTCTGAGGGGGGTCTAAGGGGGGTCTAGGGGGGGTCTGGGGGGGTCTAGGGGGGTCTGAGGGTCCCATCCAGGGTCTGGGTGGAGGGAGAGAGGCCCCCGTGCACGCAGAAGATCTGGGGACACGGGAGAACACGGGATAACACGCGTGTGAGGGGTCTGGGGGGGTCTGAGGGGGGTCTAAGGGGGGTCTAGGGGGGTCTGGGGGGGTCTAGGGGGGTCTGAGGGTCCCATCCAGGGTCTGGGTGGAGGGAGAGAGGCCCCCGTGCACGCAGAAGATCTGGGGACACGGGAGAACACGGGATAACACGCGTGTGAGGGGTCTGGGGGGGTCTGAGGGGGGTCTAAGGGGGGTCTAGGGGGGTCTGGGGGGGTCTAGGGGGGTCTGAGGGTCCCATCCAGGGTCTGGGTGGAGGGAGAGAGGCCCCCGTGCACGCAGAAGATCTGGGGACACGGGAGAACACGGGATAACACGCGTGTGAGGGGTCTGGGGGGGTCTGATGGGGGGTCTAGGGGGGGTCTAGGGGGGTCTGGGGGGGTCTAGGGGGGATCTGAGGGGGTCTGGGGGTCCCATCCAGGGTCTGGGTGGAGGGAGAGAGGCCCCCGTGCACGCAGAAGATCTGGGGACACGGGAGAACACGGGATAACACGCGTGTGAGGGGTCTGGGGGGGTCTGAGGGGGGTCTGGGGGGGTCTAGGGGGGTCTGGGGGGGGTGTCCCGGGGGTTTCTGGGGGATTTCTGGGGTCCCAGGGGGTTTCTGGGGATCTCAGGGGGTCCCAGGGGGTTTTGGGGGGTGCCGGGGGGTCCCGGGGGTTTCTGTGGGTCACGGGGGTTCCATGGGGTTTATGTAAGTCCCAGGGGGTCCCAGGGGGGTTCTGGGGGTCCCAGGGGAGTTTCTGGGGGGTTTCTGGGGGGTCCTGTGGGTCCTGGGGGGTTCCGGGGGTCCCAGGGGGTCCTGGGGGGTTTCTGGGGGTCCCAGGGGGTTCCAGGGGGGTTTCTGGGGGGTCCCTGTGGGTCCCAGAGGGTTTCTGGGGGTTTTTGGGGTCCTGGGGGGCTTCTGAGGGTCCTGGGGGGTCCCAGGGGGTTTCTGGGGGTCCCAGGGGGTTTCTGGGGGGTTCCAGGGGGTTTCTGGGGGGTTTCTGGGGTTTTTTTGGGGTCCTGGGTGGTTTCTGAGGGTCCTGGAGGGTCCCATGGGGTTTCTGGGGGTCCCTGT
Source organism: Hypotaenidia okinawae (assembly GCA_027925045.1). Taxonomy (NCBI): domain Eukaryota; kingdom Metazoa; phylum Chordata; class Aves; order Gruiformes; family Rallidae; genus Hypotaenidia; species Hypotaenidia okinawae. The sequence continues at coordinate 330,874 of BSDF01000039.1, forward strand.
GGGTCCCAGGGGGTTTCTGGGGGTTTTTGGGGTCCTGGGGGGCTTCTGAGGGTCCTGGGAGGTCTCAGGGGGTTTCTGGGGGTCCTGGGGGGTTCCAGGGGGTTTCTGGGGGTCCCAGAGGGTTTCTGGGGGTTCCTGTGGGCCCGGGGGGTTTCTGGGGGTCCCGGGGGGGTTTCTGGGGGTTTCTGGGGGTCCCAGAGGGTTTCTGGGGGTCCCAGAGGGTTTCTGTGTGCCCTGGGGGGTTCTGGGAGGTTCCTGGGGATCCTGGGTGGTTTCTGGGAGTCCCAGGGGGTTCTGGGGGTCCCAGGGGGTCCCGGGGGTTTCTGTGGGTCCCGGGGGGTTTCTGGGGGTCCCGGGGGTCCCAGGGGGTTTCTGAGGGTTTTTTGGGGTCCTGGGGGTTTCTGGGGGTCCCAGGGGCTTTCTGGGGGTCCCGGGGCATTTCTGGGGGTTTCTGTGGGTCCCAGGGGGTTCCAGGGGGTTTCTGTGGGTCCTGGGGGGTCCCAGAGGGTCCTGGGGGGTTTCTGGGGTGGTTCTGAGAGTTTCTGGGGGTCCTGGGGGATTCCAGGGGAGTTCTGGGGGTTTCTTGGGGTCCTGGGTGGTTTCTGTGGGTCCCAGGGGGGTTCTGGGGGTCCTGGGGGATTCTGGGGGGTTCTGTGGGTTTCTGGGGGTCCTGGGGGGTTTCTGGGGGTCCCAGGGGGTTCCGGGAGGTTCCTGTGGGCCCGGGGGGTCTCTTGGGGGTCCCTGTGTGTCCTGGGGGGTTCCTGTGGGCCCGGGGGGTTTCTGGGGGTCCTGGGGGTCCCGGGGGGTTCTGGGGGGTCCCGGGGGGTCCATGTGGGTCCCAGGTGGTTTCTGTGGGTCCCAGGGGGGTTCTGGGGGTCCTGGGGGATTCTGGGGGGTTTCTGAGGGTTTCTGGGGGTCCTGGGGGATTCTGGGGGGTTCTGTGGGTTTCTGGGGGTCCTGGGGGTTTCTGGGGGTCCCGGGGGTTTCTGGGGGTTTCTGGGGGTCCTGAGGGATTCCGGGGGGTTCTGTGGGTTTTTTGGGGTCCCTGTGGGTCCTGGGTGGTTCCTGGGGGTCCCAGGGGATCCTGGGGGGTTTCTGGGGTTCCCTGTGGGTCCCGGGGGTCCCTGTGGGGTTTCTGGGGGTCCCTGTGTGTCCCGAGGGGTCCCGAGGGGTTTCTGGGGGTCCTGGGGGTCCCGAGGGGTTTCTGGGGGTCCTGGGGGGTCCCAGGGGGTTTCTGGGGGTCCTGGGGGGTTCCGGGCAGTTTCTGGGGTTGCTGGGGGGTTTCTGTGGGTCCTGGGGGGTCCCTGTGTGTCCCTGGGGGGTCCCGGGGGGTTCTGTGGGTTTTTTGGGGTCCCTGTGGGTCCGGGGGGTCCTGGGGGGTTCCAGGGGGTTTCTGGGGGTTTTTTGAGGTCCTGGGTGGTTTCTGAGGGTTTCTGTGGGTCCCGAGGGGTCCCGGGTGGTTTCTGGGGGTCCTGGGGGGTCCCAGGGGGTTTCTGGGGGTCCTGGGGGATTCCGGGCAGTTTCTGGGGTTTCTGGGGGTTTTTGGGGTCCCTGGGGGGTTTCTGGGGGGTCCCTGTGTGTCCCTGTGGGTGCTGGGGGGTTTCTGGGGGTCCCAGGGGGTTCCGGGAGGTTCCTGTGGGCCCGGGGGGTTTCTGGGGGTCCCTGTGTGTCCTGGGGGGTCCCGGGGGTTCCTGTGGGTCCCAGGGGGGTTCTGGGGGTCCTGGGGGATTCTGGGGGGTTCTGAGAGTCCCAGGGGGTTTCTGGGGGTCCTGGGGGATTCTGGGTGGTTTCTGTGGGTTTCTGGGGGTCCTGGGGGTTTCTGGGGGTCCCAGGGGGTTTCTGGGGGTCCTGGGGGTTTCTGGGGGTTTCTGGGGGTCCTGAGGGATTCCGGGGGGTTCTGTGGGTTTTTTGGGGTCCCTGTGGGTCCTGGGTGGTTCCTGGGGGTCCCAGGGGATCCTGGGGGGTTTCTGGGGTTCCCTGTGGGTCCCGGGGGTCCCTGTGGGGTTTCTGGGGGTCCCTGTGTGTCCCGAGGGGTCCCGGGGGTTTCTGGGGGTCCCTGTGTGTCTCAGGGGGTCCTGGGGGGTCCCTGTGTGTCCCAGGGGGTCCTGGGGGTTTTTGGGGTCCTAGGTGGTTTCTGAGGGCTTCTGGGAGTCCTGGGGGATTCTGGGGGGGTTCTGTGGGTTTTTTGGGGTCCCTGTGGGCCCGGGGGGTTTCTGGGGGTTCCAGGGGGTTTCTGGGGGTCCCTGTGGGTCCCGAGGGGTCCCGGGTGGTTTCTGGGGGTCCTGGGGGGTCCTGGGGAGTTTCTGGGGGTCCTGGGTGGTTTCTGGGGGTCCTGTGGGGTCCCAGGGGGTTTCTGGGGGTCCTGGGGGTTCCGGGCAGTTTCTGGGGTTGCTGGGGGGTTTCTGTGCGTCCTGGGGGGTCCCTGTGTGTCCCTGGGGGTCCCGGGGGGTTCTGTGGGTTTTTTGGGGTCCCTGTGGGTCCGGGGGGTCCTGGGGGGTTCCAGGGGGTTTCTGGGGGTTTTTTGAGGTCCTGGGTGGTTTCTGAGGGTTTCTGTGGGTCCCGAGGGGTCCCGGGTGGTTTCTGGGGGTCCTGGGGGGTCCCAGGGGGTTTCTGGGGGTCCTGGGGGATTCCGGGCAGTTTCTGGGGTTTCTGGGGGTTTTTGGGGTCCCTGGGGGGTTTCTGGGGGGTCCCTGTGTGTCCCTGTGGGTGCTGGGGGGTTTCTGGGGGTCCCAGGGGGTTCCGGGAGGTTCCTGTGGGCCCGGGGGGTTTCTGGGGGTCCCTGTGTGTCCTGGGGGGTCCCGGGGGGTTTCTGGGGGTCCTGGGGGGTCCCTGTGGGTCCCGGGGGTTCCTGTGGGTCCCAGGGTGGTTTCTGGGGGGTCCCGGGGGGTCCATGTGGGTCCCAGGTGGTTTCTGTGGGTCCCAGGGGTGTTCTGGGGGTCCTGGGGGATTCTGGGGGGTTCTGGGGGTTTTTTGGGGTCCCTGGGGGGTTTCTGGGGGGTCCCTGTGTGTCCCTGTGGGTGCTGGGGGGTTTCTGGGGGTCCCAGGGGGTTCCGGGAGGTTCCTGTGGGCCCGGGGGGGTTTCTGGGGGTCCCAGGGGGTTCCGGGAGGTTCCTGTGGGCCCGGGAGGGTTTCTGGGGGTCCCAGGGGGTTTCTGGGGGTTTTTTGGGGTCCCATACGGGGGGGTTTCTGGGGGTCCCAGGGGGTTCCGGGAGGTTCCTGTGGGCCCGGGGGGGTTTCTGGGGGTCCCAGGGGGTTTCTGGGGGTTTTTTGGGGTCCCGGGGGGTTTCTGGGGGTCCCAGGTGGTTCTAGGAGGTTCCTGTGGGCCCGGGAGGGTTTCTGGGGGTCCCAGGGGGTTTCTGGGGGTTTTTTGGGGTCCCGGGGGTTTTCTGGGGGTCCCAGGGGGTTCCGGGAGGTTCCTGTGGGCCCGGGGGGGTTTCTGGGGGTCCCAGGGGGTTTCTGGGGGTTTTTTGGGGTCCCGGGGGGTTTCTGGGGGTCCCAGGGGGTTCCGGGAGGTTCCTGTGGGCCCGGGAGGGTTTCTGGGGGTCCCAGGGGGTTTCTGGGGGTTTTTTGGGGTCCCGGGGGGTTTCTGGGGGGTCCCTGTGTGTCCCTGTGGGTGCTGGGGGGTTTCTGGGGGTCCCAGGGGGTTCCGGGAGGTTCCTGTGGGCCCGGGAGGGTTTCTGGGGGTTTTTTGGGGTCCCTGGGGGTTTCTGGGGGTCCCTGTGTGTCCCTGTGGGTGCTGGGGGGTTTCTGGGGGTCCCAGGGGGTTCCGGGAGGTTCCTGTGGGCCCGGGAGGGTTTCTGGTGGTTCCAGGGGGTTTCTGGGGGTTTTTTGGGGTCCCGGGGGGTTTCTGGGGGTCCCAGGGGGTTCCGGGAGGTTCCTGTGGGCCCGGGAGGGTTTCTGGGGGTCCCAGGGGGTTTCTGTGGGTTTTTTGGGGTCCCTGGGGGGTTTCTGGGGGGTCCCTGTGTGTCCCTGTGGGTGCTGGGGGGTTTCTGGGGGTCCCAGGGGGTTCCGGGAGGTTCCTGTGGGCCCGGGAGGGTTTCTGGGGGTCCCAGGGGGTTTCTGGGGGTTTTTTGGGGTCCCTGGGGGGTTTCTGGGGGTCCCAGGGGGTTCCGGGAGGTTCCTGTGGGCCCGGGGGGGTTTCTGGGGGTCCCAGGGGGTTCCGGGAGGTTCCTGTGGGCCCGGGAGGGTTTCTGGGGGTCCCAGGGGGTTTCTGGGGGTTTTTTGGGGTCCCTGGGGGGTTTCTGGGGGGTCCCTGTGTGTCCCTGTGGGTGCTGGGGGGTTTCTGGGGGTCCCAGGGGGTTCCGGGAGGTTCCTGTGGGCCCGGGGGGGTTTCTGGGGGTCCCAGGGGGTTCCGGGAGGTTCCTGTGGGCCCGGGGGGGTTTCTGGGGGTCCCAGGGGGTTTCTGGGGGTTTTTTGGGGTCCCGGGGGGTTTCTGGGGGGTCCCTGTGTGTCCCTGTGGGTGCTGGGGGGTTTCTGGGGGTCCCAGGGGGTTCCGGGAGGTTCCTGTGGGCCCGGGGGGGTTTCTGGGGGTCCCAGGGGGTTCCGGGAGGTTCCTGTGGGCCCGGGGGGGTTTCTGGGGGTCCCAGGGGGTTTCTGGGGGTTTTTTGGGGTCCCGGGGGGGTTTCTGGGGGGTCCCTGTGTGTCCCTGTGGGTGCTGGGGGGTTTCTGGGGGTCCCAGGGGGTTCCGGGAGGTTCCTGTGGGCCCGGGAGGGTTTCTGGGGGTTTTTGGGGTCCCTGGGGGGTTTCTGGGGTCCCTGTGTGTCCCTGTGGGTGCTGGGGGGTTTCTGGGGGTCCCAGGGGGTTCCGGGAGGTTCCTGTGGGCCCGGGAGGGTTTCTGGTGGTTCCAGGGGGTTTCTGGGGGTTTTTTGGGGTCCCGGGGGGTTTCTGGGGGTCCCAGGGGGTTCTTGGGAGGTTCCTGCGGGGTCACCTGGCCGTCGATGCTGGCGGAGTCCCAGGCTGAGGTAGTCTGAAGGTCTCGGTGGGGTAGCGCCTGGACGGTGTCTGGGGCCGTCCCTGCGTAGTCCCTCGTGGGTGCCCGTGCGCCGGCGTGTTCTGCCGGGTCCCAGGGGTTCCCCGGATCAGGGTCCTGTGGGCCCGGGGTACCGCTTCTGGGGGGTCCCAGGGTGTTTCTGGGGGTTTTTGGGGTCCCGGGGGAGTTTCTGGGGGTCCCAAACAAGGGGGTATCCGGAAGGTTCCTGTGGGCCCGGGGAAGGATTCGGGGGTCAGAGGGGGTATCTGGCGGCTCTCGTGGTTCCCCGGATCGGGGGATGCGGTCGGGGTACCAAACCTGGGGGGTCCCATGGGGGGGGGCTCCCAGAAATAGAGGAGGGGTCTCCAAAACAAGGGGGGGATCCCAAAGCCAGGGGCAGGGGGAAGGAGGGGGCAGAGGGGGGATGTGGCGGCTCTGGTGGTTCCCCTGGATCAGGGGGATGCGGTTGGGGTACCGCACCTGGGGGGCCCAAGATTGAGGGGGGCCCCAGAATTAGAGGAGGGGTCCCCAAAACAAGGGGGGATCCCAAAGCCAGGGGTTCAGGGGGCAGAGGGGGGATGTGGTGGGTCTCTGTGGTTCCCCCGGATCAGGGTGATGCGGTCGGGTACCGTACCTGGGGGGGTCCCAGAGGTTCAGGGGGGCTCCCAGAAATAGAGGAGGGGTCCCCAAACAAGGGGGATCCCAGAGCCAGGGTGTCTGGGGGTAGGAGGGGGCCAGGGGGGGATGTGGCGGTCTCGTGGGTTCCCCCGGATCAGGGGGATGCGGTCGGGGTACCAAGCCTCGATGGTGGCCCCGAGATGAGGCTGAGGCCGCCAGAAGATCGAGGAGGCGGTCGCGCCAGAACAAGGGGACGGAGCCGCACTTGCGCAGGGACACGGCGAAGGACGGGGACAGAGGCGGGATGTGCCGGCTCTCGTGGTTCCCCCGGATCAGGGTGATGCGGTCGGGGTACCGCACCTGGGGGGGGCCCCAAAATTGAGGGGGGGCCCCCAGAAATAGAGGAGGGGGTCCCCAAAACAAGGGGGGGATCCCAAAGCCAGGGGCAGGGGGAAGGAGGGGGCAGAGGGGGGATGTGGCGGCTCTGGTGGTTCCCCTGGATCAGGGGGATGCGGTCGGGGTACCGCACCTGGGGGGGGCCCCAAAAATTGAGGGGGGTCCCCAGAATTAGAGGAGGGGGTCCCCAAAACAAGGGGGGGATCCCAAAGCCAGGGGCAGGGGGCAGAGGGGGGATGTGGCGGGTCTCGTGGTTCCCCCGGATCAGGGGGATGCGGTCGGGGTACCGAACCTGGGGGGGCCCCAAAAATTCGAGGGGGGGCCCCCAGAAATAGAGGAGGGGGTCCCCAGAACCTGGGGGGAAGGAGGAAGTGGGGGGGACGGGGAAAGAGAGGGAAGAGAGGGGGAAGAGAGGGGAAGAGGGAGGGATGCGGTTGGGGTACCGCACCTGGGGGCAATGGCCCAAAAATTGAGGGGGGGGCCCCCAGAATTAGAGGAGGGGGTCCCCAAAACAAGGGGGGGATCCCAAAGCCAGGGGCAGGGGAAGGAGGGGGCAGAGGGGGATGTGGCGGCTCTGGTGGTTCCCCTGGATCAGGGGGATGCGGTCGGGGTACCGCACCTGGGGGGGGCCCCAAAATTGAGGGGGGGCCCCCAGAAATAGAGGAGGGGGTCCCCAGAACCTGGGGGAGGAAGTGGGGGGACGGGGAAAGAGAGGGAAGAGAGGGGAAGAGAGGGGAAGAGGGAGGGATGCGGTTGGGGTACCGCACCTGGGGGGCCCAAAATTGAGGGGGGCCCCCAGAATTAGAGGAGGGGGTCCCCAAAACAAGGGGGGGATCCCAAAGCCAGGGGCAGGGGGCAGAGGGGGGATGTGGTGGGTCTCGTGGTTCCCCCGGATCAGGGGGATGCGGTCGGGGTACCGCACCTGGGGGGGCCCCAAAATTGAGGGGGGGTCCCCAGAATTAGAGGAGGGGGTCCCCAAAACAAGGGGGGGATCCCAAAGCCAGGGGCAGGGGGAAGGAGGGGGGCAGAGGGGGGATGTGGCGGCTCTGGTGGTTCCCCTGGATCAGGGGGATGCGGTCGGGGTACCAAACCTGGGGGGGCCCCAAAAATTGAGGGGGGGTCCCCAGAATTAGAGGAGGGGGTCCCCAAAACAAGGGGGGGATCCCAAAGCCAGGGGCAGGGGGAAGGAGGGGGGCAGAGGGGGGATGTGGCGGCTCTGGTGGTTCCCCTGGATCAGGGGGATGCGGTCGGGGTACCAAACCTGGGGGGGCCCCAAAATTCAGGGGGGCCCCCAGAATTAGAGGAGGGGGTCCCCAAAACAAGGGGGGGATCCCAAAGCCAGGGGCAGGGGGCAGAGGGGGGATGTGGCGGCTCTGGTGGTTCCCCCGGATCAGGGGGATGCGGTTGGGGTACCAAACCTGGGGGGGCCCCAAAAGTTGAGGGGGGCCCCCAGAAATAGAGGAGGGGGTCCCCAGAACCTGGGGGGAGGAAGTGGGGGGGACGGGGAAAGAGAGGGAAGAGAGGGGGAAGAGAGGGGAAGAGGGAGGGATGCGGTTGGGGTACCAAACCTGGGGGGGGGGGGCAGAGATTGAGGGGGGGTCCCCAAAAATAGAGGAGGGGGTCCCCAGAACAAGGGGGGAGGAGAAAGTGGGGGGAGGGGGAAGGGGGAAGAGGAGGGAAGGAGGGGGGCAGAGGGGGGATGTGGCAGCTCTGGTGGTTCCCCAGGGTCAGGGGGATACAGTCGGGGTACCAAATCTGGGGGAGGGGCCCAGAGATTGAGGGGGGTCCCCAAAAATAGAGGAGGGGGTCCCCAAAACCAGGGTGGGACCCCCAAGCCGGGGGGGTGGTGGGGGAGGAGGAAGGTGAGGTGGGTAGGAAGTTGGGGGGGTGGAGGAAGGGGGGTTGCCCCCCCCACTTTGGGTATTTGGGGTGCATTCAAGCCCCCCCCCATGGATTTTGGGGTGCCCCCCCCCTCCTTAAGGCTCCTTCCCCCTCCATCTCCAGACCCCCCCAGACCCACTGAATCTCCCTTGGGTGCCCCCAAATCTCATCTTAACCCCCCCAAAACCCCCCCAAACCCCTTCCCTGCCCCCCCAGGGATACTCAGCCCCCCCAAAAGGGGTGGCCCCCAAATTTGGGGTGCCCCCCCCACCTTGGGGCTCCTTCCCCCCCAAGCCCCCCCCAAACCCACTGAATCTCCCTTGGGTGCCCCCAAATCTCATCTTAACCCCCCAAAACCCCCCCCAAACCCCCTCCCTGCCCCCCCAGGGATACTCAGCCCCCCCAAAAAGGGGTGCCGCCCAAATTTGGGGTGCCCCCCCAAGATATTGGGGTGCCCCCCCACCTTGGAGCTCCTTCCCCCACCCAAAACCCACTGAATCTCCTTTGGGTGCCCCCAAATCTCATCTTAACCCCCCCAAAAGCCCCCCCAAACCCCTTCCCTGCCCCCCCAGGGATACTCAGCCCCCCCAAAAAGGGGTGCCCCCCCCAAATTTGGGGTGCCCCCCCACCTTGGAGCTCCTTCCCCCACCCAAAACCCACTGAATCTCCCTTGGGTGCCCCCAAATCTCATCTTAACCCCCCCAAACCCCCCCCAAACCCCCTCCCTGCCCCCCCAGGGATACTCAGCCGCCCCAAAAAGGGGTGCCCCCCAAATTTGGGGTGCCCCCCAAGATATTGGGGTGCCCCCCCACCTTGGAGCTCCTTCCCCCACCCAAAACCTACTGAATCTCCCTTGGGTGCCCCCAAATCTCATCTTAACCCCCCCAAACCCCCCCCAAACCCCCTCCCTGCACCCCCAGGGATACTCAGCCCCCCAAAAGGGGTGCCCCCCAAATTTGGGGTGCCCCCCCAAGATATTGGGGTGCCCCCCCACCTTGGAGCTCCTTCCCCCACCCAAAACCCACTGAATCTCCTTTGGGTGCCCCCAAATCTCATCTTAACCCCCCCAAAAGCCCCCCCAAACCCCTTCCCTGCCCCCCCAGGGATACTCAGCCCCCCCAAATTTGGGGTGCCCCCCCACCTTGGAGCTCCTTCCCCCACCCAAAACCCACTGAATCTCCCTTGGGTGCCCCCAAATCTCATCTTAACCCCCCAAACCCCCCCCAAACCCCCTCCCCTGCCCCCCCAGGGATACTCAGCCCCCCAAAAGGGGTGCCCCCCCCCCCAAATTTGGGGTGCCCCCCACCTTGAGGGCCAGCAGCAGCAGGAAGGTCTCCACGCTGTAGAACCCCCGATCCACAAAGTCCCCCATGAACAGGTAGTTGGTTTCGGGGACGTCCCCCCAACCTGGGGGGCAGAAAAGGGGGGTCAGGGGGGCTGGGGGGTTCTGGGGGTTGGGAAGGGAAATGAGGGGGTTTGGGGGGGCTGGGGGGTGAAATGGGGGGGTCTGGGGGGGTTGGGATGGGGAAAATGGGGGGTTGGGGGGTGCAGAGGGGATCTTGGGGGGGTGGGGGGGTTTGGGGGGCTGGGGGAGGAAATGGGGGGTTTGGGGGGTGGGGTGAGGATCTGGGGGGTTTAGGGGGGTCTGGGAGGGGTGGAGAGGGGATCTGGGGGGTTTGGGGGGGTTGGGGGGGGTCTGGGGGGTGGAGAGGGGATCTGGGGGGCTTGGGGGGGTTGGGGGGGTCTGGGGGGTGGAGAGGGGATCTGGGGGGGCTTGGGGGGGTTGGGGGGGTCTGGGGGGTGGAGAGGGGATCTGGGGGGTCTGGGGGGGTTGGGGGGGTCTGGGGGGTGGAGAGGGGATCTGGGGGGGTTGGGGGGGTTGGGGGGGTCTGGGGGGTGGAGAGGGGATCTGGGGGGGTTGGGGGGCCGGGGGGGGTTGGGGGGTGGGGTGGGGATCTGGGGGGGTTGGGGGGGTCTGGGGGGTGGGGGGGAAAAGGGGGTTTGGGGAGAGGATCTGGGGGGGGTTTGGGGGGGTTGGGGGATGTGGGGGGGTCTGGGGGGGTCTGGGGGGGTCTGGGGAGAGGATCGGGGGGGGAGGAGTTGGGGGTCTGGGGGGGATCTGGGGGGGCTGGGGGGTGGGGAGAGGATCTGGGGGGGCTGGGAGGGGTTGGGGAGTCTGGGGGGTTTGGGAGGGGTCTGGGGGGGTGGAGAGGGGATCTGGGGGGGTCTGGGGGGGTCTGGGGGGGTCTGGGGGGGTCTGGGGGGGCTTGGGTGTCTGGGGAGGGAAAAAGGGGGGTTTGGGGGGTGGGGAGAGGATCTGGGGGGGCTTGGGGGGGTCACTTGAGGGGCGGGGGGGCTGAGGGGGTCTGGGGGTGATCTGGGGGGGCTGGGGGGTGACTTGGGGGTCTGGGGGGGTCTGGGGAGATCTAGGGGGGTCGGGGGGTTCTGGGGGGATCTAGGGGGTGACTTGGGGGTCTGGGGGGGTCGGGGGGGTTCTGGGGGGTCTAGGGGGTGACTTGGGGGTCTGGGGGGGTCGGGGGGTTCTGGGGGGGTCTAGGGGGTGACTTGGGGGTCTGGGGGGGTCGGGGGGTTCTGGGGGGATCTAGGGGGTGACTTGGGGATCTAGGGGGGTCGGGGGGGTTCTGGGGGGGTCTAGGGGGTGACTTGGGGGTCTGGGGGGGTCGGGGGGTTCTGGGGGGATCTAGGGGGTGACTTGGGGATCTAGGGGGGTCGGGGGGTTCTGGGGGGGTCTAGGGGGTGACTTGGGGGTCTGGGGGGGTCGGGGGGTTCTGGGGGGTCTAGGGGGTGACTTGGGGGTCTGGGGGGGCCGGGGGGGGTCTGGGGGGGCCCCTCACCCTGAACAGCTCCTTGAGGTCATAGAACTGCCCGTGGATGTCACCGCACACCTGGGGGGGCGTGGGGGTCAGAGCCCCCCAAAATCCCCCCCTCCCAAAATCCCCCCTTCCCACCCTTGTACCTGCCTCCCCCCACCCCCCCCCCCTTAGGCCCCCCAACCCCCCTCCCAGCCCTCCCAAACCCCCCACATCCCCCCAAAATCCTTCCCCAACCCCCAATATCCCCCCTCAGCCCCCCAAACCACCCCCCAGCCCCCCAAGCGCCCCCCCATATCCCCCCCAACCCCCCATATCCCCCACCCAGCCCCCCCAAAGTCCCTCCCCAGCCCCCCCAAACCCCCTCCCAGGCCCCCCCAAATCCCATATCTCCCACCCAGCCCCCCCGAACCCCCTCCCAGCCCCCCAGACCCCTCCCCAGCCCCCCATATCCCCCTCCCCAGCCCCCCAAACCCCCTCCCAGCACCCCAAACCCCCCTCCCAGCACCCCATATCCCCCTCCCAGCACCCCCCAGCCCCCCAAACCCCCTCCCAGCCCCCCATATCCCCCTCCCAGCACCCCCCAAACCACCATATCCCCCTCCCCATCCTCCCATATCCCCTCCGAGCACCCCATATCCCCCTCCCCAGCCCCCCAAACCCCCTCCCAGCCCCCCATATCCCCCTCCCCAGCCCCCCAAACCCCCTCCCAGCACCCCATATATCCCTCCCCAGCCCCCCAAACCCCCTCCCAGCCCCCCATATCCCCCTCCCCAGCCCCCCAAACCCCCTCCCAGCCCCCCATATCCCCCTCCCCAGCACCCCATATCCCCCTCCCCAGCCCCCCAAACCCCCTCCCAGCCCCCCATATCCCCCTCCCCAGCCCCCCAAACCCCCTCCCAGCACCCCATATATCCCTCCCCAGCCCCCCAAACCCCCTCCCAGCCCCCCATATCCCCCTCCCCAGCCCCCCATATCCCCCTCCCCAGCCCCCCCAGCCCCTCAAAACCCCTCCCAGCCCCCCAAACCCCCTCCCAGCACCCCCCAAACCACCATATCCCCCTCCCCATCCTCCCATATCCCCTCCCAGCACCCCATATCCCCCTCCCCAGCCCCCCAAACCCCTTCCCAGCACCCCATATCCCGCTCCCCAGCCCCCCAGACCCCTTCCCAGCACCCCATATCTCCTCCCAGCCTCTCAAACCCCCTCCCAGCCCCTTCATACCCCCCTCCCAGCCTCCCCATATCCCCCTCCCCAGACCCCCAAACCCCCTCCCAGCACCCCATATCCCTCTCCCAGCACCCCCCAAACCACCATATCCCCCTCCCCATCCTCCCATATCCCCTCTGAGCGCCCCATATCCCCCTCCCCAGCCCCCCAAACCCCCTCCCAGCACCCCATATCCCTCTCCCAGCACCCCAGACCCCTTCCCAGCACCCCATATCTCCTCCCAGCCTCTCAAACCCCCTCCCAGCCTCCCCATATCCTCCTCCCAGCCCCCCATATCCCTCTCCCAGCACCCCCCAGCCCCTCAAAACCCCTCCCAGCCCCTCAAACTCCCTCCCAGCCCCCCATATCCCCCTCCCCAGCCCCCCAAACCCCCTCCCCAGCCCCCCATATCCCCCTCCCCAACCCCCCAAACCCCCTCCCAGCACCCCATATATCCCTCCCCAGCCCCCCAAACCCCCTCCCAGCCCCCCATATCCCCCTCCCCAGCCCCCCATATCCCCCTCCCCAGCCCCCCCAGCCCCTCAAAACCCCTCCCAGCCCCTCAAACCCCCTCCCAGCACCCCCCAAACCACCATATCCCCCTCCCCATCCTCCCATATCCCCTCCCAGCACCCCATATCCCCCTCCCCAGCCCCCCAAACCCCCTCCCAGCCCCCCATATCCCGCTCCCCAGCCCCCCAGACCCCTTCCCAGCACCCCATATCTCCTCCCAGCCTCTCAAACCCCCTCCCAGCCCCTTCATACCCCCCTCCCAGCCTCCCCATATCCCCCTCCCCAGACCCCCAAACCCCCTCCCAGCCCCCCATATCCCCCTCCCAGCACCCCCCAAACCACCATATCCCCCTCCCCATCCTCCCATATCCCCTCTGAGCACCCCATATCCCCCTCCCAGCCCCCCAAACCCCCTCCCAGCCCCCCATATCCCCCTCCCAGCACCCCCCAAACCACCATATCCCCCTCCCCATCCTCCCATATCCCCTCTGAGCACCCCATATCCCCCTCCCAGCCCCCCAAACCCCCTCCCAGCACCCCATATCCCCCTCCCAGCCCCCCAAACCCCCTCCCAGCACCCCATATCCCCCTCCCCAGCCCCCCAAACCCCCTCCCAGACCCCCATATCCCCCTCCCCAGCCCCCCAAACCCCCTCCCAGCCCCCCATATCCCTCTCCCAGCACCCCCCAGCCCCTCAAACCCCCTCCCCAGCCCCTCAAACCCCCTCCCAGCCCCCCATATCCCCCCCTCTCACAGTGACGGGCGAATCCACCCTCTGCACGTTACTCTCCTCCACCAGGATCTCCCTGGGCGGGCGAAGGAGGGAAAAGGGGGGAGGTTGGGTCGGTTACCGGCCCCTCCCCACGCCCGCAGGGGGTCGCTGGGTGCCCCCCCCCCCGTTACCGGGCCTTGGCGCACAGGGCCTTGACCTCGCTCTCCTTGATGAGCTCGCAGCGCCGCAGCTGCTCGATCTGCCGGTCCAGGTCGCTCAGCTCCCCCATGGGGCCGCTCTGGGGGGCCCCGGGCCCGACGACGCCGCCGCCGCCGCCGCCGCCCCCCGCCCGCCGCCTCCGGACCCGCTGCCGCCGCCGCTCCGCTCCGCTCCCCGCCCGCTGTCGCCGCTGTTTGTGCGTCACTTCCGGAATGGCGCGTTCCTGGCGCGCCCCCTCCCCTCCTTTTTCTCCTTTACCGGAAGTACTGCGGCTCCGCACCGGAAGAAGGGAATGACGCCCGTGCCTGCCCGCGCTTCGGGCCTACTTCCGCCCGGGCTTCGGATCTCCTCCCGTATGGAAGTGAGGCCGACTTCCGCCCGGAATTGAGGCCAACTTCCGCCCGGAATTGAGGCCGACTTCCGCCCGGAATTGAGGCCGACTTCCGCCCGCACTTCGGGCCTCCTCTTCACTCTGGTCCCTGGTGTCCTTCCCCCCCCCCCCCCCCCGGTACTTCCCCCCGCGGCTCCCGGTGCTCCCCTCCTCCGGTCCCCCCCCCGCTCCCCCGGTGGTCCCCCTCTCCCGGTCCTTCCCCCCGTGGCTCCCGGTCCCGTCCCCCTCCCCCCGGTGCTCCCACCCTCCCGGTCCCCGGTGTCCGTGTCCCCGTCCCCCCCCCCCCCCGGTGCTCCCACCCTCCCGGTCCCCGGTGTCGTCCCCCCCCGCTCCAGTGCTCCCACCCTCCCGGTCCCCGGTGTCTTGTCCCCGCCCCCCCCCCCCGATGCTCCCACCCTCCCGGTCCCCGGTGTCTTGTCCCCGCCCCCCCCCCCCGGTGCTCCCACCCTCCCGGTCCCCGGTGTCTTGTCCCCGCCCCCCCCCCCGATGCTCCCACTCTCCCGGTCCCCGGTGTCCGTCCGTCCCCCCCGGTGCTCCCACCCTCCCGGTGTCCCCTCCCGTCCCTCCCCCCTCCCCCGGTGCTCCCACCCTCCCGGTCCCCGGTGTCCCCCCCCCGGTGCATCCCCCTCTCCCGGTCCCCCCCACGGTCCCCGGTGCTCCCCCTCCCCCCCCCAGTCCCCGCACTCCCGGTTCCCTTCAGCTCAGGCCGTCGCCATTTTATTACCCCGCCGGTAACAAGGGGCGGGGGGTGATTGGGGGTGAGAGGGGGGGGGGGGTGTCACAGGCACACAGAGGGTCGCGCTGAGGTGACGTCGCGTCCGGTGCGGCGCGCTGCGGTGACGTCAGTAGGCGTGGTTGGAGACGAAGAGGGATTCGCTGGCGGCCGCTCCCGCGGGGCCGCTGGGGGTGTATTTGCCCTGGCAGGCCAGGGAGTTGGCCTGGGGGGACAGAGGGGTCAGGGGGGCACGGGGAGGGACAGGGGGCACGGGGGGACGGTCGGGGGGGGCACGGGGTGGGGGACAGTGGAGTCGGGGCGGGGACAGGGGCGACAGAGGGGGCACGGGGGGACAGGAGTCGGGGCGGGGACAGGGGCGACAGAGGGGGCACAGGGGGGACAGTGGGGTCGGGGGGGGGGGACAGTGGGAGTCAGAGGGGGGACAGGGGGGACAGCGGGGTCAGAGGGGGTCACGGGCGGGACGGGGGGGTCACGGGGGGGACAGTGGGGTCGGGGGGGGGGACAGGGAGGTCAGAGGGGGCACGGGGGGGACAGCGGGGTCGGGGGGGACAGGGCGGATAGTGGGGGCACAGGGGGGACAGGGAGATCAGAGGGGGCACGGGGGGGACAGAGGGGGGCAGGGGGGACGGGGGGCAGAGGGGGGACACAGGGGGATGGGGCGGATAGCGGGGTCAGAGGGGGCATGGGGGGGACGGGGGGTCATGGGGAGGGCGGGGGGTGGGGGAGATGAGGGGAACAGGGGGCCACAGGGGGGGACAGGGGGGTCAGAGGGGGGCAAAGGGAATGGGGGGGACAGGGACGTTGGGGGGGACAGGGAGGTCACGGGAGAACAGGAGATGGGGGGACGTGATGACGTTGGGGGGGACAGGGGGGCATGGGGGGGACAGGGGGGTCACAGGGACAGGAAACAGGGGGACATGGTGACATTGGGGGACACACGGGGGACAGAGAGGGTCACAGGAGGGATGGGGAGGGACACAGAGGGGACAAAGGAGGTCACGGGGGACGGGGGGGTCATGGGGGGGACATAATGACATTGGGGGACACAGGGAGCAGAGAGGACGGGGGGTGATGGGGGGGGACAGGGGAGTCACAGCAGGGGAGATGCAGGGAGGGACACGGGGGGATAGGGAGGGTCACAGGGGACAGGGGGGTGGATGGGGGGACACGGTGACATTGGGGAACACACAGAGGGGACGGGGTGACACTGGGGGTCACCGCAGCCCCGTCCCTGTCCCCAGATGACCCCAGATGTCCCCAAAGGGGGGAGGTGACATACCAGGGCCCTGGTGACCTTCTCCTCTTGGGCCACCTCGTCCATGTGCCCAGTATCCCCACTAAACCCCTCCCTTGATGTCCTCCTCCCGGGCCGCCTCCCCCCTCCCCCCAAACCCTGTCCCCAGCTGTCCCCAAAGGTCCCCAAAGATGGGGAGGTGACGTACCAGGGCCCTCTTGACCTACTCCTGAGCCCTCCTGACCTACTCCTGAGCCACCTCACCCACGTCCTCCCCAGTGCCCCACCAACCCCCTCCCTCACTAAACCCCTCCCTTGATGGCACCTCCATCCCCCTCCCATGGTGTCCCCAGATGTCCCCAGCGTGGGGGAGGTGACGTACCAGGGCCCTCTTGACGTACTCCTCCTGGGCCGCCTTGGTGTTGTCCTTCTTGCCGGCCCAGGCGCGCAGGGCCGAGGCCTGGAGCGCCCGCCCGTAGGAGAAGGTCAGGGCCCAGGGCCGCGCCAGGGGACAGCGGTTGATGGCGTTGAGGTTGAGGGACGCCTCCTCCTCGCTCTGCCCCCCCGACAGGAACGTGATGCCTGGGGGGGACACCGTGGGGACACCGTGGGGACATGGCCATAGGATGGGGACACCGTGGGGACACAGCTATGGGGACATGGCTAGGGGATGGGGACACCATGGGGATGGGGACACCGTGGGGACATGGCTATGGGGACAGGGACACCATGGGGATGAGGTTGAGGGACGCCTCCTCCTCGCTCTGCCCCCCCGACAGGAACGTGATGCCTGGGGGGGACACCGTGGGGACACCGTGGGGACATGGCCATAGGATGGGGACACCGTGGGGACACAGCTATGGGGACATGGCTAGGGGATGGGGACACCATGGGGATGGGGACACCGTGGGGACATGGCTATGGGGACAGGGACACCATGGGGATGAGGTTGAGGGACGCCTCCTCCTCGCTCTGCCCCCCCGACAGGAACGTGATGCCTGGGGGGGACACCGTGGGGACACCGTGGGGACATGGCCATAGGATGGGGACACCGTGGGGACACAGCTATGGGGACATGGCTAGGGGATGGGGACACCATGGGGATGGGGACACCGTGGGGACATGGCTATGGGGACAGGGACACCATGGGGATGAGGTTGAGGGACGCCTCCTCCTCGCTCTGCCCCCCCGACAGGAACGTGATGCCTGGGGGGACACCGTGGGGACAGGGTGGGGACATGGCCATAGGATGGGGATGGGGACACCATGGGGATGGGGACACCATGGGGACATCGTGGGGACATAGCTAGGGGATGGGGACACCATGGGGACATGGCTATGGGGACGGGGACACCATCAGGACATGGCTATGGGGACAGGGACACCATGGGGACATCGTGGGGACATGGCTATGGGATGGGGACACCATGGGGACAGAGTCTCCAGGTGTCACCTACCAGGGACGGCGGGTGGCACGGTGCGGCGCAGGGCGGTGACGGTGGCCATGGCGATCTCCTCGGGGCTGTACTTCTTGGGACAGGCGTGACCCGGTGTCACCATGTTGGGCTTCAGCAGCGTCCCCTCCAGGTAGACATGGTGGTCACTCAACGCCTTGTAGACAGCTGCCAGCACCTGGGGGTGACAAGTTGGGGACATCAGTGGGGATAGGTTGGGTTGGGGACGGGTTGGGGACACGGTGGGGACGTCACCCACCTTCTCGGTCACGTATTGGCAGTGCTTCAGGTCGTGGTCACCATCTGGAAGGATCTCGGGTTCCACGATGGGGACGATGCCGTTCTGTGGGGACACAAGGGGGTGACATTTGTCACCAGGGTGGGGGGAACATGGGTGGTGGCCAGGGGACACAGGTGGGGACCAGGGGACACGGGTGGGGAGAGGTGGCCCAAGGTGCCTTGGGGTGGTGGGAGGTGCCACCATCTGGGTGAAACCACGCGGAGGTGCCACCATCTCTGGTGACATTTGGCCAGGTGACACAGTTGGGAGCGTCACCCTGCCACCACCGAGCTCCAGAGGGGGTGGGATGGGGGGACACAGAGGTGGCCAGGGGACACGGGTGGGGGACAGTGCGGTGGGAGGTGGCCCAAGGTGCCTTGGGGTGGTGGGAGGGGGCGTGGAGGTGCCACCATCTCTGGTGACACATGGACAGGCGACACGGTTGGGAATGTCACTGTGCCACCACTGGGGACCCAGAGGGGATGGGGGGGACATGGAGGTGGCCAGGAGACATGGGTGGTGGGAGGTGGCCCAGGGTGCCTTGGGGTGGTGGGAGGGGGACACGGAGGTGCCACCATCTCTCGTCTGGGTGAAACCATGTGGCCAGGTGACAATGGCCAGGTGACACGGTGGGGAGCATCACCGTGCCACCACAGGACACCCAGAGGGGACAGGATGGGGGGACACGGAGGTGACCGGGGACAGAGCGGTGGGAGGTGGCCTGGGTGCCTTGGGGCAGTGGGAGGGTGACACGGAGGTGCCACCATCTGGGTGAAACCACACGGAGGTGCCACCATCTCTGGTGACACGTGGCCAGGTGACACAGTTGGGAGCGTCACCCTGCCACCCCCGACCCACCCAGAGAGTCCCAAAGCCGGTGACAGGGAGGTGCCACCACCCCACCCCCTAGATCCCACCTCATCCCATCGCTCCCCCAACCCGGCCACCACCAACCACGGCGAGGTGACACCCAGAGGCGAGAAGATGAGGGGGTTGGGGACAGGGGGTGACAGCGGGGAGGGGACAGGGACCTGCTGGCAGATGCTGGCGTAGCGGGCGAGGACGTTGGCGTTCTCCATGACGGCCAGGCGCGTGGGCGTGTGGGCAGAGATCTTGAGCACACAGCGCCACTTGGCGAAGTCGGCCCCGTCCTTCTTGTACTGGGCACAGCGCTCCGACAGCCCGTCCAGGCCTGGGGACAGCAGGGGACAGAGGGGGGACATCAGGGGGTGGGGACAGAGAGGGGACATCAGGGGGTGGGGACACTGCGGTGGGGACATCAGGGGAGCTGGGGGCACTGTGGTGGTATCAGAGGTGGGAACACCGGGAGGGAGCTGGGGATGGAGTCAAGAGCAGGGACATCATGGTGGCATCACCCACTGTGGTGGGATCAGGGGTGGGGACACTGCGGGGACATCAGGGGGTGGGGACAGAGGGGGGACATCAGGGGGTGGGGACACTGCGGGGACATCAGGGGAGCTGGGGGCAATGTGGGGGTATCAGAGGTGGGAACACCGGGAGGGAGATGGGGATGGAGTCAAGAGCAGGGACATCATGGTGGCATCACCCACTGTGGTGGGATCAGGGGTGGGGACACTGCGGGGACATCAGGGGGTGGGGACAGAGGGGGGACATCAGGGGGTGGGGACACTGCGGGGACATCAGGGGAGCTGGGGGCACTGTGGTGGTATCAGAGGTGGGAACACCGGGAGGGAGATGGGGATGGAGTCAAGAGCAGGGACATCATGGTGGCATCACCCACTGTGGTGGGATCAGGGGTGGGGACACTGCGGGGACATCAGGGGGTGGGGACAGAGGGGGGACATCAGGGGGTGGGGACACTGCGGGGACATCAGGGGAGCTGGGGGCAATGTGGGGGTATCAGAGGTGGGAACACCGGGAGGGAGCTGGGGATGGAGTCGGGAGCAGGGACACCATGGTGGCATCACCCACTGTGGTGGGATCAGGGGTGGGGACACTGCGGGGACATCAGGGGGTGGGGACAGAGGGGGGACATCAGGGGGTGGGGACGGGGAGGGGGTGCACCAAGGATGGGAACATGGCGGGGGCATCAAGGGTGGGGATACCATGGTGGCCTCAGGGGTGGGGACACGGGTGGGACTTGGGGGTGGCCTCAGGGGTGGGGACACGGGTGGGACTTGGGGGTGGCATCAGGGGTAGGGACACCCAGGGGGTGTCAGGGCAGCAGGAGGGACGTGACACCCTACGGGGACGCAGCTGTCACTCACCCTGGGTGGTGGTCTCGCCGTTGGTGCCAGCCAGGGGCACGACGCCCTTGTCCACCTGGGGGACGGGGACACCTTGGCGTGGGCCACCCAACGTACCCATCCCTGTGTCCCCAACCCCTCCTGACGCCCCCTGTCCCCCCTCAATGTCCCCAAGGTGTCCCCAAGACACCTCCACCTCAGCCCTTGATGAAGCCACCCACGGTTGACCCCAAGATGTCACCACCTCAACCCCCTGGTGAACCCACCTTGGACACAGTTGCCCCCACCCAAAGACCACCCAGCCTCCTGACGCCCCCTGTCCCCCCTCAATGTCCCCAAGGTGTCCCCAAGACACCTCCACCTCAACCCTTGATGAAGCCACCCATGACATAGTTGACCCCAAGATGTCTCCACCTCAACCCCCCTGGTGAACCCACCTTGGACACGGTTGCCCCCACCCAAAGACCACCCAGCCTCCTGACGCCCCCACGTCCTCCCTCAATGTCCCCAAGGTGTCCCCAAGGTGTCCCCAAGATACCTCAACCCTTGATGAAGCCACCCACGGTTGACCCCAAGATGTCACCACCTCAACCCCCTGGTGAGCCCACCTTGGACACAGTTGCCCCCACCCAAAGCCCACCTGACACCCCCCTGCCCGTGTCCCCCCGCGGTGTCCCCGCGGTGTCCCCACCTTGATGCCCACCAGGGCGCCCTTGCCGCGGATGACCTGGGGGAAGGGGCGCCCATCGTCCGCCTTCTGGTAGAGGGTCTCGTGGAAGAGGATCACCCCGCCGATGCAGGGGTCCACCCGGCTGTCGGCGGTGAACAGCAGCTGGCGGTACCACCGGCGGTTCTCCTCAGTGTTCTCCGCCCCCACCGAGCTCAGGCGCTTGGCGATGCTGCCTGTGGGCAGACCAGTATAAACCAGTTGCTCCCAGTATAAACCAGTAACCCCACCACCACCCGCCTGGTGCTGCCACAGTGTCTGCCAGGAGCTTCCAGGAGCTCCCCACCCCTCCCAGTACCACGTCACGGTGCTCACACTCTCCACAATGCTCTCTGCAGCCAACCCAGTATAAACCAGTTACTCCCAGTATAAACCAGTTACTCCCAGTATAAACCAGTAACCCCCCCACCGCCCGCCTGGTGCTGCCACGGTGTCTGCCAGGAGCTCCCAGGAGCTCCCCACCTCTCCCAGTGCCACATCACGGTGCTCACACTCTCCACAATGCTCTCTGCAGCCAACCCAGTATAAACCAGTTACTCCCAGTTCAGACCAGTAACCCTCCACTGCCCCCATGGTGCTGCCACAGTGCCTCCCAGTAGCTCCCAGTTCACCCCCAGGAGCTCCCAACCCCCTTAATGGCACCTCACAGTCCTCAGACTCTCCACAATGCTGCCTGCGACCACCCCAGTATAAACCAGTCACTCCCAATATAAACCAGTAACTCCCCACTGCCCGCCTGGTGCTGCCACGGTGTCTGCCAGGAGCTCCCAGGAGCTCCCAACCCCTCCCAGTGCCACATCACAGGGCTCACACTCTCCACAATGCTCTCTGCAGCCAACCCAGTATAAACCAGTTACTCCCAGTTCAGACCAGTATACACAAGTGCTGCCCCAGTGTCTCCCAGTGATTCCCAGTTCAGCCCCAGTAGCTCCCGGTGCATCCCAAACCCCTCCCAGTAGCTCCCAGTAGCTCCCAGTGCCCTCCCAGTAGCTCCCAGTGTGTCCCCAACCCCTCCCAGTACCTCCCAGTGTCCTCCCATCCCCTCCCAGTAGCTCCCAGTGTATCCTCAACCCCTCCCAGTAGCTCCTAGTGCCCCTCCAACCCCTCCCAGTAGCTCCTAGTGCCCTTCCAACCCCTCCCAGTAGCTCCCAGTGCCCTTCCAACCCCTCCCAGTAGCTCCCAATGCCCTCCCATCCCCTCCCAGTGTCCTCTCAGTATCTCCCAGTGTCCCTTCAACCCCTCCCAATAGCTCCTAGCACCCTCCCATCCCCTCCCAGTAGCTCCTAGTGCCCACCCAGTAACTCCCAGTGCCCTCCCATCCCCTCCCAGTGTCCTCTCAGTAGCTCCCAGTGTGTCCCCAACCCCTCCCAGTACCTCCCAGTGTCCTCCCACCCCTCCCAGTAGCCCCAGTGATCCTCAGCCCCTCCCAGTAGCTCCAGTGCCCCTCCAACCCCTCCCAGTAGCTCCTAGTGTCCCCATCCTCCAGACCCCGTGCTCCTCAGTAGCTCCCACTGCCCTCCCATCCCCTCCCAGTACTCCCCAATCCCCTCCCAGCACCCCACCCATCCCCGCCCAGTGCCTCCCAGTCACCCACCAGTTGACTCATCAGCAGCCAGGATGCCCTTTCCGGGAGCCACGATCCGCTGGGCGATGGACGCCAGCTCCTGCTTCTGCTCCGGGGTCAGCGCTGGCACCGGTGGGGACATGGCGGAGGCTGCGATGACATCAGCAGGAAGGGCAATGACGTCACCAGCAGCGACGTGACCGCCCCTCCCGCCCCCATGGCTGCCCCGGGGCGGGGGGTGGGACATCCGAGTTTGGGGAGGGACAGGACACACACACACACACACACACACCCATTCCCCCCCCCACCCAGGGGATGCCCACGAATTGGGGGGGGACATGAGGGACAGACACCCCCTCCCCCCACCCAGGGGACACCCAGGAGTTGGGGAGGGGATACAGGACCCCCCATCCAGGAGTTGGGGGGGACATGATGGACAGACACCCCTCCCTGCCCAGGGGACACCCAGGAGTTGGGGGGGCATGATGGACAGACACCCCCCACTGCCCAGGGGACACCCAGGAGTTGGGGGGGCATGATGGACAGACACCCCCCACTGCCCAGGGGACACCCAGGAGTTGGGGGGGCATGATGGACAGGCACCCCCCACCCTGCCCAGGGGACACCCAGGAGTTGGGGGGGCATGATGGACAGGCACCCCCCCACCCTGCCCAGGGGACACCCAGGAGTTGGGGGGAGGGATATCCCCTCCCCAGGGTTTGGGGGAGCAGGACCCCCCTGCCCAGGGGATGCCCAAGAGTTGGGGGGAGGGGAGGGTACAGGGCCCCCTGTCCAGGAGTTGGGTTGGGGACGGGGACGGGACCCCCCTGCCCAGGGGACACCCAGGAGTTGGGGGGTAGAGGAACCCCCCTGCCCAGGAGTTGGGCTGGGGGGACAGAGGACCACCCCCCTGCCCAGGTGACACCCAGGAGTTGAGGGGGGTGGGGAGGGCGACCCAGGCCTTTGGGGTGGGGAGGAACAGGGGGACCCCAGGGAAATTTGGGGAGGGGGAGGGAGGGAGGGGGAAGAAGGAAGAAGGGCGGGGGGGGGGGAAGGAGGAAGAAGGGGGTGGGGGGGAGAGACAGACGGACCCAGACGTGTCCGGACGCTGCGGGAGACGAGCTGGAACTGGGAGGGGACCCGGGAATTCAGGAAGGGCACCCCAGGGTTCGGGGAGGGCACCCAGGGGTGTGGCCAGGGGCAGGGAGCAAGGGAGGGACGCGGGGAGAGGGGGTGTGGGTGTGTCATGGGGGCCACCCCCACACCCCCTCCCCACCCAAGGGCGTTTCAAGGGTAAGAAGAAGAACCCAGAGATCCAGGAAGGGTTCCCCTTCCCCCCCATGTGCCCCCAAACCCGCACCCTTCACCCCCAAACCCGCCCCCTTCACCCACAAACCCGCACCCTTCACCCCCACCTCTCCCTCCGGGCATCAAAATCTGCCTCTGTAGCCCCAAACCTGCTTCTTTTCACCCCAAATCTGCCCTTCCCCCCGTGTCCCACCCCTAAAATCTCCCTCCAGGCAAGAAAACCAGCCCCAAACTCGCATCTTTTCACCCTAAAATTCCCCCCACCCCCTCAAATCTCCCCATTTCCCCCCCAAATCTGCCCCCCTTCACCCCAAAATTTGCCCATTTTTATGTCAAAACCCACCCTTTTCACCCCAAACCTGCCCTGAGACCCCCCAAATTTGCCAATTTTACCCAAATCTCATCACAGGCCCCCCCAAATCCACCTTTTTCACCCCAAATCTGCTTTTCCACCTCAAAAATCTGCTCCTTTTACCTCTGATACCCCAAAATCACACTTTAAACCCCCAAAATCTGCCTTTTCCCCTCAGATTCTTCCCCTTTTACCTCAGAATTCCCCCCCACACCACAAAATCTGACTTTTCCACCCCCAAAATCTTACTTTTTCACCCCAAAACGTGATTTTTTTTACCTCAAAGTCTGATGTTTTACCTCAATATAATCCCCTTTTACCTCAAAATTCCCCTGCACCCCAAAATCCGACTGTTTCACCCCAAAATCGGACTGTTTCACCCCAAAATCGGACTTTTTCACCCCAAAATCTAAATGTTAACCTCAAAATCCGAGTTTTTCCCTCAAAATCTTCCCCTTTTACCTCAGAATTACCCCCTGCACCCTAAAACCTGAGGTTTTACCACAAAATCTTCCCCTTTTGCCTCACCATTTCCCCCCACACTCCAAAATCCGGCTTCAAACCCCCAAATCTGACATTTCCCCTCAAATTCTTCCCCTTTTACCTCAGAATTTCCCCCCTGAACCCCCAAACCTGACTTTTCCACCCAAAAATCCACCTTTTCCACCCAAAACCCGACTTTTTTACCTCAAAATCTTCTTTTATGTCAGAATTTTCCCACGCACCCCAAAATCTGACTTCAAACCCCAAACCCCGACTTTTTCCACCCCAAAATCTGACTTTTTACCTCAAAATCTTCCCCTTTTACCTCAGAATTTCCCCCAGCACCCCAAATTCTGCCTTTTCCATCTCAAAAAACGGAGGTTTTACCTCAAAATCCCCCCTTTTGCCTCAGAATCTCACACACACACCCCAAAACCTTTTTCCACCCCAAAATCAGACTTTTTACCTCAAAATCTCTCCCTTTTGCCTCAGCATTTCCCCCAGCACCCCAAAATCTGACTTTTTACCTCAAAATCTTCCCCTTTTGCCTCAGCATTTCCCCCAGCACCCCAAAATCGGACTTTTTACCTCAAAACCTTTCCCTTTTGCCTCAGATTTTTCCCACGCACCCCAAGATCTTTCTTCAAACCCCAAAACCCGACTTTTTCCACCCCAAAATCGGACTTTTTACCTCAAAATCTTCCCCTTTTGCCTTAGAATTTCCTCCAGCACCCCAAAATCGGACTTTTTACCTCAAAATCTTTCCCTTTTGCCTCAGAATTTTCCCCAGCACCCCAAAATCTTTCTTCAAACCCCAAAACCCGACTTTTTCCACCCCAAAATCTGACTTTTTACCTCAAAATCTTCCTCTTTTGCCTTAGAATTTCCTCCCAGCACCCCAAAATCGGACTTTTTACCTCAAAATCTTTCCCTTTTGCCTCAGAATTTCCCCCAGCACCCCAAAATCTGACTTGTTACCTCAAAATCTCTCCCTTTTGCCTCAGAATTTCCTCCCACACCCCAAAATCTGGGTTCAAACCCCAACCTCCGACTTTTCCACGCTAAAACCCTACTTTTTACCTCAAAATCTCCCCCTTTCACCTGACCCCTCCCCCCCGTGCCCCCCCCCCCCCCAAATCTCACTTGCGTCCCCCAAACCCGGCTCCCGCAGCCGGGACCCCCCCTCACCCCCCCCCTCACCCCCCCCCCCCAAAATCCACCCTTTTCGCCCCAAAACTCCCCCTTTTTACCTCATAAAACCTGCCTCTTCCACCTCAAAATTCCTCCTCTCGCCCCCCCCCCCCCCCCCCCCAAAAAAAACCCCTCAGACCCCCCCAAACCTGTCGGGGGGGCTCTCGCGCGCGCGTGGCGGCGATGACGTCAGCGCCCTGCCTCGCGCGGGGCGGGGGGGGGGGCTTAAAGGGGCGATGGCGCGCGCTGAGTCACGGTGGGGCCCACACGGATTTTGGGGTGCCCCGGGGGGGGGGGGGGGGGGGTAGGGGGGTGGAGGAGGAGGAAAGGGGTGTCTGGAGATCCGAGGGAGGATTTAGGGGGTGACGGGGGGGTGTTGGGGGGGTCTCGGGGTGCAGAGGGGTTTGGGGGGTGCGGGGAGGGTTTTGGGGTGCGGGGGGGTGGGTGGGGAGGGGGGTTGAGGGGATCCCCAGGGGGATGGGAGGGGGGGTCTGGGGTGCTGGGGAAGGTTCACGAATGATTTGGGGTGTTGGGGTGCGTGGGGGGGTATTGGGGGGTGGAGGGGTGTTGGGGTGCAGGGGGAGGTATTGGGGTGCAGGGGGGTTTGCAGGCTCGGGGGAGCAGCTTGGGGGTGCGGGGGGGTTGTTGGGGTGTTTCAAGTTCGGGGGGGGGCATTTTTGGGGTGCAGGGGGGGATATCAGGGGGTGTGGGGGGGTGTCCCCCCAAACCGCTGGTCTTGGGAAGGGGCCAAAAACTCACCGTGGGGTGTCCAGGGGCGGCACCGGGGGGTGTTAGGAGCACCCCAATTTATAGGGTCTCCGGGGGGGGATAGAGGGGGGCCCCCCCTTTCCTGACCTTCTCAAGTGACCTCTGCCCTTTCGGCAGGCAAAAATAGCCTCCCCAGCCCCTCCCCCACCTCCTTGGGCTGGGGGTGGGGGATGGGCACCGACCCCTTCACCCCCCTTCACCCCCCCATCCCCCATCCCCCCTTCACCCCCCTCACTTTAAGGGGTCACCCTCACACTTTAAGGGCTCCCCCCTACTTTAAGCCCCCCCTCCAACTTTAAGGGCCCCACACACACTTTAAGGGCCCCTCCCCCAATTTAAGGGGTCCCCCCACCTTAAAGGGGTGTCCCCCCTACTTTAAGGGCCTCCCCCAACTTAAGGCCCCCCCAAATTTAAGGGGGGGTCCCCTCTCGCTTTATGGGGCCCCCACACACTTTAAGGGCCCCCCACACACTTTAAGGCCCCCCCCCCAATGAAGGGCTGCCCCCCCCCCCCACTTTAAGGACCCCCCCCAACTTTAAGGCCCCCCCACTTTAAGGGGTCCCCCCAACTTCTGAGCATCCCCCCATTTAAGGCGCCCCCCCTCACTTTAAGGGGTCCCCCCTATTTCTGAGCCCCCCCCCCCATTTTAAGCCCCCCCAACTTTAAGGCCCCCCAGCTCCTCACCCCCCCCCTTTTTAACTCCTCCCCCCAACATTTGCCCCTCCCCCCCGTTTTGGGGGACACTCCCCCTCCCCCCCCCCCCGTGTGTGTGTCCCCAAGTCGCCATGACAACGGGGGGGGAAAGCTGCTGGTTCCCATGGCAACAGGACCCCCCCCCAAGGACTGCGGGGCGGGAAAGCTGCTGGTTTCCATGACAACAGCCCCCCCAGACCCTATGGGCAGAGGGGGCGGGGCTTAGAGAGCACCCATCGCCTCATTGGCGCCGTGATCGCGGCTTTCTATTGGCCGGCGGCGCTTAGAAAACCCGCCTTACCCGCCATCAGCCAATCAGCGTCGCCGTCTCACCCCTCCCCGCTCCACCCAACCCATGCGCCTCGCCCCGCCCGTCTCTATTGGCTGAGCGCGCCGCGCATGCGCGCTTCCCCCTCCCGGCGACGGAGCCGCAATAGCCACGCCTTCTTAGAGAGGCCACGCCCCCCACTGTGGCATAACCACGCCCCCTGCGGAGGCCACGCCCCCTCCGGCGGTCCCCATGGCCCCCCCGGGTCGGCGCTGGCCGCCGGGCTCCTCTTCTTCCCGGGGCTCTTCCTGGGCGCTCGGGCCGCGCTCCGCAGCCGCCGCTGGCCCCGGCCCCACGCAGACATCCTGGCGGCCAGGTACCGGGCGGGGGAGGGGGCAGGCGGCTGGGGGGGGCGGGGAGGGGAGGGGAGGGGTAGGATGGGGTGGGATGGGGATGGGGATGGGATGGGGGGGGATGGGATGGGGATGGGGGGATGGGATGGGGATGGGGGGGTGTGGGGGATGGGGATGGGGGTTGGGGATGGGGGGGTGTGGGGGGGATGGGGATGGGATGGGGGGGTGGGGATGGGGGGGTGTGGGGGGATGGGGATGGGGATGGGGATGGGGATGGGATGGGGTGGGGATGGGATGGGATGGGATGGGGGGTGGGGATGGGATGGGGGGGTTGGGGATGGGGGTGGGGATGGGGATGGGGATGGGATGGGGTGGGGATGGGATGGGATGGGATGGGGGGGATGGGATGGGGGGGTGTGGGGGATGGGGATGGGATGGGGTGGGGATGGGATGGGATGGGATGGGGGGGATGGGATGGGGGGTGTGGGGGGGATGGGGATGGGATGGGATGGGATGGGATGGGGATGGGATGGGGTGGGGATGGGATGGGGATGGGATGGGATGTGATGGGGGGGATGGGATGGGGGGTGTGGGGGGGATGGGGATGGGATGGGATGGGGGGGTGTGGGGGGATGGGGATGGGATGGGGATGGGATGGGGTGGGGATGGGATGGGGTGGGGATGGGATGGGATGGGATGGGGGGATGGGATGGGGGGGTGTGGGGGGGATGGGGATGGGATGGGGATGGGATGGGATGGGGATGGGGATGGGATGGGGGTGGGGATGGGGATGGGATGTGATGGGGGGGATGGGATGGGGGGGTGTGGGGGGATGGGGATGGGATGGGGATGGGATGGGGGGTGGGAGGAGGATGGGATGGGGATGGGATGGGATGGGATGGGGATGGGATGGGATGGGGATGGGGATGGGATGGGGGGGTGGGAGGAGGATGGGATGGGGATGGGATGGGATGGGATGGGGGATGAAGGGGACAAGGACAGAGGGATGGGGATGGGATGGAGGAGAGGGGGTGGAGGGGACGGGGACACAGGATTGGAGGGGACTGGAATGGGGGGGACAGGGATGGGGGGATGGGGGCAGGGCAGGGATGGAGGGGCCAGGGATGGGGGGATGGGGGGACAGGGATGGGGGGATGGGGGCAGGGCAGGGATGGAGGGGCCAGGGATGGGGCCAGGGATGGGGGGGACAGGGGCAGGGCAGGGATGGGGGGACAGGGATGGGGGCAGGGATGGGGGGATGGGGGGGGGCAGGGGACGGATGTGGCCCAAGGACAGGGCTGGGACAGGGAGGGGGATGGGCACAAGGGGGGTGGGGGGACAGGGCTGGGGGCAGGGCTGGATGTGGCCCAAGGGCAGTGTGGGGACAGGGTGGGGGGGGGACGGACAGGGGGACAGCCTGGGGACAAGGACACTGCAGGGGGGGGGGGGCAAGGACATCCTGGGGACAGGGATTAGTGCAGAGGGGGAGGGGGAGGGGACACGGGGGGAGGAATGTGTCCCCCCCAGCCCCCCCCCCCGTGTCCTCACACACCCCCTGCCCCCCCCACCCCCCAGGCTGGTGTCCTCAGTGCAGGCGGTGCTGGCCTCCACCGCCGGGTACATCATCTCCTCCTCCTGCCGCCACGTCATCGACGACCAGTGAGGCTCCAGCACCCATGGGTGCCCCCTGGACACCCCCGAACCCCACAGCCCCCATGGGTGCCCCCCTGGACACCCCCGAACCCCACAGCACCCATGGGTGCCCCCCTGGACACCCCCAAACCCCACAGCACCCATGGGAACCCCCCCAACCCCACAGCACCCATGGGTGCCCCCCTGGACCCCCCCCAACCCCACAGCACCCATGGGTGCTCCCCTGGACACCCCCAAACCCCACAGCACCCATGGGTGCCCCCCTGGACACCCCCGAACCCCACAGCCCCCATGGGTGCCCCCCTGGACACCCCCGAACCCCACAGCACCCATGGGTGCCCCCCTGGACACCCCCAAACCCCACAGCACCCATGGGAACCCCCCAACCCCACAGCACCCATGGGTGCTCCCCTGGACACCCCCGAACCCCACAGCACCCATGGGTGCCCCCCTGGACACCCCCAAACCCCACAGCACCCATGGGAACCCCCAACCCCACAGCACCCATGGGTGCTCCCCTGAACCCCCCCAAACCCCACAGCACCCATGGGTGCCCCCTGGACACCCCCAAACCCCACAGCACCCATGGGAACCCCCAACCCCACAGCACCCATGGGTGCCCCTCTGGACACCCCCAAACCCCACAGCACCCATGGGAACCCCCCAACCCCACAGCACCCATGGGTGCCCCCCTGGACCCCCCAACCCCACAGCACCCATGGGTGCTCCCCTGGACCTCCCCAAACCCCACAGCACCCATGGGTGCCCCCACAGCACCCCCCAACCCCACACCACCCCTGGGAACCCCCCCAAACCCCACAGCACCCATGGGAACCCCCTGAACCCCCCAAACCCCACAGCACCCGTGGGTGCCCCTCAGCTCCTTCCCCTCCCCCCAGTTCCACCCCCAGGGTGGGGGAGGGGGGTCCTGACCTCCCGGGGGGAGGGGGGATTAAGGGGGGGAGGGGGGGACACCAGCTGCCACGCGGGGGATTAACCTGGGGGGGGGAGGGGCGCCTCGGGTGGGGGGGGGAGGGGCAGCTCAGGGTGGGGGGAGGGCACCCATGAGGCCCTTGGGGTCACCTAAATGGGGGTCTCCCAGCTGGGCCCCCCAAAATTGGGCTCCTTGAGGTTCCCCAATGACCCCTAATGACCCCCAGACTTGGGGTCCTTGATGTCCCCCAATCCCCCCCTTGGAGTCACCTACTTGGGGGTCTCCCAGTTGGGTCCCCCCAAAATTGGGCTCCTCGACGTCCCCTAATGTCCCCTAATGACCCCCAAACTTGGGGTCCCCCAATGTCCCCCCTTGGTGTCACCTCCTTGGGGGTCTCCCAGTTGGGTCCCCCCAAAATTGGGCTCCCTGAGGTCCCCCAATGTCCCCTAATGACCCCCAAACTTGGGGTCCCCCAATGTTCCCCCTTGGAGTCACCTACTTGGGGGTCTCCCAGCTGGGTCCCCCCCAAACTTGGGCTCCTTGAGGTCCCCCAATCCCTCCCCCTTTGGGGTCACCTACTTGGGGGTCTCCCAGTTGGGTCCCCCCCAAACTTGGTGTCCTTGAGGTCCCCCAATGTCCCCCCTTGGTGTCACCTCCTTGGGGGTCTCCCAGTTGGGTCCCCCCAAAATTGGGCTCCCTGAGGTCCCCCAATGTCCCCTAATGACCCCCAAACTTGGGGTCCCCCAATGTTCCCCCTTGGAGTCACCTAAATGGGGGTCTCCCAGCTGGGTCCCCCCCAAACTTGGGCTCCTTGAGGTCCCCCAATCCCCCCCTTTGGGGTCACCTACTTGGGGGTCTCCCAGTTGGGTCCCCCCAAACTTGGTGTCCTTGAGGTCCCCCAATGTCCCCCCTTGGTGTCACCTCCTTGGGGGTCTCCCAGTTGGGTCCCCCCAAAATTGGGCTCCTCGACGTCCCCTAATGTCCCCTAATGACCCCCAAACTTGGGGTCCCCCAATGTCCCCCCTTGGTGTCACCTCCTTGGGGGTCTCCCAGTTGGGTCCCCCCAAAATTGGGCTCCCTGAGGTCCCCCAATGTCCCCTAATGACCCCCAAACTTGGGGTCCCCCAATGTTCCCCCTTGGAGTCACCTACTTGGGGGTCTCCCAGCTGGGTCCCCCCCAAACTTGGGCTCCTTGAGGTCCCCCAATCCTCCCCTTTGGGGTCACCTACTTGGGGGTCTCCCAGTTGGGTCCCCCCAAACTTGGTGTCCTTGAGGTCCCCCAATGTCCCCCCTTGGTGTCACCTCCTTGGGGGTCTCCCAGTTGGGTCCCCCCAAAATTGGGCTCCCTGAGGTCCCCCAATGTCCCCTAATGACCCCCAAACTTGGGGTCCCCCAATGTTCCCCCTTGGAGTCACCTAAATGGGGGTCTCCCAGCTGGGTCCCCCCCAAACTTGGGCTCCTTGAGGTCCCCCAATCCCCCCCTTTGGGGTCACCTCCTTGGGGGTCTCCCAGTTGGGTCCCCCCAAAATTGGGCTCCCTGAGGTCCCCCAATGTCCCCTAATGACCCCCAAACTTGGGGTCCCCCAATGTTCCCCCTTGGAGTCACCTACTTGGGGGTCTCCCAGTTGGGTCCCCCCCAAACTTGGTCTCCTTGAGGTCCCCCAATCCCCCCTTTGGGGTCACCTACTTGGGGGTCTCCCAGTTGGGTCCCCCCCAAACTTGGTGTCCTTGAGGTCCCCCAATGTCCCCCCTTGGTGTCACCTCCTTGGGGGTCTCCCAGTTGGGTCCCCCCAAAATTGGGCTCCCTGAGGTCCCCCAATGTCCCCTAATGACCCCCAAACTTGGGGTCCCCCAATGTTCCCCCTTGGAGTCACCTACTTGGGGGTCTCCCAGTTGGGTCCCCCCAAACTTGGTCTCCTTGAGGTCCCCCAATCCCCCCCCCTTGGAGTCACCTACTTGGGGGTCTCCCAGTTGGGTCCCCCAAACTTGGTCTCCTTGAGGTCCCCCAATCCCCCCCCTTGGAGTCACCTACTTGGGGGTCTCCCAGTTGGGTCCCCCCAAACTTGGGCTCCTTGATGCCCCCCAATGACTCCTAATGACCCCCAAACTTGGGCTCCTTGAAGTCCCCCATCTTGGTGTCACCTACTTGGGGGTCTCCCAGTTGGTGTGTCCCCCCCCCCCCGTCCCCCCTAACCCTGGTGTCCCGGGGGTCCCCTCCCCCCATCCCCCAGGCACTGGCTGGCGGGGGCGTACCCCCAGTTCGCCGTCCCCTACTTCGTCTACGACGTGTACGCCATGTTCCTGTGCCACCGGCACTGGGGGCGCGTCAAGGGGCACGAGGAGGGGCCCCCCTCGCTGCGGGCGGCCGCCGGCTCCTACCTGCGCAAGGACCTGCTGATGGTGCTGCACCACGCCGCCATGGTGCTGGTCTGCTTCCCCGTGGCCACCGTGAGTGGGGGGGCATGGGGGGTCCCTCTGGGATGGAGGGGGTCCCCTTGGGATGGGATGAGGTGGCCATGGGGGTCCATCACCATGGTGACCTTGGGATGGAGGGGGTCCCCATGGGATGGGATGAGGTGGCCATGGGGGTCCATCACCATGGTGACCTTGGGATGGAGGGGGTCCCCTTGGGATGAGGTGGCCATGGGGGTCCATCACCATGGTGACCTTGGGATGGAGGGGGATGGAGGGGGGTCCCCTTGGGATGGGATGAGGTGGCCATGGGGGTCCATCACCATGGTGACCTTGGGATGGAGGGGGTCCCCATGGGATCGGGTGGCCATGGGGGTCCATCACCATGGTGACCTTGGGATGGAGGGGGTCCCTTTGGGATGAGGTGGCCATGGGGGTCCATCACCATGGTGACCTTGGGATGGAGGGGGGTCCCCTTGGGATGAGGTGGCCATGGGGGTCCATCACCATGGTGACCTTGGGATGGAGGGGGGATGGAGGGGGTCCCCTTGGGATGGGATGAGGTGGCCATGGGGGTCCATCACCATGGTGACCTTGGGATGGAGGGGGGTCCCCTTGGGATGAGGTGGCCATGGGGGTCCATCACCATGGTGACCTTGGGATGGAGGGGGGATGGAGGGGGTCCCCTTGGGATGGG
This sequence comes from Hypotaenidia okinawae, assembly GCA_027925045.1. NCBI lineage: Eukaryota > Metazoa > Chordata > Aves > Gruiformes > Rallidae > Hypotaenidia > Hypotaenidia okinawae. Next base: position 363,949 of record BSDF01000039.1, read on the forward strand.
ATGAGGTGGCCATGGGGGTCCATCACCATGGTGACCTTGGGATGGAGGGGGTCCCCATGGGATCGGGTGGCCATGGGGGTCCATCACCATGGTGACCTTGGGATGGAGGGGGTCCCTTTGGGATGAGGTGGCCATGGGGGTCCATCACCATGGTGACCTTGGGATGGAGGGGGATGGAGGGGGGTCCCCTTGGGATGAGGTGGCCATGGGGGTCCATCACCATGGTGACCTTGGGATGGAGGGGGTCCCTTTGGGATGGAGGTGGCCATTGGGGTCCATCACCAGGGTGAGCATGGGTCCATCACCATGGTAACCCCATGGGATGGAGGGGGGTCCCTTTGGGATGAGGTGGCCATGGGGGTCCATCACCATGGTGACCCTGGGATGGAGGTGGGATAGAGGGGGTCCCCTTGGGTGGGACGTGGCCATGGGGGTCCATCACCATGGTGACCTTGGGATGGAGAGGCAACCCCTTGGGATGGGATGGCCATGGGGGGTCCCCATGGGATGGAGGTGGCCATGGGGGTCCCCTTGGGATGGGGGTGGGATGGAGGGGGTCCCCATGGGATGGAGGGGAGTCCCCTTGGGATGGGGGTGGCCATGGGGGTCCCCTTGGGATGGAGGGGGTCCCCTTGGGATGGGGATGGCCATTGGGGGGGTCCCCTTGGGATGGGGGTGGCCCTGGGGGTCCCCTTGGGATGGGGGTGGCCATTGGGGGGGTCCCTCACCAGGTGGACCAGGGATGGGGAGGGGGTGGAGGGGGCTCCCCTCACGCCCCCACCCCACGCTGTGTCCCCCCCAGCTCTGGCGCCAGGGGAAGGGTGACTTCTTTTGGGGTGCCTGCTGATGGCCGAGCTCAGCACCCCCTTCGTCTGCCTGGGCAAGGTCCTCATCCTGGTGAGATGGGGGGCCCTGGGTACCTCCCCCCCCCCAAAAGGTCCCTCCTAACCCCACCCCACCCCCCACCCCCTAAACCCCCCCAAACCCCCCTAACCCCCCTCAACCCCCCCAAAGTCCCTCCTACCCCCCACTCCACCCCCCAAACCCCCCTAAATCCCCCCAAGGTCCCTCCTAACCCCACCCCACCCCCCACCCCCTAAACCCCCCCAAACCCCCCTAAACCCCCCTCAACCCCCTCAAAGTCCCTCCTATCCCCACTCCACCCCCCCAACCCCCCCCCCAAACCCCCCTCAACCCCCCCAAAGTCCCTCCTATCCCCGCCTCCACCCCCCCCAAACCCCCCTTAGACCCCCCTCAACCCCCCCAAAGTCCCTCCTAACCCCACTCCACCCCCCAAACCCCCCTTAGACCCCCCTCAACCCCCCAAAGTCCCTCGTAACCCCACTCCACCCCCCAAACCCCCCTAAACCCCCCTCAACCCCCCTAAAGTCCCTCTTAACCCCCCCAAACCCCCCTCAACCCCCCCAAAGTCCCTCCTAACCCCACTCCACCCCCCTTAAGCCCCCCTCAACCCCCCCAAAGTCCCTCCTATCCCCACTCCACCCCCCAAACCCCCCTGAACCCCCCAGAGTCCCTCCTAACCCCACTCCACACCCTCAAACCCCCCCAAATCCCCCCTAAACCCCCCTCAACCCCCCCAAAGTCCCTCCTAACCCCACTCCACCCCCCTAAACCCCCCTTAGACCCCCCTCAACCCCCCAAAGTCCCTCGTAACCCCACTCCACCCCCCCAAACCCCCCTAAACCCCCCTCAACCCCCCTAAAGTCCCTCCTACCCCCCTTAACCCCCCCCAAACCCCCCTCAACCCCCCCAAAGTCCCTCCTATCCCCACTCCACCCCCCCAAACCCCCTTAAATCCCCCTCAACCCCTCCCAAAGTCCCTCCTACCCCCTCAAACCCCCCCTCAACCCCCCCAAACCCCCCTCACCCCCCTCTTTCTCTCCCCCTCCCCAGTTCAAGCTCCAGCACACCCTCCTGCACAAGCTGAACGGGGCGGCCTTGCTGGTGACCTTCCTCCTGTGCAGGGTGCTCCTCTTCCCCTACCTGTACTGGACCTACGGGCGGCACCGGGGGGTCCCCCTGCTCCAGGTCCCGGGGGTCCTGCCCCAGACCTACAACGTGGCCGCCGCCGCCCTCCTGGCCCCCCAACTCTACTGGTTCAGCCTCATCTGCCGGGGGGCCTGGAGGCTCTTCAGGGCCCCTCGGCCTCCTCAGCCTCCTCTTCCTCCCTCCCACCAACCCCCCTGAGCTACCTGGGTGGAACATCAGCCCCCCCCCACCCCCCATCCCAATCCCACCCCCCATCCCACCCTAGAGATCTATGGGGCACCCACCTCCCCATCCCACCCCACCCTGGAGCTCGGGGGGTGTGGAATGGGGGAGGGGGAATCTATGGGGCACCCACCAACCCCCCTGAGCTACCTGGGTGGAACATCAGCCCCCCCCACCCCACCCCGATCCCAACCCCCCCATCCCACCCTAGAGATCTATGGGGCACCCACCAACCTCCCTGAGCTACCTGGATGGACCATCAGCCCCCCCACCCCACCCCCAATCCCAACCCCCCCATCCCACCCTAGAGATCTGTGGGGCACCCACCCCCCATCCCACCCCATCCTGGAGCTATGGGGGAGGGGGGATCTATGGGGCACCCACCAACCCCCCTGAGCTACCTGGATGGACCATCAGCCCCCCCCCCCACCCCCAATCCCAACCCCCCCATCCCACCCTAGAGATCTGTGGGGCACCCACCCCCCATCCCACCCCATCCTGGAGCTATGGGGGGAGGGGGGATCTATGGGGCACCCACCAACCCCCCTGAGCTACCGCAGTGGGTGGAACATCAGCCTCCCCCCACCCCATCCCATTCCCACCCCCCCCATCCCACCCTAGAGATCTATGGGGCACCCACTCCATCCTGGAGCTATGGGGGGAGGGGGGATCTATGGGGCACCCACCAACCCCCCTGAGCTACCTGGATGGACCATCAGCCCCCCCCCCATCCCACCCTAGAGATCTATGGGGCACCCACCGCCCCATCCCACCCCACCCTGGAGCTATGGGGGGAGGGGGTGGGATGGGTGGGGGGTGGGATCAATGGGGCAGCGGCTGGACCCACATTAAAAGACTTTGAGGAACGTTCTGGACTCCTTTTGGGGGGGGGGGGGGAGAGGGCAGGGGTAGCACCAGGGACACCATGGGCCCCCCAACATCTGGGGGGACATGTGGGGTGCCCATGGGGGTCCCTCAATTCATCCTGGGGACATGTGGGGGGCCTCCAGCCAGGCCTAAATCGCCACCTTGTCCCTTGTACCCCCAAAAGGGGGGTGACAGGGCAGCTTTGGGGGTGTCCTGGCCTCCAGCCAGGCCTAAACCACCATCTTGTCCCTTGTTCCCACGGAAAAGGGGGGTGACAGGGCGGCTTTGGGGGTGTCCAGCCTCCAGCCAGGCCCAAACTGCCATCTTGTCCCCTTCCAGCCTGACCCAAACCGCCACCTTGTCCCTTGTCCCCCCCAAAAGGGGGGTGACAGGGCAGCTTTGGGGGTGTCCAGCTGTCCTGGTTTCAGTCAGGATAGAGTTAACTTCATTTGTAGCAGCTGATGGAGTGCTGTGTTTGGGAGTTAAAATGAAAGCAGTGCTGATAACACCCTGATGTTCTTAGTTGCAGTCAGACAGTCAAGGACTTTCTTAGCTTCTTCTATTTCTCTATTCTTGAGAAAAGGAGGGGCGAAGCCAGGACAGGTGACCCAGATGGGCCAAAGAGAGTATTCCATGCCAATTACGTCCTGCCTAGGAAAACGGGGGACTGTTGGGAAGAAGAAGAAGGGCGGTCTCGGGACGCGTGCTTCCTCTCGGGACGCGTGCTTCTTGGGGGGACGGTCGGTTCCGGGACAGCTCTGGGTGGTACGGCCTGAGTCGTGTGGTTCGGTGAGAAACTGCATTGTGTATCAATAGTTTCATATTCTTTTGCTCTAAAGTCCTGTTAGCATTGTTATATTTTTATCTTTCTGTTATTTTAGTAAACTATCCTTATCCCAACTCACAGGCCTCTTAGTTTCTTGGTTTTGCAGTTATTTGCCCCTTCCTTTTCCCTTCCCTTGTTTCCCTTTCCCTTTTTCCCTCTTCCCCTGCTCTTTTACTTTAAGAAGCAGGCAGCTGCGTGGATCTCAGCCCACAGCCGGGGTGAAACCACGACAGTCTTTTTGGCGCCCAACGTGGGGCCCGAAAGGTTGGGATAACGGTAGATCTGACCCTATAGTAATTAAGACAAAGTTGTGATAAGTATTGTTGTTTAAGCAGTCTCCGATCATGAGGCTGTGGTATTTATTTCCCCTGTTCTTGTATTTTATGTTAACAGTCTATGATACAGTAATAGTGAACTTGTGCTGGTATTTGTATGAGAGCTTGCTGCCCTGTCCATTCTTTGGACAGGAAGGGTTTAGTAACAGCAGCTGGCATGGTGGGAGTTCTGCTTTCTTTTCCTTTGGGCTAAATACAACAGCTCTGATAGCAGTCTTTGAAAACTTTCAATATCCCTGGGATATTCAAACTAGCATTTTGCTGTTTCTTGGTTTGGTGCATGTGGTTCAGTTGTTGTCAAATATTAAGCAGAGGTTTATGAATACCACTCAAGATTTTTCTGTGAGGCCAGATAATCGTGAGTGGAAGGGCAAGTGGCAGAGCATGGGCAAGTACCTAGGCACTTTCTTAACTCCGGTGGTTTGGAGTTTCACTCCTGAGCAGTTACAAGACCCTGAAAAAGTGACTGCATATCTGAAAAGAAATTGCTCTAAGCTTGCCAGAGATACACACCTTACTGCACTGTGCTGGGCCCTGGCCACTATTTACAAAACATTGCTTGATACCAGGCAGCACTGTCAGTACTGTCAGCACTGTCAGAAGGAAAAGAATGAAAACAGACCAGCAAAGACTGCAGCTGCTGCAACCCCAATGACTGGCACTGCAGCTACTGCAACCACTGTGACTAGCACTAAGGCCACTGTGACTAGCACTAAGGCCACTATGACTAGCACTGTGGCTACTGCAACTTGTCCAACCGATGCTGCAGCTACTGCAACCCCTACAGCAGCTACTGCAACCCCTACAGCAGCTACTGCAACCCCTACAGCAGATACTGATGATAAAACAAAAAACCAACCCCCGCCAGTGTCTGTTGCTCCTGTACAAAAGAGGAAACAGACAAAGAAATCAGTTCGTGTAGTGAAGGATGAGGATGAATCAGGGCCATCTGGAGCATGTCAGGATGACTCAGGGTCATCTCAAGCATCTCAGGATGGAGCAGGGCCATCTCAAGCACCTCAGGATAAAGCAGGGCCATCTCAAGCCCCTCAGGATAGAGCAAGGCCATCTCAGGCATTTCAGGATGAGGCAGAATCAGAGGTTGTCACACGATCCCTGACCCTGAGTGAGCTGCGTGAGGTTCGAAAAGATTTCAGCCGCCGCCCAGGTGAGCACATCATCACTTGGTTGCTCCGATGCTGGGATCAAGGGGCCGATAGTCTGGAATTAGATGGCAGAGAGGCCAAGCAGTTGGGATCCCTAGCTAGAGAAGGAGGCATTGACAAGGAAATTGGGAAAAAGCCAGAAACCCTCAGCCTCTGGAGGCGACTACTGTCAAGTGTGGAGGAAAGGTATCCCATAAAGGACTATATTACATGTCAGTCACCCAAGTGTAACAACATAGAGGCAGTTATCCAGTACCTGAGAGAATTAGCTGTACGGGAGATCATTTATTATGATCTGGGCAAATGGCACTCTGACCCTGATGAAGTTGTATGCACCGCAGATATGTGGCGTAAGGTTGTACGAAGTGCACCAGCAGGGCACACCAATTCATTAGCATCAATAGACTGGGATAATATGTATCCACCAACTGTAAGTGAAGTGTCCTGCCGACTCCGGAAATATCAGGACAATGTTTCCCAATCTGTGATTGCAGCGGTAGAGAAACTGGTCGAACGACTTGACAAAAATTTGTGCAACTCCCAACCCGTATGGGGCAATGTTGCAGCTACTGGGAGAAAGCGTCCATCATCCCAGAAGGGAGGATACAGAAGGTGCACACCACGAGACACGCTGCGACAGCAGCTGTGGTTTGAACTGTGTGACCATGGTGAGGACATGAGGAAGTGGCATAGGCAGCCCACCTCAGCCCTCCAGGCACGAGTAAATGAGCTGCGAGGTAAAAGACAACGCGATTTTGTCAGGAAGAAGGCTGCACCAGTGAGCAGCCAATATGATCAGCAACAATAGAGGAGCCCTGCCTCCAGCCAGGTGGAGGAGAGGGATAACCGTGCTTATTGGACTGTGTGGATCCGATGGCCTGGTACGTCAGACCCACAGGAGTACAAGGCTCTGGTGGATACTGGTGCCCAGTGTACTCTAATGCCATCGAATCATGTAGGGACAGAACCTGTCAGCATTTCTGGAGTGACAGGGGGCTCACAACAATTGACTGTGTTAGAGGCTGAAGTGAGCTTAACTGGGAAGGACTGGGAGAAACACCCAATTGTGACTGGCCCAGAAGCTCCATGCATTTTAGGTATAGATTACCTCCGTAGAGGTTATTTTAAAGACCCGAAAGGGTACCGGTGGGCTTTTGGAATAGCTGCTTTGGAGACAGAAGGCATTGAGCAATTGCGTGCCTTGCCTGGACTCTCAGATGATCCTTCTGTTGTGGGGTTGTTGAAGGTTGAAGAACAGCAAGTGCCAATTGCTACAACGACGGTGCACAGAAAACAGTACCGTACTAACCGGGATTCCCTGATCCCCATCCATAAGCTGATTCATCAATTGGAGAGTCAAGGGGTGATCAGCCGAACCCGCTCACCCTTTAACAGTCCCATATGGCCAGTGCGGAAGTCCGATGGAGAGTGGAGGCTGACAGTGGATTATCGTGGCCTAAACGAAGTCACTCCAGGTATGAGTGCTGCTGTACCAGACATGCTGGAACTCCAATATGAATTGGAGTCAAAGGCAGCCAGGTGGTATGCCACAATTGACATTGCAAATGCTTTCTTTTCAATACCACTGGCGCCAGAGTGCAGGCCACAGTTTGCTTTCACTTGGAGGGGCATCCAATACACGTGGAATCGTCTGCCCCAGGGGTGGAAACACAGCCCCACCATTTGCCATGGACTAATCCAGACCACACTGGAAAAGGGTGGAGCCCCAGAGCACCTGCAGTACATTGATGACATCATTGTATGGGGCAATACAGCAGAGGAAGTATTTGAGAAAGGAAAAAGGATAATTCAAATCCTTTTGGAAGCTGGTTTTGCTATAAAGCAAAGTAAAGTCAAGGGGCCTACACGAGAAATCCAGTTTTTAGGAATAAAATGGCAGGATGGGCGTCGTCAGATCCCAATGGACATTATCAATAAAATAGCAGCTATGTCTCCACCAAGCAACAAAAAGGAAACACAAGCTTTCTTAGGTGTTATAGGTTTTTGGCGAATGCATGTCCCAAACTACAGTCTCATTGTGAGCCCACTCTACCACGTAACTCGGAAGAAGAATGATTTCCAATGGGGCCCTGAGCAGCAGCAAGCCTTTGAGCAGATCAAACGCGAGATAGTCCATGCAGTGGCCCTTGGGCCTGTCCGGACAGGGACAGATGTTAAAAATGTGCTTTACACTGCAGCTGGGGAAAATGGCCCTACCTGGAGTCTCTGGCAGAAAGCACAAGGGGAGACTAGAGGTCGACCGCTGGGGTTTTGGAGTCGGGCCTACAAAGGATCTGAGGCCAATTATACTCCAACAGAAAAGGAAATACTGGCCGCCTATGAAGGGGTTCGAGCCGCTTCAGAAGTGATTGGAACTGAAGCTCAGCTCCTCCTGGCACCCCGACTGCCGGTGCTGGGCTGGATGTTCAAAGGGAAGGTCCCTTCTACACATCATGCCACTGATGCTACGTGGAGCAAGTGGGTTGCACTAATTACTCAGCGGGCTCGAATAGGAAACCCTAATCGCCCAGGAATCGTGGAAGTGATCACAGACTGGCCAGAAGGCAAAGATTTTGGGATGTCACCAGAGGATGAGGAGGTGACACGCGCTGAAGAAGCCCCACCTTACAACAAACTGCCAGAGAATGAGAAGCGATATGCCCTGTTCACCGATGGCTCCTGTCGCCTTGTGGGAAGGCACCGAAGATGGAAAGCTGCTGTATGGAGTCCTACAAGACAAGTAGCAGAAGCCACTGAAGGAAAAGGTGAATCAAGCCAATTTGCTGAGGTGAAAGCCATCCAGTTAGCTTTGGACATTGCTGAGAGAGAAAAGTGGCCAATGCTGTACCTTTATACTGATTCATGGATGGTAGCTAATGCCCTGTGGGGTTGGTTGCAACAGTGGAAAAAGAACAACTGGCAGCGTAGAGGCAAACCCATATGGGCTGCTGACTTATGGCAAGACATTGCTGCCCGATTAGAGAAGCTTGTTGTAAAGGTACGTCATGTTGATGCCCATGTACCTAAGAGTCGAGCCATGGAGGAACATCAAAACAACCATCAGGTAGATAAGGCTGCTAGGATTGAAGTGGCTCAGGTAGATCTAGACTGGCAACATAAAGGTGAATTATTCCTAGCTCGATGGGCTCATGATTCCTCAGGTCATCAAGGGAGAGATGCAACATATAGATGGGCTCGAGATCGAGGGGTGGACTTAACCATGGATGCTATTGCACAAGTTATCCATGAGTGTGAGACGTGTGCCGCAATTAAGCAAGCGAAGCGGTTGAAGCCACTTTGGTATGGAGGACGGTGGATGAAATATAAATATGGGGAGGCCTGGCAGGTCGATTACATCACCCTCCCACAAACCCGCCATGGCAAACGCTATGTGCTTACCATGGTGGAGGCAACCACCGGCTGGCTAGAAACATATCCTGTATCCCATGCTACTGCCCGGAATACAATCCTGGGCCTTGAAACACAAGTCCTATGGCGACACGGCACCCCAGAAAGAATCGAGTCAGACAACGGGACTCATTTCCGAAATGCTCTCATAGACAACTGGGCCAAAGAGCATGGCATTGAATGGGTGTACCACATTCCTTATCATGCACCAGCCTCTGGGAAAATTGAACGATATAATGGACTCTTAAAGACTACCCTAAAAGCAATGGGTGGTGGAACATTCAAACACTGGGATACACATTTGGCCAAAGCCACGTGGTTAGTTAACTCTAGGGGTTCTACCAATCGGGCTGGCCCTGCCCAGTCAAAATTTCCACGTACTGTAGAAGGAGACAGAGTCCCAGTGGTGCATATGAAGAGTATATTAGGGAAGACGGTTTGGGTCATCCCTGCTTCAGGTAAAGGTAAACCTATGTCGGGAATTGTTTTTGCTCAAGGACCTGGTTGTACTTGGTGGGTAATGCAGAAGGATGGAGAAGTTCGATGTGTACCTCAAAGGGATTTGATTTTAGGTGAAAATAGCCAATGTAATTAGTAAGGTAGAAATTGTATTATAATAAGTGCTAAATAACCCATTACTGTATATTCATTATTACTATAATTGCTGTATGTTGTTGTTTGTTGTACCAATGGAGTTACAGCTGGAATCATACACGACAATGAAGGAAGACTGCCACGATGATGGGACCAAGACCTGCCATCATAAGAACTTTTTTCCTCTTCCCCTTTGAAAATGAACACTTTTGATTCACAGACTATGACCATGGACCATGTCAGATGCATCGGTCGAGCGCCCGAGATGCAGCATGCAACGATCCAATGGCGAGACCATGAGAGACTGTTACAACAAATGGAGCCTGAAAATCATGGACTAGATCATTTACTCAACAAAACTCAGATGAATGGTCCATAGACTAAGGGAATAATACATATATGTGTGTCTGAAACATTGGTTGTATCCAAAAGAAATGGTTGGACCTGGTCATGACGTAAATGGTATGGAATAAGGGGTGGAATGTCCTGGTTTCAGTCAGGATAGAGTTAACTTCATTTGTAGCAGCTGATGGAATGCTGTGTTTGGGAGTTAAAATGAAAGCAGTGCTGATAACACCCTGATGTTCTTAGTTGCAGTCAGACAGTCAAGGACTTTCTTAGCTTCTTCTATTTCTCTATTCTTGAGAAAAGGAGGGGCGAAGCCAGGACAGGTGACCCAGATGGGCCAAAGAGAGTATTCCATGCCAATTACGTCCTGCCTAGGAAAACGGGGGACTGTTGGGAAGAAGAAGAGGGGCGGTCTCGGGACGCGTGCTTCCTCTCGGGACGCGTGCTTCTTGGGGGGACGGTCGGGTTCCGGGACAGCTCTGGGTGGTACGGCCTGAGTCGTGTGGTTCGGTGAGAAACTGCATTGTGTATCAATAGTTTCATATTCTTTTGCTCTAAAGTCCTGTTAGCATTGTTATATTTTTATCTTTCTGTTATCTTAGTAAACTATCCTTATCCCAACCCACGGGCCTCTTAGTTTCTTGGTTTTGGAGTTATTTGCCCGTTCCTTTTCCCTTCCCTTGTTTCCCTTTCCCTTTTTCCCTCTTCCCCTGCTCTTTTACTTTAAGAAGCAGGCAACTGCGTGGATCTCAGCCCACAGCCGGGGTGAAACCACGACACCAGCCTCTAGCCAGGCCCAATCCGCCATCTTGTCCCCTTCCCACCAGGCCTAAACCACCATCTTGTCCCTTGTCCCCCCAAAAAGGGGGTGACAGGGTGGCCTTGGTGGGTGTCTGGCCTCCAGCCAGGCCTAAACCACCATCTTGTCCCTTGTCCCACTGAAAAGGGGGTGACAGGGCGGCTTTTGGGGGTGTCCGGCCTGCAGCCAGGCCCAAACCGCCATCTTGTCCCCTTCCAGCCTGACCCAAACCGCCATCTTGTCCCTTGTCCCCCTCAAAAAGGGGGTGACAGGGCAGCTTTGGGGGTGTCCAGCCTCTAGCCAGGCCCAATCCGCCATCTTGTCCCCTTCCCACCAGGCCTAAACCACCATCTTGTCCCTTGTCCCCCCAAAAAGGGGGTGACAGGGTGGCCTTGGGGGTGTCCGGCCTCCAGCCAGGCCTAAACCACCATCTTGTCCCTTGTCCCACTGAAAAGGGGGTGACAGGGCGGCTTTTGGGGGTGTCCGGCCTGCAGCCAGGCCCAAACCGCCATCTTGTCCCCTTCCAGCCTGACCCAAACTGCCACCTTGTCCCTTGTCCCCCCCAAAAAGGGGGGTGACAGGGCAACTTTGGGGGTGTCCGGCCTCCAGCCAGGCCCAATCCGCCTTCTTGTCCCCTTCCCACCAGGCCTAAACCACCATCTTGTCTCCATCCCCCCAAAAAGGGGGTGACAGGGCAACTTTGGGGGTGTCCAGCCTCCAGCCAGGCCTAAACTGCCATCTTGTCCCTTGTCCCCCCAAAAAGGGGGGTGACAGGGCAGCTTTGGTGGGTGTCTGGCCTCCAGCCAGGCCTAAACCACCATCTTGTCCCCATCCCCCCAAAAAGGGGGTGACAAGGTGGCTTTGGGGCCGTCTAGCCTCCAGCCAGGCCCAAACCGCCATCTTGTCCCTTGTCCCCCCAAAAAGGGGGTGACAGGGCGGCTTTGGTGGGTGTCTAGCCTCCAGCCAGGCCTAAACCACCATCTTGTCCCCATCCCCCCAAAAAGGGGGTGACAGGGTGGCCTTGGGGGGTGTCCGGCCTCCAGCCAGGCCCAAACCGCCATCTTGTCCCCATCCCCCCAGCAAGAGGGGGTGACAGGGCGGCCTTGGGGGGGTGACAGAGCAGTTTTGGGGGTCTCCAGCCACGGCTGAACCCCCGCATGACGTCATAGAGCCCCCCACGCCGTGTGGCTGGGGGCGGCTCCTCGGGGACTCTGCTGGGAGCAGCAGGAGGATGAGGAGGAGGAGGAGGATGAGGAGGGGGACACGGGGGCCTTCGGCCTCTGCCCGCTGCTTCCTGGTCCTTTGCCTGCTTGCCTGGGAATTCCGGGATGTCGGAGCGGCGCCGGGGGGAATTCGGTGAGAGGGGGGCCCCCCCACGTCCACCCACAGCTGGGACCCCCCATCACAACCCTGACCCCCCCCCCCCACACATCTGGGTCCCCCCATCACATCCTGACCCCCCCCCCCCAAATCTGGGTCCCCCCCATCACAACCCTGACCCCCCCCACACACACACATCTGGGTCCCCCCATCACATCCCGACCCCCCCCCCCAAATCTGGGTCCCCCCATCACAACCCTGACCCCCCCCCCCCACACATCTGGGTCCCCCCATCACATCCTGACCCCCCCCCCCCAAATCTGGGTCCCCCCATCACAACCCTGACCCCCCCCCCACACACACATCTGGGTCCCCCCATCACATCCCGACCCCCCAAATCTGGGTCCCCCCATCACATCCTGACCCCCCCCCCCAAATCTGGGTCCCCCCCATCACAACCCTGACCCCCCCCCACACACACATCTGGGTCCCCCCATCACATCCCGACCCCCCCCCCCAAATCTGGGTCCCCCCCATCACAACCCGACCCCCCCTCCCCATGTCCCACCCCCCACATCTGGGTCCCCCCATCACATCCCGACCCCCCCCCCCAAATCTGGGTCCCCCCATCACAACCCGACCCCCCTCCCCATGTCCCACCCCCCAAATCTGGGTCCCCCCATCACATCCCGACACCCCCCCCCCCAAATCTGGGTCCCCCCATCACAACCCGACCCCCCACTCCCCATGTCCCACCCCCCAAATCTGGGTACCCCCATCACAACCCGACCCCCCCCCCAAATCTGGGTCCCCCCATCACAACCCGACACCCCCTCCCCATGTCCCACCCCCCAAATCTGGGTCCCCCCATCACATCCCGACCCCCCCCCCAAATCTGGGTCCCCCCCATCACAACCCGACCCCCCTCCCCATGTCCCACCCCCCACATCTGGGTCCCCCCATCACATCCTGACCCCCCCCCCAAATCTGGGTCCCCCCATCACAACCCGACCCCCCCTCCCCATGTCCCACCCCCCACATCTGGGTCCCCCCATCACATCCCGACCCCCCCCCCCAAATCTGGGTCCCCCCATCACAACCCGACCCCCCCCCCCCAAATCTGGGTCCCCCCCATCACAACCCGACCCCCCTCCCCATGTCCCACCCCCCAAATCTGGGTCCCCCCATCACATTCCGACCCCCCCCCCCCAAATCTGGGTCCCCCCATCACAACCCGACCCCCCCTCCCCATGTCCCACCCCCCACATCTGGGTCCCCCCATCACATTCCGACCCCCCCCCCCCAAATCTGGGTCCCCCCATCACATCCCGACACCCCCCCCCATGTGTCCCCCCCACATCTGGGTCCCCCCATCACAACCCGACACCCCCCCCCATGTGTCCCCCCCACATCTGGGTCCCCCCATCACATTCCGACCCCCCCCCCCCAAATCTGGGTCCCCCCATCACAACCCGACACCCCCCCCCCATGTGTCCCCCCCACATCTGGGTCCCCCCATCACATCCCGACACCCCCCCCCCAAATCTGGGTACCCCCATCACAACCCGACCCCCCCCCCCAAATCTGGGTCCCCCCATCACAACCCGACCCCCCTCCCCATGTCCCACCCCCCAAATCTGGGTCCCCCCATCACATCCCGAACCCCCCCCCCCAAATCTGAGTCCCCCCATCACAACCCGACCCCCCCCCCCATGTGTCCCCCCCACATCTGGGTCCCCCCATCACATTCCGACCCCCCCCCCCAAATCTGGGTCCCCCCATCACAACCCGACACCCCCCCCCATGTGTCCCCCCCACATCTGGGTCCCCCCATCACATCCCGACACCCCCCCCCCAAATCTGGGTACCCCCATCACAACCCGACCCCCCCCCCCAAATCTGGGTCCCCCCCATCACAACCCGACCCCCCTCCCCATGTCCCACCCCCCAAATCTGGGTCCCCCCATCACATCCCGAACCCCCCCCCCCCAAATCTGAGTCCCCCCCATCACAACCCGACCCCCCCCCCCCATGTGTCCCCCCCACATCTGGGTCCCCCCATCACATCCTGACCCCCCCCCCCCAAATCTGGGTCCCCCCATCACAACCCGACACCCCCCCCCCATGTCCCACCCCCCAAATCTGGGTCCCCCCATCACATCCCGACCCCCCCCCCCAAATCTGGGTCCCCCCCATCACAACCCGACCCCCCACTCCCCATGTCCCACCCCCCAAATCTGGGTCCCCCCATCACATCCTGACCCCCCCCCCCAAATCTGGGTCCCCCCCATCACAACCCGACACCCCCTCCCCATGTCCCACCCCCCACATCTGGGTCCCCCCATCACATTCCGACCCCCCCCCCCAAATCTGGGTCCCCCCCATCACAACCCGACCCCCCTCCCCATGTCCCACCCCCCAAATCTGGGTCCCCCCATCACATTCCGACCCCCCCCCCAAATCTGGGTCCCCCCATCACAACCCGACCCCCCCTCCCCATGTCCCACCCCCCACATCTGGGTCCCCCCATCACATCCCGACCCCCCCCCCCAAATCTGGGTCCCCCCATCACATCCCGACCCCCCCCCCAAATCTGGGTCCCCCCATCACAACCCGACCCCCCCTCCCCATGTCCCACCCCCCAAATCTGGGTCCCACCATCACATCCCGACCCCCCCCCCCAAATCTGGGTCCCCCCCATCACAACCCGACCCCCCTCCCCATGTGTCCCCCCACATCTGGGTCCCCCCATCACATCCCGACCCCCCCCCCAAATCTGGGTCCCCCCATCACATCCCGACCCCCCCCCCCAAATCTGGGTCCCCCCATCACAACCCGACACCCCCCCCCCATGTCCCACCCCCCAAATCTGGGTCCCCCCATCACATCCCGACACCCCCCCCCCCAAATCTGGGTCCCCCCATCACAACCCGACCCCCCACTCCCCATGTCCCACCCTCCAAATCTGGGTCCCCCCATCACATCCCGACCCCCCCCCCCAAATCTGGGTCCCCATCACAACCCGACACCCCCCCCCCATGTGTCCCCCCCACATCTGGGTCCCCCCATCACAACCCTGACCCCCCCCTCATGTCCCCCCCCCGAGTCGCAGGTTCGATCCCAGCTCCGGTTCCTGATCCGGTTCCAGAGCAGCCCTGGCATTCCAGAGGTTGGGAATTGGGGGGGGGGGGTGGGGGCACACACACCTTGGGAATGGGGGGGTGACTGGGAATTGGGGGTGGGAATGGGGGGGTAACTGGGAATTGGGGGGTAACTGGGAATTGGGGTTGACTGGGAATTGGGAGGAGGGAATGGGGGGGGAATGGGGGTGGTAACTGGGGATTGGGGGGTAACTGGGAATTGGGGGGGAATGGGGGGGTAACTGGGGATTGGGGGGTAACTGGGAATTGGGGGGAGGGAATGGGAATGGGGGGGTAACTGGGGATTGGGGGAGGGAATGGGAATGGGGGGGTTAACTGGGGATTGGGGGGGGAATGGGAATTGGGGGGAGGGAATGGGGGAGAATGGGGGGTAACTGGGAATTGGGGGGTGAATGAGGGGGGAATGGGGGGGGTAACTGGGAATTGGGGGGGTAACTGGGAATTTGGGGGGGGAATGGGAATTGGGGGGAGGGAATGGGAGGGGTAACTGGGGATTGGGGGGGGGAATGGGGGGTAACTGGGAATTGGGAGGGGGATTGGGGGGTAACTGGGAATTGGGGGGGGTAACTGGGAATTGGGGGGGGGTGACTGGGAATTGGGGGGTGTCTCAGCCCCATTCTCCCCCCCCCCAGGAATCCTTCCTTCTCCAGCTCTTCCGAGATCCAAGGAGAAGGGGGGAGGAGCCTTCATCACCATCATCATCACCATCATCATCCCCATCCCCCCCCTGGATGCCCTGAGGAGCTTCCTGAAGGAATCTGGGGGAGCCCATGGTTGGTGTCACCCCCCCTGCCCCCCCCCAGAACCCCTCGGTGACACCGGGGGTTGGGAATGTCCCCCTGGGGGTGGGGGGGTGTTGGGGGGGGTGTTGGGGGGTGTTGGTGGGGGTGTGGGGGGTATTGGGGGGTATTGGGGTGTTGTGGGGGTATTGGGGGGGTATTTGGGGGGTGTTGTGGGGGGTGTTGTGGGGTATTGGGGGGTGTTGTGAGGGGTGTTGGAGGGGGGTGTTGTGGGGGGGTGATGGGGGTATTGGGGGGTGTTGGTGGGGGTGTGGGGGGTATTGGGGGGTGTTGTGGGGGGTGTTGGGGGGTGTTGTGAGGGGTGTTGGGGGGTATTGGGGGGGTGTTGGTGGGGGTGTGGGGGGTGTTGTGGGGGGTATTGGGGGGTGTTGGGGGGTATTGGGGGGTGTTGGGGGGTGTTGGTGGGGGTGTTGTGGGGGGTGTTGTGGGGGTATTGGGGGGGTGTTGGGGGGGTATTGGGGGGTGTTGGGGGGTGTTGGTGGGGGTGTTGTGGGGGGTGTTGTGGGGGTATTGGGGGGGGGTGTTGGGGGTATTGGGGGGTGTTGGGGGGTGTTGGTGGGGGTGTGGGGGGGTTTTGGGGGGTTGTTGGGGGGGTCACCCCGCTTTGGAGTTGGGATGTGGTGGGAAAAGGGCTCTTCCCAGGGTGATTCCTGGGCTCTTCCCTGCTCCTCTGAGGAAGAGGAAGAGGAGGAAGGAGAGGAGGAGGAGGAGGAAGAGGAGGAGGAAGAGGAGGAAGAGGAGGGAGGAGGAGGAGGAGGAGGAGGAGGAAGCAAGGAGATTCCCGAGGGATCCGGAGGAAATCCGGTGATGGAGCCAGGTAACTGCTGGGATCTGGGGTTACTTCCTCCTTCCTCCTCCTCCTCTTCCTCCTCTGGAGTCCCTCAGGATCACTTGGTAGATGGTGGGAATGTTACTTCCTCCTCTTCCTCCTCCTCCTCTTCTTCCTCCTCCTTCTCCTGTTCCTCCTCCTTCCTCTCCTTCCTTCCTCCTCCCCCTTCCTCCTCTTCCTCCTCCCCCTTCCTCCTCCTCCTCCTCCTCCCCTTCCTCCTCCTCTTCCTCCTCCTCCTCCTCCTCTTCCTTCCTCCTCCTCTGAATCTTCCCCCTCTTAGTAGACGACAGGCATTACTTCCTCCTTCCCCTCCTCTTCCTCCTTCCTCCTCCTCAGAACCTTCCTCCTCTGAGAACCGAGTCCCTCAGGATTGCTTCCTCCTCCTCCTCTTCCTCCTCCTTCCTCCTCTTCCTCCTCCTCCTCTTCTTCCTCTTCCTCAGAACCTTCCTCCTCTGAGACCCGAGTCCCTCAGGATTACTTCCTCCTCCTCCTCTTCTTCCTCCTCCTCTTCTTCCTCCTCCTCCTCCTCTTCCTCCTCCTCCTCCTCCTCCTCCTCCTCCTCAGAACCTTCCTCCTCTGAGACCCAAGTCCTTCAGGATTACTTCCTCCTCCTCCTCTTCCTCCTCCTCCTCTTCTTCCTCCTCTCTCCTTCCTCCTGCTCAGAGCCTTCCTCCTCAGAGGCCCGGGTCCCTCAGGATTACTTCCTCCTCCTCCTCCTCCTCCTCTTCCCCCAGCAGCGCCCTGGGGAACTGCCCCGGCCCAACCCGGCTCCTGGCGCTACGACTTCATCCGCTGGCACCCAGGTAGGGAAACTTCCAGAAGCTTCCCCTCCTTCCTCCTCTTCCTCCTCCACTTCCTCCTTCCTCCTCCTCCTCCTCCTCTTCTTCCTCTTCCTCTTCTTCCTCTTCCTCTTCTTCCTCCTCCTCCTCTTCCTCCTCCTTCCTCCTCCTCTTCTTCCTCTTCCTCCTCCTCCTCCTTCCTCCTTCCCCCTACTCTTCTTCCTCCTCTTCTTCCTCCTCCTCCTCTTCTTCTTCCTCCTCCGTCCTCCTCCTCCTCCTCCTCCTCCTCTTCTTCCTCTTCCTCCTCCTCCTCTTCCTCCTCCTTCCTCTTCCTCTTCCTCTATCTCCTCTTTCCTCCTCCTCCTCCTCCTCCTCCTCTTCTTCCTCCTCCTCCTTCCTCCTCCTCCTCCTCTTCCTCTTCCTCCTCCTCCTCTTCTTCCTCTTCCTCCTCCTCCTCTTCTTCCTCTTCCTCCTCCTCCTCCTCCTCCTCTTCTTCCTCTTCCTCCTCCTTCCTCTTCCTCTTCCTCTATCTCCTCTTTCCTCCTCCTCCTCCTCCTCCTCCTCTTCTTCCTCCTCCTCCTTCCTCCTCCTCCTCCTCTTCCTCTTCCTCCTCCTCCTCTTCTTCCTCTTCCTCCTCCTCCTCTTCTTCCTCTTCCTCCTCCTCCTCCTCCTCCTCTTCTTCCTCTTCCTCCTCCTTCCTCTTCCTCTTCCTCTATCTCCTCTTTCCTCCTCCTCCTCCTCCTCCTCCTCTTCTTCCTCCTCCTCTTCCTCCTCCTCCTCTTCTTCCTCTTCCTCCTCCTCCTCTTCCTCCTCTTCTTCCTCTTCCTCCTCCTCCTTCCTCTTCCTCTTCCTCTTCCTCTATCTCCTCCTTCCTCCCCCTCCTCTTCCTCCCCCTCCCCCTCCTCCTCGGGGGGGGTTACACCCTGACACCCAGGGTTGGGGGGAGCTGAGCAGGTCCCGGACCCCCCCCCCGCAGAGTCGAGTCACGGTGCCCGCCCCCCGGCAGAGGCGCCCTGTCGCGATAGTCGTGGCCGTGTCGGGATGCAGCCTGACGCTGGGGGTCGCCCTGGGCTGCGTCCGCGGGGTCCGGAGGAGGAGGAGGTGAGGCTGGGGGGGGGAGGGGGAGGACCCCCCAAAATTGGGGGGGGGGGCTCAGGGCATTGGGACCCCCAAAACTGGGGTGGGGGGATCAGGGCTCTGGGACCCCCAAAAGTGGGGAGGGGGAATTGGGGGATGACTGGGAATTGGGGGGATGGGGAATGGGGGGAATGGGGGGTAACTGGGAATTGGGGGGAATGGGGGTAACTGGGAATTGGGGGTGGGAATGGGGGGAATGGGGGGAATGGGGGTACCTGGGAATTGGGGGTGGGAATGGGGGGGAATGGGGGAGTAACTGGGAATTGGGGGTGGGAATGGGGGGAATGGGGGGTAACTGGGAATTGGAGGGGGGAATGGGGGAATGGGGGTAACTGGGAATTGGGGGTGGGAATGGGGGGGAATGGGGGGAATGGGGGGTAACTGGGAATTGGGGGGGAATGGGGGTAACTGGGAATGGGGGGAATGGGGGGAATGGGGGGTAACTGGGAATTGGGGGTGGGAATGGGGGGGGAATGGGGGTAACTGGGAATTGGGGGGAATGGGAGGGGGAATGGGGGGTAACTGGGAATTGGGGGGATGGGGAATGGGGGTAACTGGGAATGGGGGGTGGGAATGGGGGGAATGGGGGGAGTAACTGGGAATTGGGGGGAATGGGGGGAATGGGGGGAATGGGGGGTACCTGGGAATTGGGGGGAATGGGGGGAATAGGGGGGTAACTGGGAATTGGGGGAGAATGGGGGTAACTGGGAATTGGGGGGGGAATGGGGGGAATGGGGGGTAACTGGGAATTGGGGGTGGGAATGGGGGGAGTGACTGGGAACTGGGGGTGGGAATGGGGGGGAATGGGGGGAATGGGGGGTAACTGGGAATTGGGGGGGAATGGGGGGGTAACTGGGAATTGGGGGGGGAATGGGGGGGGAATGGGGGGGTAACTGGGAATTGGGGGGGGAATGGGGGGAATAGGGGGTAACTGGGAATTGGGGGGGGAATGGGGGGGTAACTGGGAATTGGGGGTGGGAATTGGGGGGAATGGGGGTAACTGGGAATTGGGGGGAATGGGGGGGAATGGGGGTAACTGGGAATTGGGGGGGGAATGGGGGGGAGTGGGGGGTAACTGGGAATTGGGGGGCAATGGGGGGGTAACTGGGAATTGGGGGGGGAATAGGGGGTAACTGGGAATTGGGGGGGAGAATGGGGGGAATGGGGGTAACTGGGAATTGGGGGTGGGAATGGGGGGGAATGGGGGGGTAACTGGGAATTGGGGGGGGAGAATGGGGGGGAATGGGGGGGTAACTGGGAATTGGGGGGAATGGGGGGAATAGGGGGGTAACTGGGAATTGGGGGGGAGAATGGGGGGGAATGGGGGGGTAACTGGGAATTGGGGGGTGGGAATGGGGGGGGAATGGGGGTAACTGGGAATTGGGGGGGGAGAATGGGGGGAATGGGGGGGTAACTGGGAATTGGGGGGGGGAATGGGGGGAATAGGGGGGTAACTGGGAATTGGGGGGAGAATGGGGGGGTAACTGGGAATTGGGGGGAATGGGGGGCGGAGTGGGGGGGGTAACTGGGAATTGGGGGGGGAATGGGGGGAATGGGGGTAACTGGGAATTGGGGGTGGGAATGGGGGGTAACTGGGAATTGGGGGGTGGGAATGGGGGGGAATGGGGGGGTAACTGGGAATTGGGGGTGGGAATGGGGGGAATGGGGGGTAACTGGGAATTGGGGGTGGGAATGGGGGGGGAATGGGGGGGTAACTGGGAATTGGGGGGTGGGGGGGGAATGGGGGGTAACTGGGAATTGGGGGGTGGGAATGGGGGGAATGGGGGGGTAACTGGGAATTGGGGGAGGGAATTGGGGGGGGAACTCAGGGCTTCGGGACCCCCAAAACTGGGGGTGGGGGGCTCAGGGCTCTGGGACCCTGGGGGGGGGAGAGGGAGGAGTGGGTCGGGGTTTGGGGGTCTCCCTCTTGCCAGGGGCACCTTCTGGAAGCTTCCCTGGGGCTCTGAGCCCCCGAACCCCCCCGGACCCCTCCCCAAATTGCCCCTCCCCCCCAGGCTCGTGGCCGCCGCCTCCAGCGCCCAGGCAGAAGCCAACGGGCGGCTCCTGCGCCGCAACGCCCCCCGCATCGCCTCGGGGGACCCCCAAAACCTGGGACCCCCCCCCCATCACCCCACGGGGCCCCCCAAACCCGGAACCCCCCCCCATCCCCCCACGGGGCTCCCAACCATCACCCCCGGGGGCCCCAAAACCTGAGACCCCCCCATCGCCCCGGGGGGACCCCCAAAACCCGGGACCCCCCCATCACCCCAGGGAGCCCCCAAACCTCAGACCCCCCCCCCATCACCCCAGGGAACCCCCAAACCCGGGACCCCCCCCCAGCACCCCGGGGGGCCCCCCAAACCTGAGACCCCCCCCATCACCTCAGGGGGCCCCCAGACCCGGGACCCCCCCAGTCACCCTAGGGGGCCCCCAAAACCGGGACCCCCCAATCACCCCACGAGGCTCCCCCCGTCATCCCGGGGGCCCCCAAGCCCTGAGACCCCCCCATCACCCCAGGGGGCTCCCAAGACCTGAGACCCCCCCATCACCCCAGGGGTCCCCCCATCACCCCAGGGGCCCCCAAACCTGGGACCCCCCCCCCATCACCCCATGGGGCTCCCCAAACCGGGACCCCCCCCATCACCCCAGGGCTCCCCAAATCTGAGACCCCCCCCATCACCTCAGGGGCCCCCAGGCCCCGGGACCCCCCCAGTCACCCTAGGGGGCCCCCAAAACCTGGGACCCCCCCCAATCACCCCACGAGGCTCCCCCCGTCATCCCGGGGGCCCCCTCAAACCTGAGACCCCCCCCATCACCCCAGGGGCCCCGGGGCCCTGAGACCCCCCCCATCACCCCAGGGGTCCCCCCACATCTGAGACCCCCCCATCACCCCACGGGGCTCCCCCCATCACCCCCAGGGGCCCCCAAATCTGGGACCCCCCCCCATCACCCCCATGGGGCTCCCCAAACCTGGGACCCCCCCATCACCCCAGGGGCCCCCCAAAACCTGAGACTCCCCCCATCACCCCACGGGGGTGACTGGGGGGGATTTGGGGGTGTCTGTGACCCCAGAGCATTTTTGGGGGCTGGGGGGGTGTGTCATCCCCAACCCCCTCCCCCCCCCACCCCCCAAAGAACCAGCCAGAGCTCCAGACACCCCCTTTTATTGACCCCCAAAACCCCCGGGACCCCCCAACCCCCCCCCAACCCCCCTCGGCTCCGCTCCGGCTCCTGGGGCTGCTCCTGGGGGGCAAAGGGGGACAGGGGGTGAGGGGGGGGCAGGTTTTGGGGGGGTGGGGGTAAACTGGGGGGGGGGGGGCCTTGGAGAGGGGGAGGGGGTTGGGGAAGACAGGGGGTCCCAGGGGTGGGAAGGGGGCAGGTTTGGGGGGCAAATTTGGGGGGGGCCTTGGAGAGGGGGTTGGGGAAGACCAGGGGTCCCAGGGGTGGGGCAGGTTTGGGGGGGTAAATTGGGGGGGGGGGCCTTGGAGAGGGGGGGTTGGGGGAAGACCAGGGGGGTCCCAGGGGTGGGGCAGGTTTGGGGGGGGGTAAATTGGGGGGGGGCCTTGGAGAGGGGGGTTGGGGGAAGACCAGGGGGTCCCAGGGTGGGGCAGGTTTGGGGGGTAAATTGGGGGGGGGGGCCTTGGGGAGGGAGGGGGGTTAGGGGAAGACCAGGGGGGTCCCAGGGGTGGGGCAGGTTTGGGGGGGGTAAATTGGGGGGGGGGGGCCTTGGAGAGGGGGGTTGGGGGAAGACCAGGGGGGGTCCCAGGGGTGGGGCAGGTTTGGGGGGGATAAACTGGGGGGGGGGGGCCTTGGGGAGGGGGGGGGTTGGGGGAAGACCAGGGGGGTCCCAGGGGTGGGAAGGGGGGGCAGGTTTGGGGGGTAAATGGGGGGGGGGCCTTGGAGAGGGGGGTTGGGGGAAGACCAGGGGGGTCCCAGGGGTGGGAAGGGGGGGGGGCAGGTTTTGGGGGCGGGGGGGCCTTGGGAGGGAGGGGGTTGGGGGAAGACCAGGGGGGTCCCAGGGGTGGGAAGGGGGGGGCAGGTTTGGGGGGGGGTAAATTGGGGGGGGGGCCTTGGGGAGGGAGGGGGGTTAGGGGAAGACCAGGGGGGTCCCAGGGTGGGAAGGGGGGGGGGGGCAGGTTTTAGGGGGGGGGGGGCCTTGGGGAGGGAGGGGGGTTGGGGGAAGACCAGGGGGGGTCCCAGGCGTGGGAAGGGGGGGCAGGTTTGGGGGGGGGGGGGTCCCGGGGGGTAAATTGGGGTCGGGGGGGTCTGGGGGGGTGTCGGGGGAAGACCAGGGGGGGTCCCAGGGGTGGGAAGGGGGGGCCCTGGGAGGGGGTCTGGGGTGGGAAGGGGGGTGCAGGTTTGGGGGGGGGGTCCCGGGGGGGATGGGGGGTAAATTGGGGGGGGGGGCCTTGGGGAGGGAGGGGGGTTGGGGGAAGACCAGGGGGGTCCCAGGGGTGGGAAGGGGGCAGGTTTGGGGGGGGGGGCTGGGGAGGGAGGGGGGTTGGGGAAGACCAGGGGGTCCCAGGGTGGGAAGGGGGGCAGGGAGCTTGGAGGGGGGGGCCTGGGAGGGGACCCGAGGGGGGTTGGGGGGTAAATTGGGGACGGGGGGCCCTTGGGGAAGGGGGAGGGGTCTCGAGGGGTCCCGGGGGCCGTGTGAGGGTCCCGTGGGGGGGGGTGGGGGCTGTGGGGGGTTCCTGAGGTTCCCCCCCCCCCCCACCCCGTACCAGTCTCTCTCTCGCTCCCCCCCGGGGAGGATCCAAGATGGCGGCGGCGGCGTCAGGTGTCGGCTCCGCGCATGCGCCGCCCCCAGCGGCCGGGAGGCGGCTCTGCGCATGCTCGGGGCGGCCACAGACTCTTCCCCTTCCCCTCCCCCCCCCCCCGCGCCCCCCCCCGCGCTCCCATTGGCCACGGGCCCAGCACGGCCACGCCCCTCCCCCGCCCCAAGCCACGCCCACTACCCTTGACCACGCCCCCTCCGGCATGGCCACGCCTCCCCTAGCCTGGCCACGCCCCCTGCACCCTGTGCCCATTAGCAAACCCCACCCCCAGGGGGGTCATTAGCATGGCCCCGCCCCCTCATCTGCATAAGCGCACAGCTCATTAGCATTTCCCCCATTCCCATAGCCCTGCCCCCTCGTCCGCTTGGCTCCGCCCCCCTCATCAGCGGAAAGCTCGCCCTAATTAGCCTATCCCAGCCCTCATTAGCATAACCCCGCCTCCCAATGGAATACCCGGGGCCCTCATTAGCATAAACCCCGCCCACATCCCTTATTACCATGAAGCCACCTCATTAGCATGGTACCACGTGACCCCCGCCCCTCATTAGCTTAAACCATGCCCCTCATTAGCATATACCTTCATTAGCATTAAGACCCCCTCATTAGCATAACCCCTAATTAGCGTAGCCCCGCCCCACACCAGCACCCCAAAGCGCCTATCAACTAATAGCCCCGCCCGCTCCCCATCCTCATTAGCACCTCATTAGCATATCCTGACCCCACCCACACACCCCCTCCCCATTCAAGCCCCGCCCCTTCTCCAGCCCCTCCCCTTCCCCATCCCCCCACAGGGGGGCGGGGCTCCGGAGAGGGGTGGGCGGGGCTCAGGGGGGCGTGTCATCCTGGGGCGGGGGCTCGTCTCCTGCAGGCTCCTCCCCCTCCTCTGGCCCCGCCCCCTCCTCCTGGTCCAGCCGCTCCCGGTAACTGCGCTGGAAGAAGCCGGCCTGCGGGGGGGGGGGGAAGGGGCGGGGCTTAGGGCGGGGCTTAGGGTAGGGGGGCGTGGTCATCGAGGGAGGGGGCGTGGCCTCAGGCAGGGTACAGGGAGCACTGGGAGCTGGACTGGGAGCACTGGGAGCAGCCTGGGGATGAGCGGAGGGGGCGTGGCCACGAGGGGGCGTGGCTTAGCAGAGGGGGGGTGGTCAGTTTCAGGGGGCGGGGTCATGGGGCTGAGGGGGCGGGGGCTTGGGGCAGGGACGGGGGCGCTGGGGGTTTAGGGAGGGGGTGTGGCCTGGTTAAAGGGGGCGTGGCCAGGGTAGGGGGCGGGGCTTAGGGCAGGGACTGGACATGGGGTGCACGGTGGCTCGAGGGCGTGGCCAAGACAGGGGGCGTGGCCCTGCTCAGGGGGTGTGGCCTGGCTCAGGGGGTGTGGCTCGGACAGGGGGCGTGGCTCAGAGAGTGGGCGTGGCCAAGACAGGAATGTTGCGGGGGGCGTGGCCAAGACAGGGGGCGTGTCCAAGACAGGGGGCGTGGCCAAGACGGGGCGTGGCCCGGCTCAGGGGGTGTGGCTCAGAGAGAGGGTGTGGCCTGGCTCAGGGGGTGTGGCTCGGGGGTGGGGGGCGTGGCTAAAGGCAGGGGGTGTGGCCAAGACAGGGGGCGTGGCCTGTCTCAGGGGGTGTGGCTCAAGGGGGTGTGGCCAAGACAGGGGGCGTGGCTCGGGGCAGGGGGCGTGGCCTGGCTGGGGAGCTGGCTGGGACAGGGGGGCGCGGACTGGGGAATGGGCGTGTCTGGGAGAGGGGGCGTGGCCAAGGGGGCGTGTCCGTGGGCAGGGGGCGTGTCCCGACCTTGCGCAGCGCCAGGCAGATGAGCAGCAGCAGCAGCAGCCTCCCGCCCCTCCCCCCACGTAGATCCACAGCGGCGACGGCGGCTCCGGCACCAGCTCCAGCCACGTGCGGGCCTGGGGGCGGGGCCAAGGAGGGGCGGGGGCCAAGGGGGGCGGGGCCAAGGGGGAGGGGCAAGGGGGGGAGGGGCCAAGGGGGGAGGGGGCAAGGGGGGAGGGGCCAAGGGGGGCAATTGCCAAGGGGGGCGGGGGCAAGGGTGGGAGGGGCCAAGGGGGGAGGGGCCAAGGGGGAGGGGCCAAGGGGGGAGGGGCCAAGGGGGGAGGGGGATGGGTGGGAGGGGACAAGGGGGGTGGGGCCGAAGGGGGCGGGCCCAAAGGAGGGAGTGGCCAAGGGGGGAGGGGCCAACGGGGGGAGGGGCCAAGGGGGGAGGAGCCAAGGGGGGGGGAAAGGTGGGTGGGGCCAAGGGGGCGGGGCCAAAGGAGGGAGGGGGCAAGGGGGGAGGGGCCAAAGGTGGGTGGGGCCAAGGGGGGCGGGGCCAAAGGAGGGAGGGGGCAAGGGGGGAGGGGCCAAAGGAGGGAGTGGCCAAGGGGGAGGGGCCAAGGGGGGGAGGGGCCAAGGGGGGAGGAGCCAAGGGGGGAGGGGCCAAGGGAGGAGGGGGAAGGGTGGGTGTGGTCAAGGGGCGGGGCCAAGGGGGGGCGGGGCCAAGGGGGGAGGGCCAGGGGGGGAGGGTGCCAAGGGGGCGGTGACCGAGGGGGCGGGGCCAAAGGGGTGAGGTCAAGGGGCGTGGCCAAGGGGGCGGGGCCATGGGGCAGGACCAAGGGGGTGGGGCAAAGGGGAAGGACAGAAGGGGGCGGAGCCAAGGGGGGTGGGTCAAAGGGGGGCGGGGCCAAGGGGGAATGGGATCACAGGGGGATGGGGTCACGAGGGGGCGGGGTCAAATGGGGTGGAGCCAAGGGGGCGGGGCCAAGGGGGAGGAGACAAGGGGGAGGAGCCAAGGGATGTGGGATCAAAGGGGGGCGGGATGAAGGGGTGGAGCCAAAGGGGAGCGGGGCCAAAGGGGTAGGGGCCACAGGGGCGGGGCCAAGAGGGGCGGGGCCAAAGGGGGCAGGGTCAGGGGGGGAATGGGATGACAGGGGGTGGGGCCAAAGGGGGCGTGGCCAAAGGGGCGTGGCCAAAGGGGGCAGTGGGAAGTTGGGGTGTGGGGAGGGGCAATGGGGGGAGGGGCAAAGGCGATGGGGAGGGTCCAAGGGGTGGGGGAGGGGTAGAAGTGGGGGGTGGGGGGGATGGGGGGAGCGAAGAGGGGGAGGGGGGAGGGGTGGGGGAGGGGCAGAAGGGGGGAGGAACCAAACAGCTGTCAGTGGGGGAGGGAGGGGTTGTGCCCGGCCCCTCCCCCCACCCTAGCCCCTACCCCTGCTCCAAGCCCCTCCCCCACCACCCCCCGCCCCTCCCCCCACCTGGGCGGTGGCCGGGGTGGGCGTGGCCTCGAAATGGGGCGGGGACAGCGCCAGGCGCAGGGCGGAGCAGAAGGGGAAGCGGGCGGGGCCCTGGGGGCGGGGCCCTGGGGGGGAGGAGCCAAGTCAGTGGGCGGGGCTCGGGGCTGGGGGGAGGGGCTTAGGGGAGGGGGCTTGGGAAGTGGGCGGGGCTTAGAGTGGGGTGGGGGAGGGTCTGAGGTTTGGGTGGGGGGTGGGTGGGGGAGGGTCTGGAGGGTGGGGCTTGGAGGGTGGGGGCGGGGCTATGGGGTGGGGGCGGGGCTTTGGGAGTGTGGGCGGGGCTTGGAGGAAGGGGCGGGGCTTGGGGGCTTGGGGGGCTGGAAGGAGGAGGGGCTGGAGGGTGGGGGCGGGGCTCAGGGTTGGGGTGGGGCTCAGGGCTTGGGGCGGGGCTTATTGCTGGGAGGGGATAAGGGGCGGAGCCTCGGGGTAGGGGCGGGGCTTAGGCTTGGGGCGGGGGCTGCGGGGTTGGGGGTGGGGCTCGTGGCTTGGGGGCGGGGCTTAGGGTTGGGGGTGGGGCTCCAGGCTTGGGGGCGGGGGCTTATGACTGGGAGGGGCTAAGGGGGCGGGGCTCAGGGTTTGGGGGCGGGGC